>JAPTHN010000003.1:59555191-60155191 GCA_026936325.1 Platynereis dumerilii
CTATTTCATAAAGAATCATAAGTACAGAACTTTTTCAGAAATCTTACCATAAGTCACAGACAGATTTAAATTTGTATCAATTGGATCCTGAAACACTGAAACAGCAACCCTCTTTTGTAACATCTCAAACCATCCACCCACCAATCTTGAAGCATGTGGGTGTACCAACCCCCACACACCCCAGTTCAACCCCCCCCCCCCCCACTCTCTTAATTTTGAATATTTCTGGCAGATGACTGTAACCCAGGACACACCACCTTACAGGGCTTTACCAACTGGACCACATACTGTTTGACTATGACCCCTGACCCTGATGCACGCCCTGCACGTGCAGATCACGTGTATTGATCAACCCCCACAAAAACACAATACGGTAGGGGGAGTTTTGCTGCACGGCCATCTGTCCAGATTCTGTCGGGGTACAGCGTGGGCGGCAATAAAACCACCGGCAGACCACAACTCTAGCACCCTGCCCCCGTAGAGGATCCAAACAGCTGAATAGGATCCAAAAAACGCCTACCTGCGGTCAACCACCTAGCTAGCAAGTTGGACCAGCCTTTGTCTACCTTTTTCAGTCATTTTGATCACGTTGAATAAAAATTGTCTTTGTCTTGTCACAGAGCAGACGACTTAGAACTAATAGGATCCAAAATGACTGTTTGGCAAGAGCAGAGGCGGGTAAGAGGATCGAACGGTGAAGGAGGGGGCAGGGGGGCCTATTCGTAACCGAGGGACCTTTTTGAAAGTGTTGTTTGTGAAATACATTATACATAGGCCTACATTTATAGGCTCCTGTAGATCCTGTTGTAGTTTAGCCATTTTTAAAAATTCTAAAGGAAGAATTCAGCTGATTATTTCAGATATAATAGTTTTGCAGACTTTTGCTTGAATATTATAGGTTCTCTTTCAATATATATGCCTTTGCTATTTATGGGGTGTCTAGGCCCATGTTAGTTTAAATATGAAGTAAGCTGTAAGCAATGCATGGAATAGGAAATCTACTTACCCAGTTATTATGATTAATTAGCCATTTGTCTGATCTAAAAAATCAGAGCTTGCATGCTCTTTTTGGGTGAATGCAATTTAAGTGAGCATTAGGCCCAGTTGAACAAAATATTTTTTATCGTGAAAAAAGCTGTAAAATGGTCCATAGGTTGGTCCTATTGATGGCCTATTGTATTTTCTTGGCAGAGGAGGAGGCAAATTATGTCACGAATGGTCATAAACGATGCTCATTTCTCAAATTTTACACAACCCCATGTACCCCCCCCCCTCTGGTTCATCACTTGTAAAGTCACAGGGAATTTTGCACAAAATACTTCTTGTTGTTTATACAATTTTTGTAGTCTTTACTTCAACAATAGCTGCAAAAACCCCCGTGGGTAGGGCTGGGAATTATAGGCCTATTCCTTAAATTAAGATTTTAATTATAAGGTGCTGGTCATTGGTACTATAGAGGCAAAATGATAAAAGCAGAAGAATAGGTCTACATTTTATTATTTTGTAAAAATGAAAGAAAATAGTTAAATCTACATCTAATTAGGCCTAGTCCTAATCTATAAGCCTAGACCTAATTAATTTAAAAGAAACCAATCAGCTCCATGAGCCCTGATTTCATGATTTTATGAGCAGCCACCGTGTAAATGGCATGTTCATGTGAACTCGCCTTTAAACACAGCTTCCAGAATTATCAATGGGTTATTTATTACACCCGATTTACTAACAAGACCCATTAAATGTTCGTTAAGGGTAATTACCTAGCCTGTTCCACTGGCCATAATCTAAGGCCTGTCGTTAGCCTCTGGTGGCCATTGGCAGCCATGACAGTCCTATGGTCAAAATACAATGGATTTAAATAATTGCTTGCACATCTTACAATATTGACAATTAAGATCATCCAAAAACACTATATGATAGCAAATAACATCCCTGACCTTGTATCAAAATGTGCAAAGATTTTATTTTGGCTAAATTGACAATTTTTTAATTATAATATTTCAAAGTGATAATCAGCTATATTTTCATAACTTTCTTAATAATTGACCGATTCTTACGAAATTTTCAGGGTTTGTCCATTGTACTATAAGTAACATTATACATGTTCACACGCATAGTTTCCTTAACTTGGTTGAGTTTTTTATCTGCAAAATATGGGATAAATGTCATTAAATTCTCATTTGGACTCTTAATGAGGGGTGATTAAGCTATCTGATAAGAAGGCAATTAACAAATCCCTTTGAAGTGGAGTGGGCTTCAACCCTTATTTGTCAGACATTTTCCATAACATCTTCACAAAAAGATGATCCTAAATAAATGCTTGCACATTTTTTAATATGATAGATTTTTATTATCCAAGTGCACTAAATGAAAGTAAACAATATTTCTGACCTGCTGTCAAAATGTGCCAAGAATTACTGCTGGGGAGGTTGGTGATTTTGAACTTTGAAAATTAATTTTGAAACAGATCACAACTTCGTTAATATTAATCCGATCTCACTGATTTTTTCACATAGTCTTTGTAATGTAATATACTTGCAAACTTGGTAAGTTTCACTTATCCATCTGCAAAATTCAAGTTTTTATACAGGGGTAAAGTCCCCAAAACCTAACTTTTGGTGCTAATTGCTGCTAATGAAGGGTCATTAAGCTGTTATCTGGGTGTCAGATATCAAGATAACAATTAATTCCTTTGAAGTGTATAGTAACCCTTTTCCTGACCTTCACCTTGGAGAAATTACAAACCAGAGGCTAGCGACAGACCCTGTGTATACTAGGGCTGTGGAACAGACTAGGTAATTACCAGGCCCTTGCGCGTGCGCAGTGGAACTAAGGCCAGCGTGAGGTCACATTTCTTTTGTCATGATGTCACAGTCACGCGAAAAGCATATTGCCTATTCTTTTTATTGGCATATCGGAATACACCAGAAAGTCGTGTGCACAGTGTGAATTACATCTTTTGTTGTCTTTAGTTTTAACAAATTTATAATGCCAAATTATGAGAAAAGGCCAGTGAAATGGCCCTCATATCTTGGGCCTAATTATAAATTTTGGACCCTATAGGCCTACAAAATTGTATTCCTACCTAATTTTTCAGACAGATAAATAGATAGATAGATAGATAGATAGATAGATAGATAGATAGATAGATAGATAGATAGATAGATAGATAGATAGATAGATAGATAGATAGATATATAGATAGATAGATCTATAGAAGAAAGATAGATAGAGGTCAGGAAGGTTGGGAGGGGGGGGGGGGTGGGTTGTAGACACTTGTGAACCTGAACCATATGGGTATTCTGGCCAATTCTGGCACAATGAAAATGATGAATATGAGAATGAATACGAACTTATCTATGGGATAATAGCCATTTGACATATTACATGTTCTTTCTGGCCTATCCTTTTATCCCTCTAATTCTTTACCCAGCCCCTGTCCAATTCAATCACCTATACACCTTTACAAGCCCTGACCCCCCCTTGCTCCCTAAAAGAACCCCATCATATCCAGCCCCCCCCCTCCCCCACCTGGCTCTGGCTGGTCGTCCCAAATAAAGAATAAAAATCTCTTAATTCTGAATGAGTGATTTCCCATCGCACGCAATTCCTGCATTGGCCAAGGATGAAAGGGCAAATGGCGAATTGATGGCTGCAGATTGTTCTTCGTGAAATGAACATCTCAACTGCAGTCAGGCCAGGCATAGGCTAATAATGATCTTTAGCTTCTCGAGGCACCTTTTCTAGGGTCAATTGAAATATTTTGTTGGGGGAGCTCTTGGCTGGTGCTACAGTGGCGCGCAATTCCAATTTTTTAAAAGGGAAAAAATCCCTGCCACCAGAACATAATTTTCGCTAAAAATACCTGGAGGACTGAAAAAGTGAACATGATTTTGCAATTTCAGCGCTGATCATTAAGGGTGGTGTAGCAGGGCACAATTCCCCCAGTTTTTTGAGAAAGAGAGCTCGGCTCCCCAAAGCCGCCCCCCCCCCCATTTCCATCACTGCTAGGTCAATAGGCAGGAAAATAAAAGCTGTAATCCCAATTTTGTACTATGTCAATTTTTAAAAAATTGTTGGTACTTAAGTTCAATTTTCCCTTAGCCTTAGGCTTAGGCAAAAAATCTGTTGGGACGGTCGATTAGAGAAGCTAAAAATTTAGTATGTCTGGCCTGGGCGGCACTATGAGCTGTCCTCAGCAATGAGCTGTACTCAACAATGAGCTGTCATCAGCAATGAGCTGTCCTTAGCAATGATCGAGCTGTCCCCAACAATGAGCTGTCCTCAGCAATGATCGACCTGTCCTCAGGAATGAGCTGTCCTCAGCAATGAGCTGTTCTCAGCAATGAGCAAGTGATGAACTCCCTTAATGGTCTTTGCTCTTATTAATGGGTGGAAGGACGAGGTTAAAAAGAGTTAATGAAAAGGACATGCTCAACATCCATTTTCTGTTGTTTTTGTTTTGCAATTTTTAATAGGAGGGCCTAAAGGGGAGGGGGGTGATTTTCAGGGTGGTTTCTGCCTTTTGGAGCCAATGGGATGGGTGATGAGAGACTTCAATAGAGAATGGCCCTTATTGGCCCTTGCAGAGGCAAAATTGAATGATATTTTGAAAGAGGAACTGAAACAAGTTGACGAAAATAAAACAAGGAATTTGAAGAAATATTAATGTTGAAATTAAAATTGAATACTGTAGTAACCATGATGGAATTGAGACTTCTTGGGTTACCAAGAGTTCAAGACCTAGGGCTCCTTGAGTGGATGGTGGAAACTTTCTGAAAGATATTGGATTTAGCATTCAGGATGGCCAGGCCTATTTTAGGGAAAGACATGAGCATGCAGTTGTTACCTTAGGTAATAATGCTATGGTGCTGTGAATCTTGTCTGATAAATTTAAACAATTAACTGGCACAATTGAAACTGGCAATATGCAAGTTATTTATTAGATACCCAAACACTTGCTGCAACTGAGCATTCCCTAAGGCACTTGGTTACAGCATTCCAAATCTGGTGGTGCTCTCTTGACACACAACTTAGATGATTTACTTAACTTCTCAAAATGGGAACCAACAATTCGACCAGTGACAGTGCTGAATTCTACGCATATTTGTGGTTTTTGCTTCAAAGACTGACCGCTTATATTGTGAGCACTATGACTGAAATTTCAGGGGGGGGGGGGACTATTTAGCATTATGTGATCCACAGAAGTAAGACTTTATTTGATGAACAGCATTTTTGACATGCCCCCTTTAGCCCTTTAGAGCCAGTATAGCTCCAGGGAGGTGTTTAACCCCCTAAGTAAATTCCTGCACAAGTGTTACATTTGTCCAGTTGTTTATTTTGTTTTGGGGAGGTATTTTGCATTATTTTTCTTTTCATTTATTTTGGGGAGAGGAGGGGGGGGGGGTATTAGGAAGTTAATTTTGGACTTTGTGTTGCATCAAACTGACTTGGAGTTTTTTAAAAGACAAATTGAGAATGTGTACAGGACACTACGAGTTATGCCCATTTTGTATTGCACTTAGAGAGTAAAGATCAGCAGCAACATTGGTTCCTGAAGGGCACACAACATAAAACACAAGGTTGATAATTGGTGAAAGGCTCGTCTGTAACGTAACATACTGTAGTAATGTTGAAATAACGTTGCCACAACATGAACACAACGCTGAGTTTTTTTTTCTCATGAAGTTGTGACAATGTTGCGACAACGTTGCACACTAATATAGATCTCTCATATCTTGATGTTGCTTCACAACGTCTTGACAACGTCATTTCTATCATATGATTATACATAATTTACCAACATTGTGACATTGTCACAACGTTGCTGCAACATAGAATTGCTCATTGGGTGAGAGAAGAATTAACCTTCACCCAAATAAAGCCACTAGTGGCTCCATCTATAATGTTTGGTTAGTGAGCAGGCAAACTTGTGCAGATTATAAGATCTATGTTGAATTGAGATATATGAAATCTCAGGCTGTTCAAGACAGCAACATTTCCAGGTGCTAATCACATTGTTAAAATTCTACCCAGATTCCTTAGATCCTGTCCAGAATCCTTAGATCCTGTCCATCCTGTCTTTGACACTAATATTGGGCCTACCATATATCCTGTCTGTATCCGGTCACTGCAGTCTTGAATGTCTCTTAATGGCACAATCACGGATCCTTAGTTAAAAGTGGTCATCTGAGCTTGAACTGTTTAAAAAACTTGACCACAACAAACAAACCAAAAAGTTACCCCTAAAATTATAGCCACAGGGAACTGAGCACCTGTTGAGGAGGGGCAACTGTGAGAAGAAAATTGTAAACTGTACAAACAAAATGTGAGAGTCAAGTGAATAATATTATTGTGTAGCGTACTGTAAAAATTTGAAAGTGTCAAAATGACATCATTATTTCTGAAAAAAATTGTAGATTCTTAAATTCAAATTTATTTTTTCTCTTAGATTTGTCATCAGACTAAAATGCAGAGAAATTTCATGATGCGCTGAGCAAATGAGGCTTTCACAGTTTTAAGGTAGAATAATCATTATATTAGTCCTTTTTTAAAATTAAAATTATTTTTTATTTTTTCAATGTCCACAATATGAAGCAGAGATGACATGATATTGGGGATTTTAGTGAATATTGGCGATAACTTTTAAATAATATAAATTTTAATACTTTTATATTTGTCGATTTAGATATCTTTTTTGCATGTACTTGTTTGTTTGTTAAATGTTTATTTAAGTGACATACAAGTCACTACAAGACATTTGTACCTCCAGTTTATATCCTGTACAATTCACAAGTAGTGCAGAAGATAAATTTGCAATCAGCACCTTCATTTTCCTTCAAGACATTACTGAAAGCTACCATCTGCTAACTTTTATCTCTTTATCTTCAAATATTTAGAATGACACTTTCCTTATCTAACACCCTGGCTAATTGGAAACAAAAATATTTGCCAATTTCCTCCTTCCTGTTGCATCATATTGCCACTGGGGGCAGTGCACTTCCGCTTCCTGAATGCCCTTTTCCCTGCAGGGGTCACCAAGGGTCACCAGTCCACCAAAGGGTCTTTGGCACAAATTTATTTTCTTATTCCCTTTAGCTATGTAATCAGCTAGTTACTTAATTAAGCTGGAGAGGACATGGTTTATTTTAAATGGCAATCTTGCAAATTACATTTTCCTAAATTTTATGAGAACCAAGTTTGAACTTTTTCGCAACTCAGGTCAGTCACAATTTCTTAAGGTAGCTAATTATCTGTCAGATGCTTATAAAGTATTTCAGGAGTGACATCTATCTCCAACAATTACTTCCTGAGATTCTCCTAGCATTTACTTAGTATTTTAAAAGGATACTGTTGATTCATACTGACTGAACTGGGGAAATAACAGGATTCAAGAATTGGAAGTAAGAAATATTGGACAATGATTTCTTGTAATCCACTGCCTATTTTTGAGCTATCAGCAACCATTTACTAGTAATTTGCTCAAATGACACTATTTACTAAGTATTAAGAGCACTGAGTAGGAAATTTGAAACCAATAGAGTTCACTTCTGATGCTTTTATGGCAAATTACTGCTCAGCACAGTTCCTTATTGTATCCTTCTTAGGTACAGAATTACTACTACAGATAAATTGAGAAATTTCATCAGTGTCCTTGTTTAATATGTGTTTAACCACATCAAAGGCAAATCAGAGATTGACAAAAGATGTTGAGAGAATTGTCTGTGATATTTGTTTGTCTGGTCAATTTGAGATAGGCATGGAAGCTTAGACAACTAATTTAGATAAAAGGTGTTGTAAAGTAATGATTGGCACTGGACCTACATGACTCCTACATGACTTTTGTGAATGTTTATACTAAGTTCTAGGTGTAATGTGATAATGCAATTATATCCTTTTTTGGTAAATTTTCACTTATTTGTGGAATTTTAATATTTCACTTTGACTTGTGGTTGTTCTGGTATATAATTTTATGAATTTTGATTTCTGCATTTTCTTAAAAATATTAATTGGAAAATTTAGTTTGAAGATATTTCCCGATAATTTACATTTTTAATACATAAATTTCATGTAAAATTTACTTTAAGGAGATTTCGGAATAACTGACATTTACAAATGAACATTTCATATTTAGACAATTATATTTGGCCTGCTATTAATGCAATATGCAATATATTTATTGAACTTTTTTCACTTTTCAGTCTCGAAGAAGGTATGGTGGCCCCACAAGTTCGAGCATATCACGAGAATGATTAATCGTCAAACATCATCATCATCAATTGGTGGATCGTCATCATTCATTGGTGGATCATCGTGAAATCGTGAATGATCCTTTTTCATTCGTGGATCATGACATCGCTTCCTTTTCGTTGCTGGATCACCATCAACTCATGGTGAATCGCCAACTGACATTGGTGGATCATAATCTAAAAATGGTGGATCTTCCGTTATGAGTTTATGCTCAGCTTCCAGTAGGCCTAATGATGAAGCGCTCAAAGGTTCAAAGCGCCACTTAAATAAGCTGTGGATTGTCCTCTATGATGGTGAATCTTCAGCCGTTAAAGTTGGTGAGTCCAGTCTGTGGATCATCAACTGAAGTCAGTGGATCTTCAGTCTTCAAATGTGAAATCATGAACACTTGTGTGTGGATCATCAGATCATTCAGATGCATCATTGTGAATCATCAGATTATCATCGATATGATGGTGGATCATCATAAAAAAGTTGTATCTTCTGTGAATCATCATTTCTCCCAATGTGGATCGTCATCAAAAACAGTCATGTGGATCATAAACTGTCATTTGTGGATTGTGGCCTCATTTTCATAAGTGGGTCATACCTAACCACTTAATCATTCCATACAGTGGATCATCATTACCATTGGTGATTCATAACCCATTCTAAGTAGGTCACAACTACTATTGGTGGATCATCATTCATTTTTGAACATTTCATATTCTTCACTACCGCTTATTTGTGGATCATTTTTTGGATCGTCAGTCATCATTTGTGGTTCATAAGTCATAATGTGGATCATCATACATTGATAAATTGATCATTTTTATGTGCTCACATTTTTTCATTAACTCATTGACTATTTCTCTGCTCCTTGGAGTGGAACGTTGGCGTTTTTATCAAATGGATGATTATGGACGAAACTTCTTTCTTAATGACATATTGTAGTAATGCGAATAGAATTTTTGTTGTTCCTTTGCTTGTGGCGCCCTCTAGATACCTGTAATTGGGTCAAAGGTCAATTTTATGAATTAATGAGTCAGCTGGCTTGACCTCATGGTGTTATAACTCAATTGTTTAGTCATTGGACTGGATTTATTATTGATTTATTGAATGTTAAGGCAACTATTTCTTATTTTAAGTCATTATGTAAAAGATGTACAAATTGAATGGGCTATAAATAATTTTGAGATATAAGTTTTCTATGTGTTTCGTGAATTTTGAGATGAAATGTTTGATCAATAATTATTGCTGAAACTATTTTCAGCGTCCAGTTAACAATCATGATTGCAATCAAAGGATTTTTTTTTCATCTATAACAAATGTTTTGTACTGCTATGTCTGTCCGAAAGTATGTTCAAATACGAAAAAACAATGAATGGATCGATGGAATATTGACTGAGAGGCAAATGGATACTTTTATAAAAATTAATTATTTATCGTTATTTTACAAACTGTGCAATGTCCTGTTTACGCGAAGAAAACAAGTACAACATTGTATCTAAACATATATATATATATATATACATTCAAAAAGTTTAAATGATGTACATTTTGTGGTTTTTCAAAAAAAACTTTTGTACCTTTGTAAAATTTGTAAGGTGCCATCTTGCCTGAAGTATGTATATCTGTGGTTGGCAGTTTTTCACGAGCATTCCAGTTTGTACATGTCATAATATTTTATAGTGCTCAGATATGGTCACATATATTTGTAAATGATGCTAAATATGTATGTACATTGAGCTGTGTGCTTTGCTAAATGGTAAGGCATTGTATGACTTAAATATAGTCCTGTTTGTGGGCCTCGACAGTAATATTGTATTTTATTGTGTATCGATTTTATATGACTGAAATTTTGTTTAAAGGCACATTTATTTTGTGAAAGTGGCATAGATCTATCCTCCAGAAAGTGCACAATGGATGCCCCCCCCCTCCTAATACACTATTATTAATTTTAATTTTTTAAGCAATTAAAAATTTGGTAATTGGACATTGAAATGAAAGGCTCACAACCTCACAGGACTAATAGTATCTCTCTCTCTGCCTCCCTGTTTTTTTGTTTTAACTTTTTCAAATGATCTTTTGCCTCTTCCTGACTGTTCTATTTAAGGGTACACACAAAGTTGACCAGAATTCAGAATATTTAAGGTCAGGCCCAAAACAAGTAGGGGAACCCCCTGTGGAATTCCCATGCACTGTAGATTCTACAGTTGACCACAGGAATTATGTATGTATCCTGTAGAGTGAAAATAACAACATTCTACACCCATAGTATTACAGTTATGCATCTTGGCACTCTTCGTTAGTTAAAAAAATTAACAATATAGTAATTTCAAAAATTACAAAAATTTTGTTACCTCTGAATTTTTTTTTTAATCTCCAGAAAAATTTACAGATCATAGAATCTGGTAACACATTGGCACAATATGTGGATTGGTTGATATTGGTTTTGAATATATAGCTATATTATCATTTAATATTTTGGTTAACATTTCCAGAGCTATTTTGATATTGTGCATTAGGAAATTGTAAATATTCCAATTGCATTCAATACACAATTGTAATTTTGTAAGGTGACGAAATATGTAAATTTTGTTGCACTTTATATAATTTATGCACATTGATTATGTCACACTGTTAAAATCTTGTGTTGTACTTAATTTTTACACGTTTTGAATTATGACGAAATTTTATCGACCATTGGAGCACAAATAAACATAAATGGCACAATTGTCCGAAAAATTTTATTAGTGCATGATCTGATTGGTTACAAGGGATGTCATTTATGGCAATTTGAAGTAAGACATGTACAAAATTGTCAATTTTATTTTAAATCCTGATTCGATTATTGAAAATCTGTCATTGTATTGATATTTTAGAACTACTCTGATATTTCAGTGGCACTGTAATATATTTATTTGTTTTATAAAAAAGTTCTATGTCACTTCTCAGCTTTCCAGTTAACCTATTTACTTCCTCTGTGGAATTTATTAATTGTTCAAGTTTATTGGCCCCACAGCTATCCAAGATCCACCCAATCTCTAAACATGCTAATAGTATCTATAGCAGAATCAAAACAATTTTTATGTCACTATTAAATGGGTTAAATGTGCAATAATAATTTACTTAATTTAATGACAATCCTAATAATATTCTTCTATTCACAATAATTATTCTTCTTAATTTATGCTTTTAATGTAATCTATCAATGGATTGGTCAGCTTTTTCTCTCAGCTTTTTCTAATAACTATTTTCTCCCCTTTCTACTCTAGTCAATGTTCAATGCAATTCCGATTTCTTCAGTCACTCGCTCTTTATTTGACATATTATTTTATAACTGCAATTGATTGACTTAATTAATTAAAATTTGTGTATCTAATGGTTTCACTGATTATTGATAATGTGACATTGTGTCACAACTGAAATGTACAACAAGTTATTATGCCCGAATCATTTTTGTACAAAAGAAAGTTTAAATATTTTCAAAATAAAAAGTTGAACTGAATCACTCTTGTCTTTGTTGTATTACATAAAAAGATTAATAAAACAATTTTGATTTCCAATGTGTAAAAGTGAGACGAACTAGATGAAATATCCGTCTGACGTTCCATCGTGTGACCACTGAGCAAGCACCCCTGGCTGAGAAATGCAGTTAAGATTTTAATGTTATAATTGCAATCGGTAGGCCTCTGTGAGGGCTAATTCAATATGGAGCCACATTGGCCATAAGGGAGCCAGATCTGACTGCTTTTGCCCAGAAGGGGGCAAACCTACCTAAGGCAGGCCAGTTTCTTGGGAGTAAGCTGTGAGGTTGATATTATTTTAAGCACTGACGAGGACAAGCGGGAAGCACGGTAATCAAATGAGGCGAGGTGCATTCTAGGCACAGGACGAAATATCCATCTAACATGGGTTGCATGGACCAGAAATCAAACTGGCCAGCATGAGACTTCCTTGTAGTGAAGCTCATCTCCAGGAGCCAAATTGGGTCACCTTTCCCAGTCAGGGAAATTACCAGCATACGAGGCAACTGCAATTCCAGCCAAGTCCTGGCCCTGACAGGATGATTGAGTGTGTGGGGTTGATCAGTTGGGTCTCAGAAGAAAGTCTGATCTCTTTGCAGCCATCCTCACCACACAGCAGCATGTCAGTTGCGGGACTTAATTCTATTCAATTTCACGAAATGCCGCAAAGTCATCAGCAGCTGATGACAATTTCCTAATTTCTCTGGAGCCTTCGGGTTCTTTTCCTCATTATGTAATGGATAGGTCTGCCAAAATTCATAGAGTTAGTTGACACTGTGATACAACTTTATACCAAGTTTGGAAGTGATAGTTGCAGTAGTTCTTTTTAAATAGCCAGTCAAAGATGATTTTGAGCACTGCGAAAGTCATGGCTAGGCCATGACACTGTGAGAGTGTCATGGGAGGGTGATGACAGTGCTAGGGTGATTGTCATGTGGGGCTGAGGACATTGATTGTCATCAGCTGGTGATAATTTCCCTGACTGTTTCCGTGACAATTGTAAAGTATGCATGGATGATTGGGGCTTTACACCCTTTATTTATGCACTTGGTAGGCTAATTAGGACAGGAGGAGGACACGGCAATGGGGTGAAGGATGATTGAAACAGCCATCCAACATGGGCCAAGGTGACCCGGCAGGAGCTGATTTGAACCCTGTAACCAGCGATTGGCAGTCCATCATGCTACCACAAGACCATCCCCCTGATGATTGTATAATCTTGTCACAACCAAGAGCCAGACACACAACATAATTGTCTCCGTCACTCCCAGCCAGCGTGCCAGTGACGGATAAATGTCTGGAGCGGTATGTCCCGTATTTATGCTCTTTCTTAGGCTACAGTAACTGGGACAGGACACAGGAATGAAGGATGATTGAAGCTGCTATCCAGTACAGTCCAGTGACAGTGAATCACATAACCAGAACTGGAAGAAACTTGTAAACTTGAACCCAGGACTTCGCGACTACAAACCCTAAGTACTACCAACTGAGCTAACCCCCTCTTAATTGCCAATGAACAAAATTTCAATTTCAATTTTATGATTAAGACAAAATGTCCATCCAGACATCTTTTCTGAAGTGAAAATAGGAGTCCTAAGTGCCAAGCAGTGAGCTCTGGTGAAAGTTTGAATGCGGGACCTTCAGAGCTTCAATCAAGACACCAAAGCCTTAACCACTCAGGCCACTGAAGAGTAGATAATGGAATTTGTGGAATGCACTATCAGTCAATAGAAAAATAATAATTAAAAAAACCTATCGGTAATTTATATCTATACCAAATTACCACAATTTGATAAACAGCTGTATCAATACAAAAATATTTTAACATCTGAAAATCTTTTTTTTTTCAAAAACAATTGCTCTTTTATTTTCAAAAATGTTTTGCTGTCAAATATACAATTCCGTACAAAATGAAATAATAATAGCAGTGTACCATAATATATCTGTTTCGTGTGTTCAAGCTCGGAAAACCAACCAGTCAGTCACTCAAAAAGTTTTTAAACAAAATCAAATATCAGTCAAAAGAGCGAAAAACCAAAATAAAAGTTAAATAACTTTTGAGATTATTGAAAAATCATACTGATATCATCATGATCATTGACAATTACATCTTTTTATGATTTCTAAGTATATCAGCAAAATGCAGTGAGATTGTTAGATAACGGTGAAGGTGAAATTTTGTTAAAATTATGATATATATATACGAAAATTCTTATTTTCAGTGATGTCCTATTAAGTATACACATTGTGATGTCAATATTCCTGTGAAGTACTTTTTAAAATTTGTATATTAGTAATACGACACAAAAGCGATGAAGTGTCTCAATATGTTAACATTCTGCTTAAATACACTTTGAAATTAATACAATCTAAAATTAATAGTAGTAATAGTAATATCTTTTTTTTAATAATTATCTTTTTAATCTTTGAAGGTACCATTCAGAAATTTCTCAAATTAACTTTTTTTCCCCATAATTTAGACTACTTAATTTTCCTACTACTTTGTAATTTTTATGAAGTGATTAAAGTCACGTAATAATAATTTACTACTTTTTAAATTTGTACAATTTTTGATTTTAGTCCAACAACCTGACGTTCAATCATAAACAAACCAATTGCACTCTTCTTATTCACCGTAATACAGTTCTTCGCAAAAGTATATATACACTCGATGGTATAATACAATGTACTGGATTTCTCCTGTTAATAAATAATAATATATATAACAAAGCAAGCTATGATTACCTATCAATAATAACAGTAGGAATGCCAATGAGATAAGCACAGCAAAAGAAAATCATTTAAAAAAGAGCAAAAAAAAATAACCAAGGAAAAGAATTATGAAGCAATGATCATCAAACCCTTCATTGTCATGCTGGTACAAAAAGGTCATCAAAGCAGGTCAAGGTCAGAAAATTAGGTCACAAAATTGGGTCATGTCACAATATAAGGTCAAAGTTCATCAATTCAAGATTTGCTATAAACTATAGTATAAAGATGACTCACTGGTAACCTACTGACCAAAATTAAGTTTATCTTGTCCGATTCGGATGTTTTAAAAATAAATTCACTTTTTTTCCCGTGAAAAATACGATTAATATTGCATCGATGATTGATCAAAATAGCATCGATTTTAGGGCTGCACGATAATAGGCTGAGATGCGATAAGTGTCGCAAAGTCGATAAATGAGGAGATAAATTCATGGATACATTATAATTATTAACCTAAAATTCGCAAATTTGTCATTAGAATTGGAATTTGAGGAAGATAAATGGACTTTTTTGTCACAAACACCGAAAATTATCAAAATTTATTTGCACTTTTTGTGATAAATTTACTGAAATGTTACTCGATATCTCAATAAATGATAAATTTGCGATTACTCGTGCAGCCCTAATTGATTTACAGAAATCAATCAATAAACGTTCAATCTATCAATCACTTACAAAGTGGAGTTCTATTCAAATCATTTGCATATATCACAAGTTGAGTCTGATTTATATCAAATTCACAAAAATGCCACCAAATATCAAATTCCATGACACATCATCAAACAGTTCAGCAGTTCGGTAGCAAAACTCAACAACAAACTACAAAGCAATCAGTTACCGCAACAAGTCGTTAAACACAAGTTAAAAAGTTTTGAAATCATTTTACGAAATGACGTCCAACATCGTCGGAGTCATTCTGGTCCGTAATTGGTGGGCAACAGCCGGAAAACTGAAGTATGTCAACGTAAGATATATATATGTGTCATACGTTATGTTAATTATGCATTCAAGCATACAAGCAATACTCAAATCGACAATGAAGTATGTGTGGTACTTGTAATACAGCTTATAGACCGAGTTACGATATCGTCGGAAAACAATATAGTCTATTCCTTCATACTGATGTGGATGATGTATGACATTAGAAACAAAGTCCGTTAAAGTTAACAATCTAGAATTAAAGACTGTTAAAGTTAATCCATCTGGTTAAAGTTAAAGCAGTCAGCAGATGCAAAGAACTTTAATAACTTTAGTGGTAACATATGCCTTTTAAAGTTCTAGCTTCTCAAGTTCGCAGTTTATTATATAACACTTCAACACCACAGCAACTGATTGAGTGTCTAAGTTAAACCCATTTATCAGGCACACGACTCAAAACGAGCAACTGAATCGTCTAAATTCTCCCAAATTCTCCAAATCCACGGGTCTGTGGTATGGCACTTTGTGTTGTTTCAAAAATAATCAGCTATTCGCATGAAAGGCACGACCATATCCAAAATCATGGTTTAAATGTTTCACGCAGCTCCTTGACTGATTATACGGCGATTTAACTGAATTATCACATTAATGGAATTTCATTGGATAGCAATTCTCACATTATGACATAATCCATAAGTCAAACACTATTAAGGACCAATCTGAATCAAGATTTGATGGTCTTTTAAATCATGATATAGCATGCCACACTTCCATTAGATGTTCCACTTAAACGTGGAAATGAAAGAAAGACATTCCTTTGGTGCTATCGGAGGCTATGGAATCTTTCAAATGTTTCAAAATTCGTATGGAAAAATCAAATCACATCTTGTTGCTTTCAGTTATGTTGTAATCCTTCGAATTAGCTTCAAGCGAGTGTTATAAAGCATAATATAATCCTGGTAAATGTCACAACGATTTCTAATCCAACTGGTTAAAGAGAACTTGGATTTCTCGATATTTGCTGCCTAATTTTGACGAATGCCGTCCGCCCTTCTGCTCCATTGACGACCTGATCGCCATCAAGACGTCGTAGCATGCTTTGCACTTTTGGTGTCTGAAACGGAAGAAAGAAATGTTATTACCAAGAGAGTTTGTAACTGAGATTTAGGACAAGAGCAAGGATCGATTTCCTCTGAAATTACACCTTTTACATGCAATCGTACCCTTTAGTAGATAAAATTTGAAATCACGGAAATTAACAATAACAATACAGTTACTACTCATCATACAAGAATAAGAACTTTCGAAATAATAGGGATCCATCATTGAATCATTAATGTAAAGAATGTCAGAGGTTACTCTCATTTCTTAGTGTTTCACTCAAGTTTCACATGATAAAAATTTACAAACCAAGAAATGTCTCCAGTTAATAGTAATATTGTGAAATAATTAAGAAGTGACATCACCCTGTTATTAATCTTAAACACAAATAACATTAACTATACAACAACAAACCGCCGGTCAATGATCATTAATCAATGAATGTAGACCATAGATACTCCCTATTACAATATTTTAAATCTAAGGTCTACTTAATTTTAAAATTACCTTTCTTCTCTTGTAATATCCACTCCTATAGATGACGGCACGTCCAGATTTGATTTGATCACAGTCGCAAAATTTCTGAGGATGGCTTTCAAAGCAGCGAATCCTGCTACAACATAACTGCAAAGAGAGAAACATAGAAATTGTTAGATTGATATTGCTAGAATATCAAACTTGATAAAGTACAATATTGAATTGTCTGCAGAATAATAGCACAATACAGTAAGCTGCTTGGCGTAAAATATTTCCAAAATTAGAAAAAGACAGAATTGGAAGAAGACCAGTGGAATGGCAAGCAATCATTGCATCAGACTCGGAATGCATTTATTTGAACAGAAATATCAAATCAAGACTTGTTTTAAAATTTTAAAAGGCTTCAAGTGGCCAGTATTGGTGCATTTCACACCAATAGCTTATTGGGACAGGACAAAGATACATCTCTGAGGCAAAAGATGATTGAAACTGCTGTCCAACATAGATGTAGTTCATCCAGAGCTGATATCGAACCCGGGACCCCAGAAAATCATGAACTCAATCAGGTAGACAAGTCGCAGAATGAAGACGGCAATCACAAGAAAGGAAAAGATCAAGAGAATGACGAAGACGAAGACAGGGAGAGTCCCAAAAAGAAAAGAATTGTGGTTTTAGGTTAGTCTCATATTTCATGGCTTTTTGCTCCGCATCAAAGACCCTTGATCGAGGGTGACAATTGTAAGCCTTCAGCATGACAGACACAATTGAAGACCTCTGAAGAATTGACGGAACCCTTAAGCCAGGGCTAGGAATCAACCACTGAAAAGAAGTGGCGGAAATCAACGAACCCTTCACGAAGATGATTGAAGACGGCCACGAAGTTGAGTTGATCTCAAGAATTATGACGGCTTACAAATTTAGTTAATAAATTTAACATTTGTAATTCTGTGCTGGCAATCAGACAGCAGGACGACAGTGCACTGGGTGTCCTGCAATTGATGGATGGATGAATTGGTCTTTACGTTCTGTATTAATGCACTTGGTAAGCTAATTAGGACAGGAGGAGGACACAGCAAAGAGGTGAAGGATGATTGAAACAGCCATCCAACATAGGCCCAGGTGACCCAGCAAGAGCTGGATTCAAACCCTGGACCCAGCGATTGGCAGCCCAGCATGCTACCACTAGACCAACCCTCCCCCCTTACAACTAAGTAATTTTGTACGATAATGTTTCACAGTAAATGGCTCGTTATATTTAAGTAATATATGCAAACATCCATCTGCTTTCCAGCATCTCAAAAAAGTGAAATAATCACTCATCTCTTTTGTCCAAGAAGATGAATCACTTATTTTTTCTTTTGGTGCAACAACTTAGCATTTGAGTTCATAATATTTGTTCAGAATTTTTTGACATTTTTATTTAACTTGTAGTTCCTGGTGTACAGGAAATCTCTACATGCTTCACTGATTTTCCAAGTAACTCCTTTTCCCCCCAGTACAATACATACAGATGTACAGCTTCGAAAAAATGACACTTTTTAAATCACTTTCACAAAGAGGTAACAGCTTCAAAGAATAACCGTTTTCAACAGACTTATAATGACTTTTAATAGGGAATAAATATGACCGTTAATTATTGATAATGCATCCAATGATATAATTTTTCAAACTACTTATCTTAATTTATGATTTTCAAACCCAAAAATTTGAAAATTGTACTCAACAAAACTCATCATTAAAAGCAATTGTACCTTCACATTTAGGCAGACATAATGATCACACGATAAAGGCAATCAAGGAGTTCCGCTCATATTTCACCCCACAAGGGGAGGGGGGTGGTCAAAGACTCGAGAGTGTAAGATTATCAACGCATAGAAATAAGGACTTCCACTTGTATCCATGCAATCACAAAATACTGCAATAATTCGCAGACACTGCCACATAGTGTTTCTATTGTGTGCAATGCTGGACCCCACAAGCTGATGGAGTCACAGCCTATTACGGCAGTCAGGGTTCAACCAGAATAGAAATTGAAGAATTGTGACAAAGGTGATTATGGTATGCTTGGGGACCAGTAAGGAGGCCACCCCTTGACTGTCTGCAGCACCCAGCAGGAGCCGACGACATTTTGTCGCTGTTGGTCGCTTACCTGACGCCTTGGGGGTAAAAGGCAGAGGTAGGAGACTGTTTTGGGGTTTACAGGCTCTTTCCTGGACAGGCCTGGTCAAAGCTGTAGGACGTTATTTTACCCCTTTTTGGGCTTATCTGTCTGTTGACCCTGTGGTCATGACCACATAATTTTAATGGCCATAAATTCTTAGCTCATGTCAACACCACATGGAGGACCCAAATCCAGAAGTTGGCCTACATAGACATTGAGATGCACATTGTATATTTTACCCCAGAACCATGCTTACTAGTATGGGCAAAGACAGATCCTTGTCAGAGTCAAATTTCCAACCATTCTGGAACCAAAGATGGTTCTTAGGGCAGGACTGAACAGTTCATTCTCAACTTTCGCTTGGGAAAAATGTGGATATTGGCAATAGTAAAAAAATATCTTTTATTATATTAAAAAGTAGAAGAAAAAACAATAATTAACACATTTCAGTAGGTCCATCAGATACATATGGGTCATTCAATGCCAAATCACCCAGGGCTCCCCAGGTGACCCCTTCAGAAAAAATTGAAAAAATCCACAGTTGTTCACTCCGCAGATATTATATGCAAATTTGCTAAATTGTAGTTCAGTGAATGAAAAATCTCTGAGATAGGAGCCCTTGAAATTTAAGGGATATTTTTAGTTTTTTCAAAATTGTGTTTTCGGCCAATTTCAGAGATGTATAACTCCCCAAATAACAATACCACACATTTCATATTCTCACAATGGAGCAATCTCTACCCAAATTTTTCAATTTCGGCATAAAAACTCTTGTATCTGGCTTAGATGTGTTTCTACAGGGGCTCAAGAATGGACGAAAACGCAAAATCGCCAGAAAGGTGCAAAAGCTTATTTGCCAATTTAGAGAAAATGGTTAGTGACTCAACCATGTACATTTTTTTTCTGGCTTTAAGAGATCCAAATAAGTACTTCCAATTTATCAGATGAGTTTCACCTCTCACATTGTTGCTATGAGGTCATATTATGAAGTGGATGTCTTCTTTCATGAAACAGTATTAATTATAAACAGGCTAACACAGCTGTTTATTTAGTTTATTACCATGACTGTCTCTTCGGATGAAGGACATTTCCTTGTTGGTCTAAGATTAAAATCATAATTTATAGGGTGTATCAGTCAGTAGGTCTTCGTGAATTGTGAACCAAGTAATTACATGTCTTAAAAGTTAAAACCAAAAATGATTTTTCTTCAAATTAACTGCTTTTGATCACTAGATATCAAGAACATAAAAAGACAACTGAGTAAGAAGAGCTTCATGGAAATTTGAACGACTTTCTTTAAGTTAACACTGAAGTAGGCCTATACATAGCCAAATTGAAATTGAGGATTGTTTGCCAAGTAAGCAATGATTAAGCCATGGAGCAATAAGTTTATTGTCAAAAGGTAGAGGGGTGGGGTGAGTAATAATTACAGCGAAAAAGACCGTAGGCCATTCCGTGAAGCAAATTGAGCACAAGAGAGGGCTCAAAAATCTGTGCAGTGATGGTCTGAACATCAACAGTCCACAGCAGGAAATTAGGTCGAGTGGGTCCAGCTTATATTTCAATGGTTTAGTTTAGAATTTAGCAAAACATAACATATTCATCTTCAAAATTGTCTTAAACATTCAATTTCTCCATTAGTATTCCCTATACCTATAATTTTTATGGAATAGTGAATTATTAGCCTTGACAAGCTATATTAAATGATAAGCAAGTGATTAATTTCTTTTCAAATCAGTCAACAAGAAAACATAACAAATTTAAAGTTACATAATCATTGTAAACTGATTATTATGTAACAGTGATCTTAATTTCAAATCATGTTATTGTTTTTTATTGCTATTATGTTATATCAATAATCCAACATGGACTTAAATTTGGCATATCTCAGTGTTGTCTGCCTATTTATTATTTAGCCGATTGTCTATCACTCCTATTTATCTATAATCCTATTTATCAATTTCATATCTATCTATCTATCTATCTATCTATCTATCTATCTATCTATCTTTTCTATCTATTATATTGTTGATGTATTTTATCTTTCTATCATCTACATAATTTCTCTTTGTCTATCTTTATATAGATCTGTATTTCAATTTTTTTGAAACAGTTACATAACTGCCTTTCATACATTGAATATGAAATAAATATGAAAGTTATGGTAACACTGTAGGTCTACCAAAAACTTTTAAGTGCTGCGCGAATTTCATGGCTGAGCCATTTACATATTATTCTACAACTTAATGTTTGTAATTAACACACAAAATAATCAATGCTAATTTAATAAATGAGGCTGAATTCTAAAATGTATATAAATTAGTCCCAAGTCTTGAGTACTTTTCTGCAGGATTGATCATTGTATTTATCTCCTCCAAGAAAGGCAGCACCCCCCCCCCCAACCCACCTTATAAAAAAAGACCTTATCACATTTGTTGAGAATGGCCCTGCCCTAGACCAATCAGATGCAAGTTAGTTGGTGGGTATGGTAATTAGAAATCAGAAGAGGCTGGTCTTTGAGAGTCTGTGACTGCCCAATTGTCTCCCCTAAGCAAATAGGTTCTTTTGTTCAGAGATAACTCCTCCCGTGGGAATGTCTCAAAAGTGACTGATTACTGGCCATCCAATCAAAATGTTTTGATTTCAAATTTTCCCATGGATTATGAAAAAATGTTATTCTTTACAGTCTGGCCTGAGTCTATTTCCCTGAGTGCTCCAACCTTATTCAGTAATTGTATTGTTTGTTAGGCCTATATATACACAAACTATTTTATTTTAGAAAAGTCATTAGTGCAATGTTACAATGAAAATTTACTTGCTCTTTAATTTGTCATCAAAGAAATCCACATGTAATTCAGATAGCTATGATGCTAGTCTCCATAAATTCTTGTCTGCCTGTATCCTGGAATGCTATGAGTTGGTCAATTATACACCTTTTAACCATGTGATATTATACCTACATCCAAACTGGGTCACAAGGGGGTAGAAGGAAACTGAGGACATGTGGGGAGCATTAGCTTTACAAGGTGATGATAAAAATGCCATTTAGGGTGATAAACGTTGGTGGTTTGCAACAACTGTAGATTGGGGTAAAATGAAGGAGCCAGATTTTGGCCATGTCCCTGCAGCTTTGACCAGGCCTGTGGAGTAAGTAGGAGGGGGGGGGGGAAATAATTGTTGTATTACATGGTCCTGGACCCTGGATTGCTCAGGTTCCTGCCAATAGGAGTCACTGTGATATTTGATGGCTGGTTGGGGCTTTATGTCCTGTATTTATGCACTTGATAGGCTAATTAGGACAGGAGGAGGACATGGCAATGACTTACGAGGCAAAGGATGACTGAAACAGCTGCTATCCAACATTGGCCCAGGTCAAGAGCTTGATTTGAACACTGGACCCAGCGATTTGCAGCAGATTCAGATTCAGATTCAGATTCGTTTATTCTTCCCATATATATATAATTTACAATATTTATCAACTATTTGCTTTTAATTATTGTAGTAAAGCGGGAAGGGAGACCTCTCAAAGACTTGTTTGTCGCTGCAGAGAGGCCACCCCTTTATTTATACAAAGGCATATATATATACGGAAAAAAATTATTGCTGAATATACTATTATTCAGCCAAGTACACAACCACGTAGCTAACCCTCTACCCAAACAGCTTTCTTTGATGATATCATAGAAGTTACGAACGAAATGATAAATCTCCATCTATAGTTAAGTTATCAAAAAATTTGCAAACAATTGGCCTCCACATAACTATTTTCATAGTTATTTGCATCCAGATCTAATCATATGAAAATCATCTTTCTCTATCAACCAAACAATCTCAGATGACATGTCAATAATTACGAAGTGGCAATTTGTTACACTGACTTCTCTCAATTTCTGACCCCCTCCTTTCCTCTTATTCCTTTTTTTAGAGGAGGGGGGTTGAAGGAGACAGGACCCACATAAGATCAGTTAGATCTCATTTTTCTTCACTGGTGGTCCCCACAACATTCAATTACAATGCATCACACTCCAGGCAAGCTTGAACAAGGAGGGAATACAGAGGGAGGGGAGTAGAAAACAGTAGAGTGTCTTTTTGCAGTCAGATTATAAAATAAATTTAAATGTACGGACAATGTATTTACTAACTATGGACCAGAGTCACTGAGTCAGTCACGAACAATCAACTGATTGCGAAAGAAAGATACACTGAATTGATTGAATTAACTAAAGAACTTAAGAAAGTGCAAAAAAGGAAATGATAGTTAATAGCAGACGGAAAAGGGGAGATTGAGGAGAAAAATTTTTTTCATTGGCGTTGTTGACTTGAATGTTTTACTGATACAGATAGATGGATACATATAGGAATAGACAGTGATAGATAGAAGATAAGAGATAGATGGACAGATGGAGATAGACAGAGAGCTTGACAGATCATAGTCATCAAAAGAGACTCACAGATAATGACAAAATCCAGTATATTAAAATCAAATTCCTACTTCCTCAAATACATTTGACCATGACCCTGGATAATTGATTCTTGGTGACCTTTGCAACCTTTGAGGACCCAATGACCTTGAGGAATGCTCAAGAATGTCGGAATAATGGACTGAGAAGATACTAGCAGGTGGAGGGTAATATTAAGAGGAACAGAGTCAATCTATAATCACCTTAACATGTCTAACAATAATCACTTCTAACTTACTCCTAGGTGGTCAATTTAGGCATTTTGACTTCATTTAAGAGTTATTTTGCATTCTCAATGACAAATTGACTCCATTTAGGACTTCTTCTAGAGAATGCAACAACTTTGTAACAGCTACAGGATGGCATAAACAGATAATTGCTGATAATTGCAATACAATTCAGTTTTGAAAGTAACTTCTACCACCTTACACAGGCTGGTACAGGTCTCCAAAGAGCCCCATGTTGATTCTTCAGGTCCTAGTACAGCTTAGCACCACATGAGGGAGCCACTGACCGGAAGTGGACACAACATTGCACCCTGGGAGTTATGGGATGTCAACATGACCTCAGATTGACCTAAAATTGACCCAAAAGGTCACAGGGTGCCACTTTGAGCCTCTGACTTCAATCCAAAAGGGCATCTTGTGGTTTCTTGCATTCACCACATTCTTGTAACATGGGATGTGCTGACTTGTGTCATTACTGTCATGTGATGGTGTTTAGTAACTTTATTGGCTTACATTATAAGTCGACAGGTAACTTCCATGGCACATTCTAATCAAAGCAACATGTTGGCCATATACCATATATTTCCCAAGGACATGAGACTAAAAGTTGACTGCATCTTCTTGAGGCTGCAGCATCTTTCGTAGCTTATAGGTTTTAGTCTTCATTGTAGTTTTAGTTAACTTTCAATACAACAAAAACAGCCGTTCAGTATGGTGAGCGCCAGTGAGCAGATTTATCTGGAATGGGTTCTATATAAAATCCTACTATATTATTATATTATTATCTAAACTCCCTTGAGTATATCTTCAATAATCTTTAAAAGAATACTACTAACTATCAACTTCAGCTGGTCAGTGGATATGCATATTACATGTTAGGCTATAAATATCTAATTCAAAGGCAATTCAAGGCTATGGTGGTCTGATGCTAATGGAATTTTATAAACTGACTTTTCAAAAGGGAAAAAGCTGGTATCTACGATATATAATTTCCTCTTTACAAAGTTCAAATTCAAACACATTCCTTAACACTTGATGCAACTGCAGTGCATGTTTATTTGCAAAAACAGGAATAACTCTCATCAGAAAATGCTAAGAATTTCTAGGAGTGGTAGCGTGGAATTAGTTTTTTCTTTGTCTCTTATCAAGAGCAAAGAAGCTCCAATACTAGCAATTCTCATGCACTTTTTTGTTGAAAGAATATTGAGCAATCTTTAACTTTAAAATCATATTGTTTTTATCACTTCTAGAAATAGAAATTCAAAACCTGATTTTTAATATTTTTCCTCCATTTGATTCATGCCGACTTGTACAGGAAGTTTCAAATCTATTTGAAGCTATTGTGAGCTAGTATTATGGTTATTTCAAATTTCAATTTGATATTTATAAAATTTTTGGCATGAAATGAGACTCTTTACTTGTTTTTTCTATTCGATAAGATGCTTCAAAAGTTTAACATTTAATATGAATTCTTGTATTTTCTCTTTTTTTAAATTTTGCTATTTTTCTTTCATACACTCCACAACAAGTGGTGGCAGCAGACATACACTAAGTTACAACATAGTTATGCAGAGAATCGACCAATCAGAGCCAAGATACAACATTCCAAAGTTTCTGATTGGCTAACCTAGTTTTGGGTGCTAAAAATAGCATGGGAATCCCTAGATTTATCTGTAGTACTACTTTTGTATTGGTTTGTGGTTATTCCGGCTAAAATAAACAAGTGAGAGCTAAATATATTGCTCACCCAAGAGAAGGTTCATTCATCATTTCGTGAATATGCCAAAGTTACAAGCATGTCTGTTTCCTGTCATTCATCATGAACATACAGGCATCCAAGATTTTTTAAGCCAAAAAGATATTTATTGTATCATAGGCCATTCATTGTTTCATTTGAAGAATGCTGGTTGAACAGTGCAATCCTCTAATGGAAATTTTTACCATTAAATTAATAAGTACACTGTAGCCACATACATCTTTTAATATTTTATTTTTTTCCAATTGTGGCATTTTTTTCCATAAAACGGACACAATTTACGTTTGAAAATATGGACTCAGCTAAACAATCTTACTTCTATTTTTATTAAAACTGCAATTCAATTATTCCTAAAATACATTACAATGTATTTAAACACTAATTTCTGGATCACCTCCCTTTATCAGGTTGCAATCAAATTCATCACACAAAAAATAATACAAATTCCAAGAATTTTTTTCCTAACACCCTCACCAACAATTCACCACAATCTTATCACCGGGTGACCAGAAGTGGGGTAAATATTACTAAATATATATCTTCATATCGAGGGCCATATGCTTTCACCCCTCATATCTTGTACAGGTATTTTATAGCTTTTCCCCACAACTGACCGTGGTTTGTAACCGCATTCTAAGGTGGTCAGGAACAGGACTTCCAAGCCAATTTTTCTGAGGAATGTGACAAAACCACAAAACACAGTTCAAAGACCAAGAAAAGGATGATTGTATCAATTATGATGACAACTTAATCATACCATATGTCATTACAGCTGAAAGTAGCAATAATACATCAAATATATATTCAATCAAAATAATATTTGTTTAAAAATTGAGAAAGAATCTTAACATTTTCTCAAAAGACCAAAATCATACCAATTGGCACTATGTACATGAAAAATAAAAATCATAAGGACTATTTAATTTTGTGAGAATGAAAAATAAATTGCAGATTAGCTTTGAAAGAAGAAAATTGTCTGAAAAACTTGTCACAACACTAAATATCTTATCAAACATATTAAAGCCGAACCTACAATTTTCACTCATTATTGCAAAGCTTTTGAAGGACGACATATTTCAAAATCGCAGCATTTACATTTTCAGAATTTCGGTTGGGATTATTACTGACAATTATTTTTATATTTGTGTGAAATATTTGTTTAAAATTTGACATAAATTTTATGTCAAATTTTAAACAAATATTTCATTAAAATGGGTTTTAATGAAACTGAAAGATATTCGCATCATCTAATTTCCCAATCATAAATGTATAAATTTCATTCTTCAGAACATGAAACAATTTTCCATTATGAAAATATAATTTCAGCAAAATGTCATTAATTTCTGCAACAGGAATTTTTGTTTTCTTTTCAACGATTTCCTCAGAACGATACTCTATCTGGTTTTATGCAACAGATTTCTCAGGTTGGATTTAACGGAAGGGTGATCGCGAGGCACTTCCTAGGTTTTACAAGAAGAAAAACAAGCTTTTGTTGGAAGAGTTTGATTCATTTTTTGCCTAACGAAGAAATGTCAGGTGGATTCAAGTTGTGGGTTCAAGAAAAAGTTTTGGCATAAACTTCGGTAAAGCGCTTTGAAAATGTTAAGATGGACAGATGCGAAGGGATCGAGGCAACAAAAGCGAAAAAAGGTCGGACAAAAAATTGGTTTATTTGGTAACAAAAACGTTGAGTAGCCTTGTCAACTGTGATTAAACGTCAAGGCAATTCTAACGATCTGTTATACGGAGGTTTTTGTGTCTTCAATGAAACCCCCAAGACCCATACCACACCTGAGACCAGTCAGAGACCACAGGTAAGACCACAGTTAGAGACCACGGCAGAAGTCCGTGGCGAAGCTGTGGTAATCTGGTCCCCTTGCCAACTGTGCACCTCTGTGGGCCACTGTTGCTCTCGTGGGGCAACCACAAGGGCAGAGAATTACACAGGACAGGTAAAGACGGGTGAAATTCTGGGTTTTTAAAGGGCGCCACCAAGTCTCCCTCTACCAAACAATTGTTTAAAGGTCCTTTTGGGATACGAGGGACCAACTGGTGCTTCTAAAAGAACAGAAGGTGTTCCTCACCAGTTCCTTGTAATCTGTAATTCAAACACGGACCAAAAAAACCACCAGAATTTGCCCATAGGGATGTTGCTGCACACAACCAGAATGATTCACAAATACGAACCTACAAGCAACGACAGGTTGCGCTTTCTATATGCATGGTACATCCTCCTCTATTATGCTACAATCTATGACAATGAAAAATAATAATCAAAGGGTGCCCGGCCCCAGGGGGAAAAACATGCACATGTGTGAAAAATGTCTTAAAACCTCAAAATTTTTTTTCTCCAAAATATAGGAAATTATAAGAGGCCAAAAAATATAGGAATTATAGGAAATATAGGAGGAGTGAGCACCCTGTAATCATGAGACAGGATGACATTTCCAATAATTCAAACCTTTTTGGCGAATGACAAGGCCTCAATATCACAAAACAAATATCAGGAATCAGGAGCCCAGTAGAACACAAAATATGATATATTTAACCCCAGGTTATATTTCATAATTTTATCTATCAAAGTGCTTTGAAGCAAATAAACAGAAAATCAAAATCAGCGCATTTCACTAAAACATTCACTATTGCAGAATTATGGAATTATTTCTTCATAAAATCCCATAATTTTTAAGTTTGTGGAAACGCAGAATAAGCCTCTGCATAGCATTTAATCATCAAGAGATACACATTAAAGTCGTCAGCGTGTCTCGGAACATCGTCAAAAAGAGACGCTCAGTTACCCTGGATCCTTCAACTTTCACGAACAAAGAGACTTTTCTCCAAGAGCTGTCACTTCTTAACGCAACAGATGGGCTAAAAGTAAGAAGCCTATATGTAATAACATAACATTTAATTTAGGCACTTCTAACAATACTCGGAGCAATCTTTCAAGCAATTTTTCATCCTCAGGTTTCGGCTAAGACAACTCAAAATAAGTTGCGCATCATGCAATATTCGTTCAAAAAAATTGTAAAAAACCTTAAAAGATTTTTCAGAGAATGAATGGTAAAGTTTTGATAAGTCTCTAAAACCTCAAAATGTGATTCTTTACGAAGGTGCACCTGGCTCACAGAAGACAAATATATGTAAAGTATAGAAAAAATATTCTACAGAAGATAAAAAATATCTTAATCTAAAATTTTTGTCCTCAATATTCTTTAAAAAATTTTTTTGCTCCATATTCATAGATCAAATGCCTTGCTTAAAAATTATTATTAAAGTCATACATAAACATAGGAGTTAGCTTTGTCGGTCTCTGTCGGAAGATTCAAGACAAAAAAGTTAGGAGAAAAAATTTGGCGACAAAAAATTATGAACAAAAACGACAGTAGCCATCTGCCTTCAGAAATTGAACTGAAGAACGAATTGTAAGAAAATCTTCAAAAAAGTTCGGCCTATGTTTTGCCCGAAATCTTGGCACCCCTGAATAAAATATCAAAGACAAGTTTTTAAAGTTAAAAAGACAAGCTTTTAAAGTTAAAAGTTAATATTAAGCATCAAGGAAATCTCTGCACTGTTGTAATATACTGCTAATAAGAGACTTTCACTCAGCATCATTGTGTTTATCTACCCCTCATTTATTCAGTTAAGCTGCCTTCCTATATCTCACCTCCTTGTCTTATCTATTTACTAATTGTCTTATATTCATTTCATACTGAGGACTTGTTTGTTGAATTTTTAAAGTGTCATAAAAATATTTCAAATAAAATGCATTTGAAATATTCTAAATAAAGTTCATATCTTAAAATCAGATAGCAATAAATATGAAGTACAAAAAATCAGCAAACAAAAGGAACTTTTGCAATGAAATATCCTCGGCAAAAAAATGACAACGAAAAACTTTTGAGGTTAAAATCACAATAACAAACCACATTAACACCTGGATTGCCGGACAGGCCAGTTGGACATCGAGAAGTAGAAGAAACAGCATTTCAAAAAAAAAATTGTTTAATAAAAAATGATAGAGACGTGTGTCACCTGACCACAGAGTCACTCAGGTAGAGAGAGCAGCGGTTAGCACCAAGTATCGGAGGAGTTAGGGGGCGGTCGGAGGGTGTCGGCCCTGTCGGGCAATGTACGGGGAGGGTAAGTAAGGGGTAGGGAGACCAGAGAAGGGTGAAATGTTTGAAAAGATACGGGTGATTCATTTTCGTGGCTAACAGAGTCCCAGCGCAAACCTAAAATCACCCCCTCCCCAACTTGAACACTAATGAGACCCAAACTCCTGAAAAACTGTTTTAAAAAATCAAAATATGTATGATTAATTATCTAGTGTTTCAAGTTACATAATTTCCCCAAAACTAACAAAGGTTAAGAAGACAAAAAAATAAAACACACAATTTAAAAGTTAGCAGGATCAAATATAATTATCGACTTTATGCATAATTTTCTCAATTCATCAGTTTATGACAGTTGTTATAGAAAGAAGTTATGGCTTTAATAAATTAAAATCACAGCAATTGAATAATGGATAGATGACGAGTTATAAGACTACTAAATAAATACTAAATAAAATTCAAACAACATACCTGAAAATTCCTAAATAAAGTTAACTCCTGATCTGCTATAATTTTTTTCAATAACTAAATATTACCAGATAAGCACCATTAAAATTTTCCCATTAATAATCTAAACATTTTTGAGAAACCTATTTACAATAAATCATGAAATAAACAATTAACAAAATAATCCTTTTCCAGGAGAAATATTCCTTTTTGCTAAAATGCTCTTTAAAAATTAAAAAATATCCTTCGCAAAATATCGAAAAATTAAGTTCATCGGACTCATCCATGGGCCAACCACAAAACCTCAAAGTTTAGTAGGCCTACATAACATTATATCACACTTTTTTTCTACATCACTTGAGTTATGTTACAGAATAAACAAAATTATTTATGCCAAAAATACAGAATCATTATTTCAAGAAAGGTATTTCTTCTTAAAAATCATTGCAAATTTTTTTTAAAGTTCAGTAGAACCTTTCAGTTTTCAAAAATGTCTCTAAGTTGAATACAAACTCTTCACAATCATTAAATAATTTGCTTAAATTATTTTTAAATTACTAAAATGTAATCCTTTTGGAGAAAAACCAACCTAAAAAAACTTAAAAACAATTTCAGTAAACCCCTAATAATCCAGGTGCTCTCAGCAAAATTTCAAGTTTTCTATATTTTTCAACTCCCCGTAATCATCAAAACAGCTAAAGTAAGTCACAAAAAAATAGCAAAAATAACAAAATAATCCTTTTTAGAGAAGTCTTTCCTCCCAAAACCACAAAGTGATAATGAAAAGTGTGTAAGGAACTCCTGTATTCAAACCAACAAGGTCAGAGGTCACGTACAGGTCCCTATACTAAGTTGTAGTTTGTTAAAATGTGTAGGCGGCAAACCAGGATGTAGCTACCCTGACTATTGTCAAGTTTTAATTTCCAAGAAGCAACCCTGGTATAGACAGCATATATTGAGAGATGGAAGCACAGGTATAATCTAGGTAAGTAAATACACTTTTTTATTAATTTAAATACCATTAAAACTAATTAACCAAATGACAATGTAAACATTTTTAAGATTAAATATTTTAAGCATTCCTCAGAACTTTTTTTCTGTATGGATCTTTTTATATATTGACCATAATAAGTCAGTAGAAATTAAGGTACAATAAAAGATTTTTAAGAAGAAAAATATAGTTTTGACCATATAAATGACAAATGCAATTAATTCCAAATGAATGACGAATCACTGACAATGCAGTGCTTTTGGCAGCGGATGATTTTTACCACAAATGCCTTAATATTGATTGCATTATAATAAGTCAATGAAGTTCATTAAATGTGGGCCAATAATTTAGTCAAACAATTAAAGGCAACCTGATTAATTGACTTTATATCTAACGAACCATAAAATGATTTGTTAACAAGTAAAAAAAAGTTCTTTTAAGCAACACTAATCTTGATACATTGATTCTAGCAATTGCCATAATAAATGAAATGATGCTCAAGTTATAATTCAGCTTGAAGAAATGATTTCGAATTGAATTACATGATGAATCAACTGACAAATTAATGTTGATAATGACAAATCTCTTAAAAATTAAACTATTCTCATTATAAAGACTTTTATATGAAATCTTAAAATTTCTGTCATTTTTCAACCATTCTATAACATTCTTCACAAGTTAAAAGAAATCAATTTTGTGACAAAATATTGTGAAAAATGTAAACTGCTTCAAGCAAATCAACAAAATTGCAATATATTTGGAGTATAAGTATTTTTTATATGATTTCATGTTCATTTTAGACATTATTTCAAGACTCAAATTTCGATTGTGTTTAAAATATCTTTACTATGCTCTTTAAAAGTACCAGAATATACAACATTCGTTTAAGAAAATTCTTCATTTAAATCTGGAACACAATACGACTCAAAACTTAACTTTCAAAATGCCATTTAATAAGCATTTACTGCATGGAACCTCACAAAAACATCTAGACAACCCCAACTGTCACTTTGAAAAGTAGCGACATGTATGAAGAATTACATCACAACACGATCCTTTGCTTTCACCCTAACCCCTCGATTGTAACAGCTCCCCCCTTCAAAGTTGGGCAATTGCGACCCCCTAAGCCCCCCCGGCCAACTTCCAAAGTTGCAAGCCCCCTTCTCTAAGACACATCCCTTCAAAATTCTCCAACAGCCTTTGCGGAACAAGTATAGCACCTCCAGAGCGATCTAACCTAGCAAATAGATGTAGAAGTGTGCAATATATGGCCCGCTATGCATAATACTTGTGGTTTTGGGGCTTGTTAGTAACAGCCCCCCTACTCTGTATCACAATTGCTCGATTAAAATCTCCCCAAAAAAAACTTAAAGAAGCAACTCTGCAATGGTACAAAGTTTTAAAGAAGCTGCATTTCTATTTCAAAAAATATTAAGTCCAAATTGTTTTGAGACATGTGAAAAATCAAGATTGCCATTAAAAAAAATACATTGTAGTTTAATACGAACAAAACTTAATAGAAGCGAGTCCTACTGTGTGAAAAGAAAACATTTCAGAGACCAGGAAAATCATGTTTGATTTAACTTCCTTTCCGATCAGGTGACGACTGATTATATTGCAGTATCAACTGCTACATAAACTAATTTAATTCATAAGCCTATCATTGCCCGATATTCACTCTTAAATAAGAAAACAATCGATGAGTCCGGAGACTGATAGCATTCAGACTCAAGGAACTAAAATCCTTTCTGTATTAAGTTTTCTAATAGTCCTAAATTTTCTATGGCCAAACCTAGTCTGCAGAAATCCAGGAAATAAAACCCAATTAGTTCTCAATTTCAAAACCATAACACAACCCCAATACATGAGATGAGAATAGCCACCTCTCCCCTCCAGTGCCTCCCTCCGCCTACGGAGTCCACCCCCTCAGAACCCTTGAATAAAAGCCCTTGGTAGGTAGAAAGACAGATCGAAAGCCAATATTTTAACAATTGCTTCCAGCAATGCAGTGCCACAGGAAGCCAACAGACAATCACAAAAAAATTGTTTTTATTTCCATATTGAAATTGCAAAGCTTCAGGAAGGATGGATGGATGATTGGGGCTTAACGTCCTGTATTTATGCACTGGGAAGGCTAAGGCCACACATAATTGATATTTAGCTTCTCGGATTCGTTTCAAGGCACTTTTTCTAGGGTCGGTCGGTAGGACAAAAAAAAAAATTTTTATAATGTCAAAAAAAAAAATTTTTTTTTTTTTCAATTTTTTTTTCCCATTGGCAGGAAATCTACTGTGTTGGCGGGTCCGCGAAGCTCAGAATCAATTATGTGTGGCCTAATTAGGACAGGAGGAGGACACGGCAATGAGGCGAAGGATGATTGAAACAGCCGTCCAACATAGGCCCAGGAGACCCAGCAAGAGCTGGATTTGAACCTTGGACTCAGCGATTGGCAGCCCAGCGCGCTACCACTAGACCAACCCACCCCCCCCCCCCCCCATGCAAAGCTTCAGGAAGTTCCAAGACTTTTAAAAGACTCCAATAACCAGAAAACTAATTCTCATCACACTACACAACTTTTCTTCAGAAAAAGATCAGATTCTTCAGAGTCCAGCTCAAAGAAGCCAAAATCTTTAAAAAGTACAAATGGAAATTGCCAGATCTCGAATCGAACAACTATGGTAGGCAAATTTTGCCGAAGAGCATCTGCTTTCAACCTATGAAGTATGATTTGGCCTAACCACAACTGGGCCACTGATCCACAAGCTATTCATACGGGTCAGAAATATTTATACAGAGAAAACATGTTTAGGAAGGATAGATATTAGATAATAATGATTCACTTCAAAACATTTTGGGGGTTAATTCTTGCTCAAATGAAGGGGGGATGTACTCTGAGACAAAGAAGATCCAAATTGGCAAGTTCATCACATCTGCCCTCAGTCAGCCAGCCAGTCAGTCAGTCTACCTACAATATCTGTCAATCAGTCAATCAGTCAACCAATATCAAAGTGAACCAGTTTTAGCATATTTTTGCACCAGCAAAATCAATTTATGCCAATGACGGCATTACCTGCTAGTCCGCTCATGTACGCCAAATAAACAACATATTTGTTAGAGAATCAGAATTTTTTCAATCTATACATCTTTCTTACACTTATTAATCCACTAATTAATCCACCTATCTCGTATCTAGACCAACATGTATCAATATGTTAGACAATCAAACAATCTGAAGCAATCGATTAATAAGACTATCTATCTGCGCATCAATCTTCTACATCTCTACATTTCAAAAGCATCCTTTTCCTTTTATTTTTTTGCGTCTGAAATAATCTATTCTTGTAGTTCGGAAACCGCAGCCTGACAAGTAAACAGCATGGGCCTGAAGCTAGAGCTCTTCTAAACATTACAGTCTAATTATCAAAGACAGCTGACATATATGCCTGATAATAATAGATATCTAACTTATTTCAAGAGGACAAAAATACATTCAGAAATATTTTTAACTTGTTAAATAAGGCACCAAAACCTTTTAGGCAACTTCAGAAAATAACAAAAGTCACTTAAATTAGGGACAGAAGTAACTTTGGAAAAAGTTGAGATATAAATATATATAGGTGGCTCAACGCTTTGATCTGATAACAAGATTTCAAGAAATTATGCGTAAGACGTATACATCTTCAATAGTCTTCAATCAATCCATAAATCAGTTGATCAATCAGTTGGTTGATCAATCAGTTTTTCAACCAATCAACCAATCTGAGTCCAGCAGAGAGTCAATCCTTCAATCAACCTAATGCTATACAAATTCTGAATTTCATTATTACCGACATTATTATAATCACAAGCAGCTATCTATTTATCAGGTAGCCAGTAAGTCAGTAAGTCAGTAAAATAGTAAATCAGTAAATCAGTCAGTCAGTGATAAATAAATTTATCTATCCGACACTGCCTCCATTTTCAATCAATCACTCATCTTGGTGTACTTGTGTATTTCTACAAATTGGAATTTCACATCCATAAAACTTCCAATCCTCCCACATCACAATATTATCGCTATATATTGAAAAACTATCTTTCTTGTATCCATGTCTGCAAATGCCACTCAATATATGAACCCAATCTATATTTCACATTATCTTTGACAACACTTTATCAAAATCAAAATTTAACATATTTATTATTAGGGCTCCACAACGCATACCACGGAAAAACAGTTGACCTGAATGTTGAGCTATTTACACTGAGCTGCATGTGATTCTCTGAATTCTACGAAATCTGAAATCCTGAGCTAACGGTCGCATAATTGTGGTTTGCTATTTTGGTCGGCCGAAATCTAGATATAGCAACCTCTTGACGAGTCACGAATCGCTATGTAACAGGTCAGTGTCCTGTATGAGAATTCATATTAGATACAAAGGCAAGCAGATGAAGTTTATAGAACATACACTCACTTGCGGATAATATCAAAGTTGATAATTTATATGAGATTTAAAAATTCAATCAATCAGTGAGTGAGTGAGTTTGTATTTTATGCCCCATCAGCGCCGGTATGGGCTATTTAGAGGCAAATTCAATCAATCAGAAAAACATGTATGGAAATTTGTTAAATAAATTTTACATGTGTTAAGCAAAATATTTTCCAAGGTAAAATTTAAGGAAATAATAATTTTTGGTTACCTATAATATTTACCAAATTCATTAACGTATTTACTGATTTAAATAAAAAACTGAAATTGAAATAGCGGATATGAAAGGGAGTGCCTCATCAGTGTTCTACAATTTTTATCATCAGAGACATTCCATGTATGACAGTCGTTATCTGAACACTTCTCAAGTGGAATTAATTTACACAGATAAGTCTCAGCTAGGTTTCTCCAAAATGTGACACAAATTAACAGTTCAAAACTAGAGAAAGAAAAAGAAAAATTAAATTTTTCTGCACATCAAAACTAGACCTTTAAAAATTTCATCTCTATTTTTGATCATACAACCTGGACGTTTGAATCAAAAGTAAAAGCCTTTGGAACTAAAGACGTCAAACATTCTAAAAGAATGAATTGCTTCTTTAGAGTCTCCATGGCAACCACAAAACTCTTCCTGAGTGGATTTTCTTTTTCTAAATGAGCTTGCTTTATGCCATAGGGTAGTGCTGTAGACAGTTTTGTAAGTTTCATAGAACTTTTAAGTGCAGAATATTCAGTTAAGAGACTGAGATAAACTACATTACTTTATTTCAAAATCGTATATATTTCACATGAAAAGATTAAGATGAAAAGTTCTTTGTGCATGCATTGTAAATTATGTTTAGATCTAGCTATTTGTGGACATTCAGAATATTCGGTAAGGCCTACACTTTAAATGTAATATTTCAAAATTAGACATAGAAGTCAATAGGTCAAGCATTTCAATAAAGAACACAAGGCTCAATTCAAAGCAAATGACTTCAATATCCAAGTCAATAAAATCTTTTCATGGCCAATGTATACTCAGTTGCTGCACCCTATTATGATACTGAACTTGCAGGGATGAGTTTTTACGGACTTTTCAATGATCATTGATGTCTTATCAACCCAACATCCAGAGGGCCTATATTTCATCCAGTTAAAACAGTTACCAAACCAAAAACATAATCACCAAACAATGTAACAACGCAGAACATTAGCAAACAATCAAAGACAACGAGAACTGGAGAAAGGTAGAAAGCAAGAGCAGTTCTATAAACAACTGATGCCAGACTGTTTGAAAGTAATTTTTTGCAGAAACTTTGAAACAAGCAACCACAAAATATCATTATAGGACAATAACCTTTAGCATAATCTTAAAACAAAATGCGAAACATCTTCAGAAACAAGTTTAAAAACAAATTATAATTTAATTCTCAACTTTTATGCAACATTAAGGTTTATACGATTGCAATGCCCTCAAGCCATTGCAAAAATCTTTTTAGAAATGCATAAATCTTTTTAGAAATGAAGACTTACTTTTCGTATTTGCTGCCAATCAGATCCTTCACCTGGGGCAATAGAATCGTACAGAGATCCAGATTCCATAATCCACTGAAAATAGCAAAAGAAAATTTGAAAATAAAATATTATCATCTTTATACAAACTGTTATTTAAATTCATCATTCAGATGGATAGAGAGGTCTCACTTGACCAACGTCCAGAAATTAATAGATACTTGACTTGATGCTCTAAAAACTTCAAATGATAATCCTATACAACATATATACAAACTACATCTTTTATTGGTAAGGGCTATTCCATTTAAAAACCTGGGGGGGGGGTGGTCAGGTTACATTTTTGACCCCCCCCATGCATCTAAAGTGAATTAAGTTCGACCCCTCCATGCGTCTACTTCGATATTTTTGGAGACCCTACATGCACTAAATGCGAATTTTTTACCCACCCTACATGCATCAAATCTGAATTTTTTTCACCCCCCCTCCTACGCAAACCTTTTTTTACCCCTACCCCCCAAAAAAAAATCTCGACCCCTACATGCATCTGAATTTTCTGAATTTTGACCATTAAAAACAATTTGCTAGTTTGATTGCAGACCGCAAACTTTCCATTTCGCAATCCAATAAATGTGCTCTTAGGCTGCACTATATTACTTTTTAACTTCTCAGTCAGAATTGCCTACATGAACTGCAAGAAATTGTCTTGGATCTTCTGCAGTTAATTCATATATATATATATATTTCTGCACCAAAATTGCTAAGCCAATTAAGTGACAGGATATCAGTCACGTGCCAAGCCAATAAATAACGATATTGGCGTGTTGAAAGTGTCATTGGCTTGTGTACAGTGTTATTGGCGTCTGTTTACAGTCTCTGTGCACTCAACTGCAAGATTGCCCTTAATTGCCTGTTATTGAGGGTGGGCTTTGCAATCTATTTTACTCTGACTTAAGCAAGGTTTACTGTTCTCCGTGATATGACGGAGGCGAAGCTAGACTTTCCAAAATTTTTGAATTTTCCTACAGGCTCTCTGTGATATGATTGAGGTTGAGGCAGTTCTACATGATTTGATGGTGGAGGAAGTCAAATCCTCCAAAATTAATATTTATTTTTAGAAGGGACTTAATTATTCCACTTTTCATTGCCAATATTTTCTAGTTTTATATTTATAGCTATTTATCAAAATGTGATATTTTATATCTACCCAGTAGATGTACAACATTATCTAAAGATTATGGAGTTTGATAAGAGAATACTTTTGACTGATGTGTCTAAATTGTTAAGTCATGGGCTGGGGTTCCAATCTAATTTATTTGTGCACATTACTGCTACAAAATAATTCCTAACATGCTGAAGGCCTAATAAACCAGTCTCTGCCCCCCCCCCCGGATTCAGCCCAGCTTGCCATGAATCCTCCTGGTTGGGGGGGGGGGGGGGCAGAGACTAGCTAATTAGGACTTCAGCATGTTAGGAATTATTTTGTAGCAGTAATGTGCATACATGCTGAAGTCCTAAAGCCCCAATCATCCATCCATCAGCAAAGCAGTAGGTCTGAAACACCTGCTCTGCAGATCTACAAAGAAGGGCCTCTGCCAAACTGCATGAGTGGTCTCTGCTTGGTGGAGCAAAACCTAGGTGGAGCCAAAAGTACGGTCGGCCCCTGGTGTCAGCAGGTAAAACTGACATGGCCAACGCAATGTTCTGAGATCGCGAAGTAGAATTTCATCCTCAGTGATGATTTATTTAATTTCTTGTAGCATGTATGTACCAATTATTTATTTATTAATGTAGGAGGGGGTCAGAGGCCCCCCTACATGCATCTAAAGTGAATTTTTCGGGTACCCCCCGTCCATCTAAATCGATTTCTTTGGTATACCCCCATACATCTGAAGCGAATTTTCGCCGATCCCTACATGCATCTTACGAAAAATAAATCAACCCGACCACCCCCCCTCCAGGTTTTTAAATGGAATAGCCCTAAATCACATAAGGAATTTTTTAGTAAGGGCTATTTCATTTAAAAACCTGGGGGTACCCCACGGGGTGGTCAGGTTACATTTTTGACCCCCCCCCCCATGCATCTAAAGTGAATTATTTTTGACCCCCCCCCCATGCATTAAATGCAAATTTTTTACCCACCCCACATACATCAAATAAAAATTTTATTATTACAATGCGTAAGCCTTCATGGAGCGATAATGCCCCCCCCGTACATCTAAAGCGATTTGTTTTGCATCCCACCATACATCTGAGGCGAATTTCCGCCGATCCCTACATCCATCTTATGAAAAATAAATCAACCTGACCACCCCCCGTCCCCCCCCTCCCCAGGTTTTTAAATGGAATAGCCCTAAAGAAAAAATTATGACCATGACTAAAGAAATAAAAGTTTGGAAATTTGTAAAATTTGAAATGGGCACAGCAAGTCTTAATATGCCAGCAAATTGTCCAAAGCAACAGGTTAAAATTGTTTTGAAAGGTTACAGAAAAAAGCACTGGTGTTAAAGAATCAGTGTAATGTAGTGTGTAGCTTTTCCGAGCAATTCCTTAGACTGCAGGCAAATTATTCTACACTCTACAGTGTCAGTCTCAATTCTTAGTAGTAAAGTCTTTTAAGAAGACTTCTTAAAAGACATCATGCAATTTTTGGAAACTGTATAACATCTGAATCTTGATAATTCATCACATAATTGTTTTAAACTTACGGTTTTTGATTAAAAACATTCAGTATATCTACGATAACAGCTTGGTCGTGCATGCCGATGGCTGACTCTATAGCAGTCTGAAACGAATGAAGACATATAGATATTAACTAATCACATCATCATCAAATAATAGAGGAAGACATTACAAAGAAAGTTTCACATATCATTGCATGCAGTTCAGTCTCATGGATGCTGCTGCCCTCTGGTGAATTAAAATAACTGCCACCTGCTGCCACCTGGCAGTGAACTGAGTAACCAGAAGGATAAAAACTTTACATAGGGACAACAATTTTGTTGAGAGCAGGGCTGTCTTCAAATATTGCCTTTCTTTTTTACAAATAAACACTTATGAAAAGGCATATTTTAATATTTCTAAGATGGGGTTACAGAGTGACTCAGAATTCCTTCAACTCTTAGAAAAACATTATATTAAATTAAACTACCTCAACGCCAATTTGGATCTCCTCATGATACTACATCACTCCCACATTAATGACATCATGTTGCACCCACCTTATTGCCAGCAGTCCACATAGCTCTAACAATCTGCAGGTTTCTTTGCCGTGAAGTGAGGACAGCTTGCATGGACCCGTGTCCTTTCGTTATGGATGAGAATGCGTCTCCGTCTGACATGTTTGCAGGCACTTGGCCACCATCTCCCAGGTTAGGCACAGACTTTTTCTAAAATATTAAGGATGAAAGGTCAGAAAAATTTATTTTATTATTGATTGTACAACAATAGATTGGCATAACAACCGAATCCAGGATTTTTCAAAGGGGAGGGGCTATACTTATAACATTGGAGTCCCTAAAACTGAATTTGGTTTCGAACTAGCAATGTTAAGGATTTCACACCCCCTGGATCTGCCTATAACACCACTTGAGAAAAGACGTTCAGCAGCCTAAATCACACACTTCTCAAATAACATCTGAATTGAACTATTCACTATTATACAAATAATTTAAAACCTGTGGACAACAATATTAGTCACACTCATACATGTAGAGGTTAGCCACATCAATACTAGAACAGCCAGTACCCAGAACAACTTTATCAAAAGCAATTTGAATATTGTAAAATGAAGATGTATCACCTCATTCTGTTCCTGTAAAGAGCAAACAGAAGATTGAGACAATATATTATATCTCCCACAAAACTTTGTAATTCAGTAATTTTATTTATGTTGACTGACTAACATCTTAAATTTGTTGAGAAAACAACCTTCACTTTTCAAGCAAATACATTTTAAATGATAATTCAATGCAAGACTCAAAACTGCCAGGACCACTAACTATCTTCTGCACTTTCTCTGTGAATTACTTCTTCGCACTTTGAAAGACCAGTGACACTTAATGACAAAATATTATAACTTTTAGAAATACTAACGGGTAAGAAATCGTCGATATTGCAGTCTCCATAGGCGGCAGCAGGGGTCGCCTTCGGACCGGAGGAGGGTGCCCGCGAACTGGATTGCGAGGGAGGTGGACGGTTATTACTGCTGCTGCTAGGGGGCACTTTAGCGGGTGGAGATGAGGGTTTCGATACTGCCGCCCTCTGTTGAGAATTAGAACTGGTAGGCGGCGCTCTCTGTGAATTGGAACTAGACGTAGGAGCCCTCTGTTGAGTCGTTGAAGAACTTGACACCGGAGCTCTCTGTAGGCTTGATGAAGAACTACTTCTCGCAGCCGGTTTGTGTTGGACTTGGACTGGTTTCGGCATGAAATCCTCGTCAGGCCCTGGAAAAAGGTAAAGAATACATATTTTGATAAATTACTTTATAAGGTATCAAACCGTAGGTATATAAGCCTTCATTGTTATATGTTCCTTATTTAACATGCATCGGAGTTAACACACTTCCAAACAGAAACAAGCAGTTAACACTTATATTAATTGACATTCCATACAACCTTTCTTCACACGATTAGCAAGTCCACTCATAGAACAAGCATTTTACACAATACTGCATATCAATTAGTTCAGGTTTGATTGCTCAAGCTGCGCCTTACCCTATGTTGTAAAAAGCTTCATTCAGCTACTAATCAAGATAATGTATGAATCAAATACAGCGTACTCAACTTTTATACAATATCACAAAATTGGTACTAAGTTTAATTAATCAGTGAAACATCCTTGCAAGCCAAGTGAAACTTACAAATTTTCAAACAAGAGTATTATATTCATGCAATATTCAATACCCTCATAAAAATTATGAATCCATGATTATTTCCGTGTTCGGTATAAATTTTCAATGCAACATCACGATTGTCATGAAGAAACAAGTGAAAGTTCATTTTTTACAGACAACTGATGACAACTAAGATCACAACTGCAATTAAACACTGTGGAATTCAACTGCAATCAAAACTCAGTAATGTGCGCTATTAAGTGATTAGTACGGTACAACCAGCCAGGGGGAGCCACTCAAAAACACAAGGTGGAGTTAGTGTTGCAATTATTCAAATAAATTATGCAATTGTTAGTCGACGGAAATGTCAAATCATGCTTTAAATGTGATCTCAATTGCAATTCTTACGGAAAGTTTATGTCAATTGCATCTTAACGTTTGGTAAATTTATCCTAAGAACTGCGCGAGAAGCGCAACAAATGTGATTGCACGTCAGGCCCGCTTGCACGCCACAATTATCGGATGTGACACAAGTTATTATATCATAATGAAAATACATGAAATTGCGAAAATAAAAAAACGTGGAGATAAGAGATTGCATTATCAAAATTTTAAAAATAGAATCACACTGTTCAGAAGCCCATGGCTGATGAAACCAATGTTTTGAATTACTTTCGCAGGCTTCAGCTTCAAAAAAGTTTTTATTACTATAAATGCAACATCCGACAAAATCTCTTCAATATTAGTATACTGTGCTGACCATAGACGGTCTTGAGATATACAAAAATAAAGAAATAAAAACACTGTTGTGAAAAAATCGTACTATATCAAATAACTACAACTTATACTCAGTGCTAACATTCTACAAAGTTCTGTGCCACCCAAAAACTGTAGCGTGCAAGCACAGCAAGGCCTGGAACATCAAGTTTGACAAAATTGACGGTAATTTGATGAATAAAAGAGATAGAGAGCTTAAAACTGAACAAACAAGAGATTCATTTTTCTTTTTTTTTATCTTACCCTCTTCAGGAGGGGCAGGGAATGGCGTACTCTTCCAGGGAGGTGAACGTTCTGGTTAGCAAAGCAAAATTACCGTTTTTTTATGTTTTAAGCACCCACAACCATTCAATGAGCTAATACAGTTTATGCAAATGATCTGAGAGATGTGATGATCTCACTCTTAAAGATCTCAATGGAATGGAATGATGATGAAAATGCACATGAAATATTGATGTGTGAAGGTCACAAGCAATGATTGTATGACAAAGGCACTTGTCAAACCAATTCAACAAATATGAATGATATTATCACTAGCCTTACAGGAATAATCACTGTCAGTCTTCTTTATCAAAAATTGCTAAAGTCTGTTACAATAACCAACCGATTATATTAAAGATATTATTTTATGGCATAACAGCAAAAAGCCTTTTTATATTTAAGGGCACAGGCTGGTCGAAAAATGTGTGTATGCTGTCCAGAAAAAACTGTTGCTGCTACAGCTATGAAATTTTACACAGGTCTTCAGGGCACCAAATTATGGCACTCCGTGAAATTTTAAGTTGCCATGGTTACGGTTGCCATGGCAACAAAGAATTTTACATATTTTTAAGTATTCTGCCTTACAAAAAATTCATCTCAAGACTGAGCTATCAGAATAATCAGAACTCATTTATTTTCATAATTTGAGGTATTCGGATCCGCAATAAGACTATTTTCAGACTAAAAATATGTTTTTATAGGGTTTTTCTGGGTTCGCGAACATGGGACTATGGAGCTATTTCACAATCTTTCAGGTTTGAATCGCTGTTCCTCGGCATTTAATCGAAATACAGTTCTGAAAATAGCCTTATTGCGGAAGCGAACTTGTCAGTAAGCAGTATGCCAAAATTCATTATGATGCCTTCAGCGGTTTTTGAGATGAATTTTTTGTAAGCAGTCAAAGTCACTAAAATTCGCAGTTTTCGGAAAATGGCAAAAAAAGTAAATAAACTCTTAATAATTTTAACTGTAAAGGTAAGATCGGCAAGGTTGTTTAGAGGGTTATAATAGGAATTTTTGCGTAATGTCAGTTGCATTTGTTGTCTGGACATCTGTATTTATTGAAACTGTCAAAATCAGAATTTCCATTTTCTAAAATATTTTCACCATTTTTCGACCAGCATGTGCCCTTAACTATCATTGTACTGCATCTCGTGTTTGATAAGTGCCTGAATTGCCATACATCTACACTACACACTCAAGAATTTTTCACAAATAAACAACATCATTTCTAGGGATGGACACCGTTTGCCAAATTCGATACGATACGTACCGTCGATACATTTTTTCGGTTTTCGGTTCGTATCACGATTCTCACATTCACCCGACCTGCAAATTAGTGAATTTTTCGGCAAAATCCGCAAGCGAATCCAATATTTTGGTCCGCATTTTCGGCAAGTCGGGCGTGGGCTGCAACCTGGGCGAAGGTCCGTTAATGTTTTTTTTTTGCGATTTTACGCATTTCTTGGCTAAATACAGTCTTTTTGACCTGTTTACATTGAAATTAAGCATGTGGAGTGTAGAATTGCATCGAACCGAAAGTGTTTAACATCGATTTCGGTTATCAAACCGCCAGAAAGAACCGGTACGATCGATATACCGTGAACCGGTGTCCATCCCTAATCATTTCTAAAACATTGTTGGGTGTCGGTATCACTATCACACATTTGCAAGACTGAAAAATTGTCACAAATAAATTAATGTACAAGGAAAATAATAAAATTCACATAAAAATTAATGTGTACACACAAAAAATATGGTTTAAATGCAAAGCAAAAAGTGTTTGAAAGAAAAATTGGGGATCAAGTCATTTCAGGGGCTTTTTAAAGAAATTAAAATGGGACACTAAAAATAAAACAGGATTTCATTCTCTCATGCTCGAACATAATATAAAGTTCTTTTTTCTTCAAATCATTACTTTTGAATGATGCACAATTATAATTTACTTAGAACCTAAATGTATAAATATATAGAAGCTCGAAAGAGGAAGAAAACGTTTTTTACAAAGTTTGGAATGTCAACCTAAATTCATAATTTTTTATTTTTGAGATATTTTTCGGAGACTTATTATGAAATATTGGTTTAACAGGTCATATCAGCGTGCATCACATAGACAATCACTAACTAGAAGAATAGAGACACAAGTTGCAACATCTACAAGACTTAACATTAAAAGCAATTTCGAAAAAAAAGTTTTTCTGTGTACCTTCTCGGAGCGGTTGGTCATCGTAAACTGTTTAATCAATGAATGGAATACGTTTCAGTGGTCAGGGATATAAAGTTTAAGTTATCAATCGTCATAGAGGCATTACAACCCCTGATCTATAAAAAGACTTAACATATATAATAATTCCCTCATATTAAGTATCTAGATTTTGGCATGCACTTCCAATTTCGATGAAGCAAAGCTTTACAACATTTTAGTCCTTCCGCATCAACTTATATAATACCATACATGACAAAATCTCTCCAAAGAGCACCAACACCTCAACAGGCAACTTCTCTAGTATTCTGTACAGAACGCCCCTTTTCTTATGACCAAATACTGAAATAGTCAGTAATCACTAGTCTGTCCGCCAACTCACCTAGTTTACTTCGTGGCTTGAAGACCTCTTCGTAATCCCGAGGGTCCTTGATTTCCGCTACGGAGAGAGAATCGTCGTCAGCTGGGTCATCCGAGGGAGTAATGGCTTCTTCTGGCGCTTCTGCTACTTGGCTGAAAGAGACAACACAATTTGAGGTTATAAACTCAAACTAATGCTGTTGGTCGATCCACATTTCACGAAAGAACATTGAATAGAATTAAGACTCCAGAAATCTGAGCTACAAAGACTTTACAAGGCCACCTGGGATGGATGATTTACATCCTGTATTTAGGCCACACATAACTAGAGGAGCATATTTCCATATGCAACACGAGCAGGTGGTAGGCAGTGTTTGTTGGAATGTAATATATATAGGGTGCACTGGGTGGCCGCATACAGTCCAGAAGGCAATTTTCATTAGCCACATGGAAGATGCATAAGCCAATGGCCCAATGCTAATGTGGCTAATGGCTAGGAAAAGCACTGAAATTTAAAGGGAAATGATACAGTTCAAAACAGTGCACCCTGGTGTTAATGATAATTCTGAAAATTGGGAGAAAATATGCCTTTTTATGCTACCAGACATGCTGAAACAATCCTGTAAAAACTTGAGAAAATTGACGAAGAAGTTAATTATTAATCTCATTTTGGAATTTTTTGACATTATGACCGCCCCCCGCTCGTCGATGGAGCTGTGCACGACTTGCTACGGGCTGTAGTTGGCAGAGGACCCTGGTGGGTAGCAGGACGTTTCACCGCTGGGACGTTTCACCGCTAGCAGTGGTGGGACGTTTCACCGCCGGTTCCTGTTGAAACTGAACTTCCGGCTAGCAACGCAGCACGCTGATACATCGCTCTCCATATTTCATCGTTTTTCTCTACATTCTCACCTTAATATCATCGATCTACATCAAGATTCATACGATAACGACCCAGACTGCCCACCGACCAAGACTTTGAAGCCGATCCTGGAAAATTCTGATCGAAACAGCTGAAAAACAAGACGACGACTGGACTGCCCAACAACAAAGATGGCGGACACCGACAACGCACTAACGGACGAAACTCTTTTGAAAACGCTCAACGGACAAGAAATGGAACCAAGAGACACCATGGACACAGATCATGAAGACGGTGAATTGCATGAGCCTATGGAAGAGGGAGAAGGACACCAGGTCAGTGAAGATGGGGAAAAAAAGGCGGCAAACTCAAATGAAAGAACCCCCGGTGATGTAAACAGTCAAATCGCCCCCAACAAACCTGGCCAAGAAACCGCCCCTCCACCAATGGACCATCAGAATGCAATAGACCTAACAACTGACAACCCGAGGACGAACATCAGTGGACCAGAGGCTGTAAAAATCCAGGTTTATACCAGCCACAGAACACTGAGAACGAGGACCGACAAGCCTGACTACAATATCCTGGACAAGGGACGGCCAGGAAGATCCTCAGAGTCCAAGGAAAAAACGAAGAAGACAAAAGAAAAAGCCCCGAAAGAAGTAAAGACTGGAAAAGTAACGGAAAAGAAAGAAAACAAACAGAGTAGAGTAGCCCAGGAAGACCCAACCCCCACCTCCTCCACGCGAAACTCAGCTACTGTCGGACAAGGAGAAAAAGATCCTACCGACAGCAAAGAGGCTGAAAAGGACCAAGGGATCAAGGACACCACAAGAGTGGAGGATGGGGATAAGGTCAAGGAAGGCGACCGACGGACTGGTGAAGTCCCTGATCTCCCGAGGGCAGGAACCAGCTACGGAAATTCTGCCGACAACCCTGGAGAAGCACCCTCCCCAGCCCAAAGAAAAGGAAAACGGAGGGAAGAAACCAGATCACCGACGGAAACCGAAGGGGATAGCTCGGAAAGCAGCAGCAGCAGCAGCAGCAGCAGCAGCAGTGACAGCAGTGAAAGCAGCAGCAGCAGCACCCCCCAAAAAAAGAGAAAAAGAAGGAAACGTAGCAACACAAAGAGAACAATCATCAAGAAAGACAAACTCATCAAAGAGCTCCAAAGTGAGAACAAAAAACTCCGTGCCAAGCTGGAAGATAAAAGAGAGACAATCAGGAAAAGAGACAGCGAACTAGCACGCCAGAAAAGAAAGCTGGAGGAACAGGAAAAACAAAGAACCAGAGCCCAGGAGAAGAACAAAGAACTAGAAAAGGAGAAATCCAGGCTACAAATGACATGTTGTGAATTAGAAGAAAAACTCCAAAGGAATGATCAAGTAAAAGAAGAGTTCAAGGCACAAAAAATAGAGGCCTCAAAAAGATGCGAGGCCCTGGAGAGACAATTAGTAGAGAGCAGAAGAAAAACAGACGAGTGCAATCACCTAAATGCGGACCTCCTAGAGAGGATCACAGCCACAGGGACAGCCAAGGAGCAGAAGGAAGATGATCAGGTACAGCCCCTCAAGTGCATCATAATAGGAGACTCGAACTCCCATCGAATTGCCCCCCACCTGAGCAACAGGAATAAATGGGAGTACGCAGACGACACATATGTCATCGGAGACCTTGAGAAAATTCAATGCGAGACTACTTATGATGCAGCAGTATTCCTACTCGGGACGAATAACATTAAGACCGGGAAGGACGGGAAGAGAGAAGCTGAAGACCTAATTGATCGAGTGCAGAAATTTGACCACGCCAAACACAAGTTCATCATAGAGCTCCCCCCAATTAAAAGGAGGGGCGCCGAGGTGGAAAGGAGAATATTCAACTCCACCCTCCACAGCCAGAAAGATGAGAAAAAGTACTCAATGATCCGAATGGCAAAAGAAATAGAAGAGGCCCCTGTTGACAGCGCCCTACAGGACGACCTCCACCTCACAAAACAGAACGCAAAAATAATGGCGGAAAACATCGAAAGTGTCATGGAAATGAAGATACAAGAAAATACACGGAGAACCAGGGAAGATAGACCACAAACGCAAGAAAACACTGAAGCCACGGCGACAAGGAACGAGAGAGGAAGAAAAGAAAGGAGAGACACCCTGTGCTTCTTCTACACCAGGGGAAGATGCTATAGAGGAAGTAACTGTGATTACATCCATGACCAGGAGGAAAGGAAGAAAAGGGAAGGAGAAAAAAGCAGGGAAGGAAAAAACCGGGACCAGAGCAGAAACGACTGGAGGCAACACAGAAGCCGAAGCCACAGCAGAGATAGAAGGAGGGTTATTCTGAATGAGAGACGAGTGATCAAACCAGTGACACATGTATAGGGTTACGCCACTGGACATCACCACATAACCCCCACCAACAGAACGGACAAAGAGAAAAGGAAAAATGTTACATTCGCACCAGATGGAATTTTAACTGTCACCCACTCCTATTTGCATGAAGGAGAGGAAAAAAGCAAAAGAAAAAACAGAAAAAAAAGAAAAAGAGGAAACAAAACATCACACATCAACCTTCTCTATTGCAACATCAACGGGATCAGGGGGAAAATGAAATGCCTGAAGGACGTAATGACAATGGAAGAAACAGACATAGCTGCCCTTACGGAAACAAAAGGCCCCCCACCGGCAATGGAAGGATTCACATGGTACTCGAAAGAGAGGAAAAACAGAAAAGGAGGAGGAATTGCATTTGCAGTTAAGAACTCCTTGGCCAAATATATCGAACAGCCCGAGGTCAATGAAGAAGACGAAACGGAAATCGTATGGATAAAATTGAAAGAACCAAAGAAAGGAGCAATATACATGGGGTGCTACTATGGACTCCAGGAAAAAGCGGAAAAAGACCTCGTTGTGGCACAATTCGAACAACTAAAGACACAAGTGATGATGCTACAACACAAGGGAAAAGTGATCCTGATGGGAGACTTCAACGCCAAAGTAAAAATGGAGGGACAGGAAGCATCAAGAAATGGGAAAATAATGGAAAATTTTTTGGAGGAGTCAAGACTAAAACATGCCAACAACAAGTCTTCAACTGGCAAATGGACCCGTGTAAATAGACGCAACCCAGCAGAAAAGTCCATATTAGACTACATCATAATGAAACAGGACGAAGAAGACACCATATACGATGTGGAAATCGACGAAAAAGGCACAAAGAGACTCCAAAATCCGAGATGTGAAAGCGACCATAACACCATAACAGCGAAGATAAGAACACCAACAACAGCAACACAGAAAAAGTACACCAAAAGATGGAAGATTAACAGTGACACTGACTGGCGGCTCTACAACAGGCACCTCAAAGAAAACCTGGGGAAGAGAGAAGCCGGCTATGAAGCACTCGAAAAGGCGATAATCCAAGCACTGACAAAGAGCGTCGGCGTACGCACGATAACAATAAACGACAACAAGAAGCCAAGAGAGACTGAAGAGGTAAAAAACCTGAGGGAAAAGAAGAAGGAAAAAAGAAGAATACTCAGAGAAGCAGAACAAGGGCAAAGGCGAGTGGCACTAGAAGAATACTACAAAGCCCAATGGGAGCTAAGGAAAGCAATAGAAGAAACTGAAAGAATCAGAGTAAAGAAGAATATAGAAGAAATCACAAAAAGCAGAGATAAGAATGCCATCTGGAGCATCAGGAAGAAACTATTGGGGAAGAAGAGGGCGGAATTCGACACGGTGGACGAAGACGGCAATACCCTAACTGACCCTGAAGAAGCAAAGGAACATATTGCTAACTACTTTGAAAGCCTCTACCAAGCAAGAGAAGCAAGTGAAGAAGGGAAAGAATGGAGCAAAAAGATCCTAGAGGCCAACCAAGAAACAAAAAGAAGACTCAGCCATGAAGAAAAACTATCACCTGTAACCAGGAAAGAACTGGACAACGCCAAGAAGAAACTAAAAAGCAAGAAAAGCTGTGGCCCGGACAATATCCCCAATGAGGCCCTAATCCATGCAAACAGTGAAAATAGCGAGGCCATCCGACTCCAATTCAATGAGATACTTCATGATGACAGAGTCCCTGAAGCGTGGAAAAAAGGGAGAATAATATCCATATACAAGGGAAAAGGCGAAAAGGGCAAGTGCTCCAGCGAAAGGGGGATCTCAATCAGCAGCAACGTGGGAAAACTGTTCGAGAGGATCATAAATGAGAGAACGAAAGAACTCCTCGACATCAGTGACATGCAAGGAGGGGGAAAAAGGGGAGCCAACACTGCAGACCACATATTAGCTCTCAAGGAGGCTACCAAGAAAGGAAAGGATGTATACATAGCCTTCCTGGATGTCACTAAAGCCTACGACAAAGCCTGGGCGGAAGGAATAATGTACGTCCTAGAAACACACGGAGTCAAAAACAAACTATGGGAGAAGATCAAAGACTTAAATGAGGACCTCACATCAGTCGTAGAAACAAAACACGGAACGACTAGAGAAATAAGGATGAAAGACAACATCAGACAAGGAGGAGTCCTCTCCGTCATCATGTATGCAGCCCTGATGGACGAGATTGCCAAAGAAGTGAAAAGACGCAAACTTGGAATAACCATAAGGAACGAAGAAAAGATAGGCTGCCTCCTGTGGATGGATGACGTTGCGTTTATATCGGAGAAAAGGGAAGAACTCCAAGAGCTGCTTGACATAACGTACGAGATAGGAACAAAGTACAGAATCAAATTTGGAGAAGAGAAGAGCAAAATCCTAAAAATAGGAAAGAAGCTGCCGAAAGTCGACTTCCACCTCGGACCAATGAAGCTTGGATACTGTGAAAAATACAAGTACCTGGGAGTCACTTTCACGGAAAAAAACAACATGGAAGAGCACATCGTGGAGACAAAAAAGAAAGTTGAAGCTGCCTACAACACAGTCATGGCAATAGCAGGGAGTGTCGACCTAAAAAATGTAGAAATGAAGGTGATATGGGAACTGATAGACACCTGCATCCTGCCAATCATAACATACGGCTGGGAGGCAACAATGCCTAGAAAAAAAGATGCAACACAGCTGAAGCAGATTGTAGACAACATGATAAAAAGGATCCTGATGACGCCAAGGGGAACACCATGGGAACCGCTGTACATAGAGACGGGAATCCAAGAAGTCGGGCTAACGATTACCAAGAATAGATTAAACTACATGGAGAAAATGAAGAACAGCAGCAACTCCATCCTGAGGATGATTAAGGAAAATGAAGATCCAACTGGATGGTGGAATACCAGCAGAAAAATCGAAGACGACACAATAGGGAGAAACGGAGCACAGAGAGGAGGCAAAGGAAGCTATGAAAAGGAAACAAAGAAAAAGATGATGGACAAGCTGAAAGAAATGATCATGGAAGGGGCAAATAAAACAAAAACGAAGTTCTATCTAGACAACAAAAGGAACACAACACCAGGTCGAAGAGCGGAATATCTGGACCAGTGTAACAGGATGGAAGCCAGTATAATCTTCAAAGCAAGGACAAGGATGCTCAAAGTAAAGTGCAACTACAAGAAAATGTACCCGGACACAAAGTGTAGGATGTGCAAAAGAGAAGAGGAAAGCCAAGAACACATCCTAGAAAATTGTGCAGAAATAGACCGGCAAACAGCTGGGAAAGTGACAGTCCAAGACATCTTCGAAGAAGACCCAGCCAAACTCAAGGAAACAGCAAGGAAACTGGAGGAACTAATGGACCAAATCGAGTGCAGCTCCCCCAGCGGGGTTGAGCAACCCGGCGGACCCGGGCAGGCACACAACTGAACCGAACTGAACTGTTGAAAACATAGGCCTGACACTCATTTATCTGCTCAGATTTCTGCTACCATAATAGGCTTGTCATGTGTGGTTGATTGCACTTGTCTTAGTTGGACTGATGGAGTCACAAGCTTTCTCTAATCACTTGATTAACGTAATTGAAAAACCCAGCTAATTACCATTAAAGAGAATTAATTGCTGCTGTGTTGGGGTGTGCAGACTTCAGAGACGATTACAATTTGCAGCGACATCAACCTTCAAGTGCTATCTGTGGTTGATACTTAATATCTGCATGTTTCTGGGCTTCACAAAGATTGCACAAGGCAATGATGACTTCATTAATATTGTTTAAGAGCTTTTAAGATCGGCGGTGAAACGTCCCACTGCTGGCGGCGGTGAAACGTCCCTGCGGTGAAACGTCCTATAATCCCCTGGTGACCCCCCCCCTTTTAACAAAAATAAAATTGTTATTTCATATCTTGGCTTGAACATCACTAAGTTTGACAACTTTTTTATGGGTTATTTTCATTTTATAAGGCCACAGAATTAAAACAACATGATTTTCTCTATATTTTCAATGTTATTTCTGAACAGCAATTGGGTTGGGTTCAACATTAGTTCCTCAAAAATGCTGGTGACCCCCATTTGTTATTTTTTCCATGTATTCTTAATAGTCAAAGAAATCTTGTCACAAAATTTCAATTGTTTTTTATGGTCAGTTCTAAACTGTTTCATTTCCCTAATTAGAAACCTTGACACATACAGCATTTGAAGCAACTGTGCTTTCTTCATTTTCTTCCTCATGTAGAAGCAGATTTCATCATTTGTTGTTATTGTACTGGTAGTACCACAACAAAACACTAGGTGCGCTGATCGCGACACTTTCCACCCCCTCTGGTGGGTACGCAACGAACTTGAACAGAATTCTACTTCCGGTAATCCCCTCGTGAATCGCGAGAGACATGTCTTGTAAACAGTTCAAATAAAGGCATTAAATCGGGATTTAACTAACGGGAATGCATCAGGATTAGCATGTCACATCCTCATAGTTTAGATGACTGACAAGTCAGGTAAGCAACGCATTAATGAGACGTTTGCAGCCCATGTATGAGAACGAGATTTGCACTGATAGATCGTGGTCGAAAACCGGATCATGACTGGATCTAGCCATTGTAAACACGAGCCCTGCTCGTGTAATTATCTTTAGCTTCTCGGATCCTCTCAAGGCACTTTTTCTAGGTTCGGTCGGTAGGACAAAAAAAAAAAAAGGTATAAAAATTTTTTTTTATAATGTCAAAAAAAAAACCATTTTTTTTTTCAATTTTTTTTTCCATCGGCAGTGTATCTAGTGTGTCGGCGGGTCCGCGAAGCTAAGAATCAATTATGTGTGGCCTTATGCACTTGGTAGGTTAATTAGGACAGGAGGACGACGCAGCAATGTCAAGGTCTAGTTTGCAAAACGACAGTCTGACTGTCAAGGTTGTAGGGATTACGGGTCCACATTAATCTGGGTCCTTCAGCCTAAAATTTCATTCCGATCTGAGGGTAAATCAGTGGCCAAAAACAGGGTTCACTTGCCCCAGTGGTTTTCAACTGCAGAAACTCATTTTAAGATTGACATTATGCATAATGAAATATAAATGTACACTTGAGTGGTGAGAGACCATAACTATTTACCAATTGACATAATTTGTAAAGGGTTATCTACCTTGAGCGTTTACTGGACTGTGTGATCGGTCTCTCTGCTGTGAAGCTCCGTCGACCACTAGGAGTAGCAGGGGGTGAGAAGACAGGGCTGTTGGGTACTTTGGCAACTGGGCCACACCGCTGGATGTCCACCACATACGTTGATACATTTGTTGCAGAGAATGTGGCTCCAATCTGCAATGAAACACAAAATGAGGCTATTGAAGTGAATAGGCCAGTTCTTTTCCATAAATGGACCATCAACAGCAACAATCTATAGAACAGAACTTCTATATTTCTCGAAGTTTCAAGAATTTTTATGACCCACATAAGATCACATATAATACCAAATTAAACGTTTTCATTAATTTCCAAATATTCAAAAATATGGAATTCATTCAAAAGATTTAAAGGTCAATTTTAGCAGCAAAGTGCCCAGTCGGTCTCTTAAAACTGAAAGTTAAGAAGTTGACACATTCCCAGCCTATATTAGACATTACACCAGGGGGAGACACCAGTCAGTACTGCTCCAGCAGTTACATGAACAGTTTGTTTGTTTGTTTGTGTTTTACGCCTCTGCAGCACCTTAGTGAGCTATATCGAGGCAGGCGATCACCGCATGATGATGAGATGAGAAGACTGTGAGTCTGGCACATACCCTATTTATTCAGGGATGCCCAGGGTCTTTCAGTTGCCCCAGCATAGAACACTGGATACAACCCGCCTCCATTTAATGTCCCATGGGCTCAGACTAATGTGAGTTCCCGGGGTGAGATTTGAACCCACGCCCTCAAAGCCAGTTGGCAAGCGCACTTACCAATTAGGCCAGGGGGAACTCTGTTACATGAGCAGTAAAGTGACTTCTAGTAGGTGCAGGTTAATGCTACTACCAAACTTCAGCACCACTTCTAAAGGCGTACATACACTACAACTGTCGTTTGAATAAAATAAATCTTGAAATGATATCTTACCAGTTGATTTTGAGCCAAGGCAATGTCACAGACTTTACCCCAGCCTATGCTGACTGAGTCGTAACTCTGTACAGGCTCCCAGCCATAAATCTTGAGATGATCAGAAGCCCCACTGTATAAGCACAGGCCTTCTTGGTGGAAAAAGACACTCCTGAAAAAGCAAGAAAAGACAGAAGATGAACAATGTGCTCGTCCAGCACAGACATTGATGCATAGACCAACAATTTGACACACCATCTGATCAGAGTGACAAACGCCAAAGATTACACTCATGAAAGTCCTGTACCAGGCTTCCACCCTATGAATTGATGGATGATTGGGGATTTACGTCTTGTATTTAAACACATGGTAAGCTAAATTGCACAGGAGGACCACACGGCAATGAGGCAAAGGGTGATTGAAACAGCCATCCAACATAGTCCCAGTTGACCCAGCAAGAGCTGGATTCGAACCCTGGACCCAGCGATTGGCAGTCCAGCACGCAACCACTAGACCAACCCTCTCCCCAGCCAGTTTGCATGTCCCGATGAAATGTTATTGGATGTACAAAATTTGTCAGTTAACAAATATTTATTAACATATCAAAAATAAAGAACTACTCCCTCAAAAATGGTTTACAAACAGGATACTAAGGTAGATAAAGGGAAATGAAAATCTAAAATGCCATATTTCCCCCTCTGATATACCGTCCTTGAGGGTATTATCAGCACCTTAAGCAAAAGGAGATCATGGAAGTACCAAAACTAGGTCAAATGCCACCATACAAGCATTCTGCAAACTGGCATAAGCATTTTGCAAAATCCCACCATACAACAGTCCCAGTCAGTCTAGTTCCAGTGCCGGTGGGGACCTAAATGTAGATGCAGTTATTGGAGGGTATTATCAGCATAGTGAGGGTATTATCAGCACATGGATGGTATTTTAATAGTTCAGTGCTTAGTAGTATTGTTAAAAGTGTCAGATAGTGCAGCCAATGGACTCATTTCGGGTAGAATCATTTTCTCACCTAGTAGGGCCCTCTGTCACCCATTCCTTGTCATAGCACACCTCAGGCCATAGGTCTGATTGTGCTGCTAATAAGATAGAAATGTGGAATTAATTCAAGTAAAACTGAATATATGGTGTAATGTACTTGTGGGAATCTAATGCAGTTGTAAGGTGTAAGATACCAAAATGCTAATACAATTCCAATGCATTTGCCATATATACTCAAATAAAGGACCCCCCCTGGAATAGAGGCCCCCCTCGAATAGAGGCCTGGGTAGGTGCTGATAATACCCTCCATTCTACTTTTACGGGTTATCTCTTCAACACCCCTCCACAATTTGGACAGTGCAATGCATAATGTCTCAAAAATGGGCCTAATGCCTTGACAGGAATAGGACGTAATGTTTGGGACCCATTTCCAGAGCCCTACTTCCTGTTTCAGCTGATTGGGATGGTCAACACAACATAACGTCCTTTTATCCCGGGAGTTAAAAGTGACGATTTAAAAAGTGAGGTGTTATTTCTGGTGCAGAAACATGTGACCTGAGGCAAGTTAGGCCCTCAGTTAGGTTGTAATGACTACCAAAATCCTACAAGAATTGCCTCATGATCATTAAGGAGTTTTGGCACCAAGACACGTGCGCTTGACTAAGCTGCAAACAAGCAAAAACTTCCATGGGTGCTGATAATACCCCCCTGCTGATAATGCCCTCAATTACGGTATGCGTAAACAATACATGCTAGACTGATGTATTGAAATCTTGTGTACATGTACACATGTATATACTCTGACAGTGTACATGGCATATGAAAATGAAATTTATATGCACAAGCTACAAGAGGGAAAAGGCTTGTTTGATTTAGTATAGTAAACCACTTCAAAAAGATACAACTTCGCTTTTTTCATCTTTTTTTTAATACATATTTTTCCTGTCCAAACCTGAACTGGAAATCTCTTATTTGTTTTGTTCTTTACTCTGTCACTGAATAATGAGGACATCAAACAAAAGATTCACAGGCCTACCAAGTAGGATTAAGGAAGGGAGGGGTGCTCATTACGCATGTCATTATGAATTCATATTTGCAATTTTACATGGTGAATAAACTTTAAATTTCATACATGAGGAGTCAGAATCTATGCTCAATTTGGCATGGAGCCAAAATCTAAGCTTGGTACATGTAGAGTTGTGCGCAGAGTTTGAACATTTGTTGAATTGACTAGAAACTGTTTCAGAAATTTGAAAAGGTGCATTTTGCCAAAAATGAGCATTGAGCAAGTCACAGCTAATGTCAATAGAGAAACAGCTGTCATGCCAAAGTTATGGCAACTCTTTTATAAACAGACGTCCAAGCCATGATATAACATAAACCATATTAAGCCACACATCTCTACTTGCTTATACAGATTATAAAATTATGGATAAAGGCCATTCACAAGTTCATGCACTGAAATATATACTGTAATCTCAATAAACATGATAAGTACAATAAATAAATAAATGCACCTAATTTGGAATAATTTCTGATCTTTTCGTCTTCTAAAACTGACTCTCACTTATATCAAAGACAAGTCAGAAACTTATCTGAAAGCCACAACTAAGCACGATAAAGAACAATATTTGAAGTGAACCAAATAACTTTTTTACTAAATAATGAACCCTACCTGACACTGTTTCTTACATCCAAGACCAAGAGCTTCCATGATTAATACAACTAGAACTTCTCAATATCATATCAGGGCTACCAAAATAAAACCACATAATTAAGGCTAGAAAAAAAGAAATCTCTTTTATTTTTAAGACTTGAGACACTCTACTGTGACTTTTTGACTAGATACAAACACAGTCAAGAAGGGATCACTAAAGTGACGTTCAACTTACTGTAACGTGCAAATAGCTACATTGGGACATATCCATTACAGTAGCACTCTTGCAATGAATGAGAAAAAAAAAAGACCAAAAAAAAAACATAAAGTCCCAAACTAAAATGACATGCATGTCGATCTATTTAATTTCAATGTCACAGTGAAGTTTAGAACAGCATGAAATTTATGTTTGAACTCCGGAGAAAATGTTCCACTCCAGAGTGAAGCATATGTAACTTACGAAGTCAAGTATATGTAACTTAGTTCCAAAGAGTTTGTTCTTTTTCTTTCTATCACATGATTTGTGTGCAATGAAAAACCCTAAACGACGCAAGAGTTAAACCACCTCTCAGTATCATAACATAAGGGGCATGAACTTAATAAGTATAACAACATTTTGCAATGGCACCATTAAGGGAGATTTGGCATTTTCAACAATATTAACAGATGTAGCACATCTCTAGTCCTATACCAATATATACAGTTTATATACACCATAACCAAAAGTTATGATACTTGATTGAGCTCAACCGTTCAAATTACTATAAAAGACTGGAACTAATTTGGCAAGCTGCCAAGTGCACTAAAATTATCACTGAACATGTTAAATGCAGAGTAATTACACACCGTTTAAATATCTCTTTACTATTAGTTACTTTTCGAATCTTTTTTTCAGTCAGCACAGCTTCCCCTTTGATCCTTGAGTTAATCACAGGTTAATTAGCAACACCTGAGTGATCTACTCACCTGACAGGTGTACTGTCTCCGTCTGTGGAACTGATCAAGTTAAAAGAATCCAGGTCCCAGAATTTTACAGTTCTGCAATAAAAAAGGTTCCTTCAATAACATTACCAGGATTTGAATACATACAAACTTTTTAAAAATACAAGTAACAGTAGGAATTTCACAGCAACACAATTTAATGAAATAGATCAGGCATCCATGGATAAAGGAAAGATAGATAGATAGATAGATTACTTGATTCAGAGATTGACTGATTGACTGATATACAGATAAGACCAAAGGTTCATAAACCCTTGATAAGACAGACAGATATAGACATAGAAAGGATAGATAAACTTATATATTTAAAGATAGAGAGACAAAGTGCTGGTAAGCAATTCAATTGAAACTGGTGCTATACAAATTCATACTTTTATTATTACTATTAAGTGATAGGTAGATAGGTAGGAAGAAAGACAGACAGACAGATATATAGATAGAGCATAACCTAGATCTAACTTTCATACAGTTACTCAAACAATCTTCACCGCACTTTAAAATGCCATTTATTGATAATTTGGCAGAACAGAACTCCCATGTCTCCCAGGCATTACAAAACTACTCACTTTCCAATTCAGAATTTTTTGCAGAGTTTTAAATTCAGTTTTGGCACCTACCGATCTGAACTGCCTGAGGCGAGGAGGAATTCATTTGGATGGAATTCACAAGTTGTTACGGCTCCAGAATGGTCTTTGAAATCTGCTAATAACTTCCCTGCAGTCAGGTCCCACATCTAGAATGATGAACAACAAACAATATAGATGAGCAGTCAGGGAAATTACCAGCATATGAGGACAATTGCAATTCCAGCCAAGTCCTGGCCCTGACAGGATGATTGAGTGTGTGGGGTTGATCAGTTGCGTCTCAGAAGAAAGTCTGATCTCTTTGCAGCCATCCTCACCACACAGCAGCATGTCAGCTGCGGGACTTAATTTTATCCAATTTCACAAAATACTGCAAAGTCATCAGCAGCTGATCACAATTTTCTTATTTCTCTGGAGCCTTCGGGTTCTTTTCCTCATTATGTAATGGATAGGTCTGCCAAAATTCATATAGTCAGTTGACACTGTGATACAACTTTATACCAACTTTGGAAGTGATAGCTGCAGTAGTTATTTTTAAATAGCCAGTCAAAGCTGATTTTGAGCACTGCCAAAGTCATGGCTAGGCCATGACACTGTGAGAGTGTCATGGGAGGGTGATGACAGTGCTAGGGTGATTGTCATGTGGGGCTGAGGACATTGATTGTCATCAGCTGGTGATAATTTCCCTGACTGATGAGTGAAACAAATATCTAGAGTGAGTGAGTTTCGAATTTTACGCCCCATCAGCACCGGTATGGGCTATTTAGAGGCAAAAACAAATATCTAGAGAAATTATTATAGTTGGATGGATGATTGGGGCTTCACATCTTGTAATTATGCACTCTAATTAGACTAATATGGAAAGAAGGAGGGCATGGAAATGAGGCTAAGGATGTCTGAAACTGCCATTTCCATGAAATTGGATAAGATTTTAAAGTTTTAAACTATTAACAGTTTCAAAATTATTCTTCAGTTTGTCGAAAAGTATTAACATTGAAGTTTTGTTGAAATACTGAACAATGACGGCAATCATAGTTAAGTACGAATGGATGACGGGGCTTTATGTCTTGTATATATACATATGCTCTGTGAGGGCTAAATGGGACAGGAGCAGTACACAGAAATGCTGCAATCACAGTAAAAGACACAAATTCTCACCTTTAAATGTCCATCTTCACCTGCTGATACCATCCATCTGCCGTCAGGACTAAACCGTAAGCAGTTGACACAATTCGTATGACCCTGCAAGAAAGACAACAGAATATTATTCAGTTTGCAAATTGGATAGTCATCATTTTTTAGAGGTTTGAAATTGTCAAAATTACTGGGGGAGCCTGAAAGCCTAATTATTAGTTTAATTGGTATTATTAAAAGATAAATATCAAAACTAGGAGTCGAAGCAATATTACAAGGTTGTGGAGACTCGGAAGAAAATTTAAGTCTGTGTAAAAATTTACTAGGGTGCTTTGGCACTGAAAGCCCATCACAAATTTCGCAAGTCAGTAGAAAGTTTGAACTCACCTTATATGTAAATATACAGCCTTTTCTTCGAATGTCCCATAACTGGAAAATAATAATAAACATTGATAAAAGGGAGATAAGGCTGATAAGCCATTCTAATCAGTAGATCCTGGAAGCTACAGATTATCTTTAACATATGACCATGACCTTATAAATAGATATCGTCCTCTTTTACTCTCTGGAAGGCTACAGTTATCTGGTTATTTGATACATAGATAGTGAAGTCCTTTACAATATTCAAAATCATATCAACAGCAGTCAGTCTTGCATACTAAATTACTAATTCCAGCGTACTTTGAGGGGTAAGACGCAATACATGGATTGCCAGGCGTTAGAAGGTCATTCGCCAGGCAGCAAAAAGCTAATCAGATAAAAATCTGGCCAAAAGAAATTATAATGGATGGATTGATGATTGGGGCTTTGCGTCCTGTATTTATGCACTTGGCAGGCCAATTTGGACAGGAGGAGGACAGGGCAATGAGGTGAAGGATGACTGAAACAGCCATCCAACATAGGCCCACCTGACCCAGCAAGAGCTGGATTCAAACCCTGGACCCAGCGATTGGCAGCCTAGCATGCTATGCTACCACTAGACCGACCCTCCCCCCACAAAGAAATTATGAAAACACTTTTGTAAAATTCAGCCTACTGGCACTGTCTGAATTGCGATTCAACTGTTTCATTTTAAAGATAAAGATAGTAAGAAACAGCCCTAGTATCAATTTCTCCCTTACACAAAATACATTGCATATCAGCTACACACCAAACTATAACAGTCTATAATTAGAAATGGTTGCAAATGACTTGTCCCTAATGACTATGGATAACTAGTAGTAAATACTCGTACGACCGTAACGCAATCAGCCAGAATTGCAGCCTAGATAGCGAGAGACAATATATTTTAACACCCAGTGAGCGAAAAAGTTACAAATGAAACTCTCAAGGTTTACTTGTCACAAACTGATTTACATTATCGGGGGATTATGCATATATTGCAATACATTACAAAAGCTATGTGATGGTATGCCTGACGTAGTATAACGCACAGTAGCAGCTGATTAGGCTATTTTATTAATACTGTAATCTAGCATTAGAAATAACTTGAGGCCTAATTACTCTATGAATTAGTATCACTAATGAGCTATATTACATGTTTTAGGGTTCATGAATATAATCAACAGCTAATATTTGCTACACCCATAAGTTTAGTATCAAAGGTAAAGGTTGTTATGATATTATCACATGTAAATGACTAAATGGCAGAATGCAATTACTGCTAATTATGACATATTATAATTGCATTGTCACAATTGGTGACAGTATGTTTCAGAGTTTGACTGCACAATGTCAGTTTGCACATGGTTGTTAATATTGCTGAACAAATAATTTAAATCAATAAAAGCAGAAACTAAAGGATGAATGGATGATTGAGGCTTTATGTTCTGTATTCATGCACTTGATCATGTTGATAGGCTATTCAGGACAGGAGGGGACATGGCAATGAGGAGAAGGATGATTGACACTACCGTCTATTAACTAAGACCGGTAACCCGCCAAGAGCTGGATTCGTACCTAGGACCTTAAACAAATCTACATGAACTAGAAACACCCAATCATTAATTCTTAGGTTCCACAAACTGATACCAAACTCAATCGCAACTCCCAGTTATAACAAATTTTTAAGAAAAATAGATACCCGGCCAAAAACTACTCATCACAAAAGCTTTGCTGACAGCTCTGTTGCGAGGACTCCACAGAGCTAACAAACTCTAACAAAATATTTGTGAACAAGACAACCAAAAGAGACATTGACATCTGCTTGTAAACATGTCCGTACCTTGATATTGGTGTCGAGAGAGCCTGAGGCTACGTACTCCCCGAACGGATGGAATTCTAAACTGCGTATGCTGGCTTTGTGGCCTGTGAGGGTTCTGACAACTGAAAAATAAAAGAGATTATTCAAAACATTGTGACATTTTCCTCATAATACATGTATAAAAAACGAGCAAGGTGAAGGTGCACACAAGAAACCCAAGATTAGAATGGACGGATGGATGGATGATTGGGGGTTTAAATCCTGTATTAATGCATTCATCAGTTCATGTAGGCCAATCAGCAGATTAGAACAGGATCAAGTAATGCTGTGAATGCTGTATAGAAACTGCTGTCCAGCATTAACAGCTGAATAGTCCAGTGACCTAGCCAGAGCAGGAATCGAACCCGGGACCAAGCACTTGGAAGTACGGAGCACGAGCAATATATCAAACCCCCCCTCATGATTCCTTATTAGGCATAGGAAGTTGAATTTGCGAGAAATAAAGAGTTAAATTTTAAAGTAACTGTTGCAGTACTTGACTTAGTGAGATTTTCTTGATGCTTTGAACATATTGTTGAATTTACAAAATTTAAGCAATCATGAATATTACACAAAGTGAAGAGCATATTAATACTTTTCTGCACCATATTTTCAATTAATCTGAACTGGCAAATGTAAACATCAGTACATGGTGGTATAATAAACCAATATATATCTTTTTGAAAGAAAAATGGAATTATCTTTTTGTGCTAGCTGTCTTCCTTTTCAACAACCTGACCAACAACGGCAGTCCAATTAATTAGGGAAGTTCTTTGTCTGTGCTTAATTAATTAATGTGCCTTCAGGAAAATGTCTGCTCAATAAATTACAAACAACAAACACTGACTTCCTGTATCATGTGTGTTCTCCCTAATTTACAACCGAGTAAAATGCAATATACTTTGAGGACCTTTAAACAATGTTAAATGCTAATTAATTATGAAAGTCCTGCAACAATATGCCTATTGTCTTTCTTACATTGTCAGAGATTTACTGCGAGCTGGCAGAGAGACTAAATGTGAGCCATGCGAGCTCGCATAAGAGACTTAACAAGCTTAAAGAGATTATGAGAATGGCCTACTGTTGGTCGGTTGTTATAGTCAAGGCCTCAAGGGTAAATATGATCAGTTGTGGGGAGTTAGGTTTTAATTGGTGGTAAGTTAGTTGGCACAGAGTGACAGAGATAGAAAGTGGAAAGCGCAACCCTCAAAACCAAGTTCTTGTCATACAACATGACACTCCCTGGTCGAACAGATGCATTCAGATCGATAGATAACTGAGTCAATGAAATTTAACTTGATATATTCTTCCGACTTCCGAATTGTACCCACAGGTCAATACCCTCATTGTTCAGCATTGTCTTGAGTGTCTCGACCATTTAGCTTCCAGCTGGTAGAAAAGCACTGACTGCTCATATAAAACATTTTGGAGGACATAGGCAGTAAATCACAGATCTTTATCTAAATCTACTTCAAAACATCGCCACTGACCAGCAAAAAGACTTGAGACCAAATAAGAGCAATAAAAAATATCTATATGGCCCCCTGACCACTTGGAGGATAAACAGGTAAGGACAAGGTCTTTGTAAAATACTATCGATTGGAACAAAAAAAGAAGTCGATTTCGGACATTTCAGAGATAAAAAACTTGGTAATGTTAACACAGTGCACAGTGTAGTGAAAAGTACATGTGACTTTGTGTTTTCAGAAAATGTACGGAAACTATTTCATGTTATAGTACAACTGAAGAAAATCTACCAGAACTCAAAGGATAAGGTCCCATTTTTTTCGACCTTCATGTTTGGAATTTTGAAATATTAACCATTGCACATTCTGCTATTTATAAGCATTCTCTGGTAAATGCATCGCAGTCCCAGTAGTCAGTCATCAGACTATTATATCTAGCATCTCTATACAAGTATACATCATTTGTTTAGTCAGAGGAGGCCAGCCATAACAAAGTGCAGCACAGCTAGGCCAGTCATAATAAGCAAACGTTAAGCTGTTTAGGACAGTAGGGGCACCAGCAACTAGTTCAGGCAATCCACCAAAGCAACCATGCCAGTTGGAATGTGTCAATCTACGTTGTCTCCCACTGGATATTACCTTCTCATCTCATTGATCTCACCATCACGTCGATTTCTCTGAGTGTCTCATGAACACTAAGCAGCTCAGCTTTAGTATTAATAATACAAATCAACACCCTTGGCCAAGATTGTTTCACTTACTTTTAGCTGCTTCCAAGTCCCATATTTTCAATGCTCCTGACATGGACCCAGCCACAACCATTTCTTCCGCATTTCCAAACCGCACTGCTTCCACTGGACTCGTGTGCCCCGATAAACTCTGAAATAAGAAGAGAAGACATTAACATAGAGTTGAATCTGACATTTCGAGGGGGTTTTGATATAAAACTTATTATAAGTACTAATCAATCAGAACCTACATCAATCTAAAGGCCTTGGAGACAGGAATGAAGTGAGGCTGATGGAAGTCAAACCTATTATGACTTCAAACTTCCACTGAGCAGTGAGGTCCGCACCCAGCTTTCACACAGAACAGTGAAAGATTACTTGGCCATGATTCTAAACAAAGACTTTGAGCATTGTTTCAAAATGAACAAACACTGCATCATTTACTGATTAACTCGTGGAAAATATAGATTTCCAAAATTCTACAAACTTATTGTCTTAGAACTCCAAAAGCTGAATAGTCTACAAATCTCTCAGAATTGTAATGATTACCTTACTAATTTTTATCAGAATTTACCGATGAACAATAAGTCACTGATTGTTGTGTCTTTTGACATATTGTTATGTAACATTGCATAATTTATGAACAGCAAAAGACACACTCAATAACATTATTGTACTATATGCACACACGCTCCTATACAACTAAAGGGTATTTATTATGCACTTTACACGCCTACAATACATTGTACACTATTCTCCACAATACTACATCCTATTAACAGCTGATCTTATGTTTTTACGCTAGACCTGTGTTAGCCTCTTAGACGAGAGAAAAACACTTGCGACACAGAAATACATGCCCAAATTGCACAATGACTATTGTATGCATAAATATACATCAAATTAATGCCAAGTTTACCACTGCCAAAGTATACTGTTGCATGGAATATGAAAGCTACCAAATATACACAAATGATATAGGAGTGAGGAGCAACAAAAGAGTTTTTCAGGAATATATCAAAGTTTTTGAGCCAAAGACAATGCCAAAACAATAACAGACTAGAGAGTCTGCCACCAGCTGTAGAGTGTTGACACTTGGCAATAATGATTATCACCATTCATTACAACCAATTATTCATACAGAATGCTTGGAAAGTGTGCACATGTCAAGTGTTGCACCGTTAAAATGATGAGACACTGGAAGGAGACGATGGGACTTAAGACAAAGAGTACAAGAACACGTTCTTCAAAACTCTAAATATACATAATTCTCTGTAAACATTTCCACAGAACAGTCTCAAGTTAAAAAGAACCTTGCTGGAACTACTACTGTCACTACTGCACAATGTTCAACAAATAATTGTTATTCAAAATATTTGGCTAAATTGGCTTGAAGCCATGTTACACAAGTCATGTTAAAATCACTTTCATTTACAATCAATGACAGTAATTGCATGTATATATGAACTGTATGTGTAATTGTGTACATAGTATATTCACAATGTGTACATATGAAAATGGAAAAGCTACATTCAAATCCTATGTATATCCACATGAACATAATGTATTTATGAAAGCCATATTTGCATCAAAATTCTAAATACATGTTTGATCATTTTTTCTCAATACCAAACAAAAAGATATAGCTGCTACAGCCTATACGAAACTTTACAAAATATTGAAATTTGAAAAAATATAGAAATATCCAACTTCAAAGATGCAAAACCTAGTCATGTCAGTTGTTAAAATACTATTACAAGGCTAGTGCAGCTAGTAGTGCTGGGAATCGGTCTGATTTTCAAAATCGATTATCGGATGACCCTTCCGATACGATAATCGATTCTAAATCGATTATTTTTCTTATTGAGAAATTACCTCAATCTTGACAATTATTGCACTATAACACAAGCTGTACAGATATAATTCTTTCTGTGTTAAATAGATCTATTCAAGAGCTTTAAAATGATGGGTGATAGCTCTCTGTGGAGCAAATAGTTTTCATACAAATGGGAAAAGTCAAAATCGATTTTGAATTGTTGAAAAAAACAAAATCGATGTTGACAGTGGCGATGATTATCGGTGATATTTTCGTCGATCACTACAACGCTATACAAGGCAGATACCAGATAATCAACTGCAGCTGCAAGTTGTTTAAAAATCGCAACATAAACTGGACAATCTAAATTCAAAGATACACAACTTCAGAATCTTTCAACAAACTTACCAATACAATTATTTTATTTATTCCATTTGATGTGCAAAAAAGATTGTGAATAGCCCTGATTACAAAAAGCAACATAATTTTGACATTTTTTTTTTATTATTCCTTCAGGCAAAACCAACAGCCAAAAAGCAAAAAGTACATCAATTCGAACACATAAGAAACTTGGGGAAGAACCAATTGAAATAGAATACCTCAACTTATGAAATGACTTGAATAGATTCAAGGCCCCAAGTCGTAAAGTCAAGCATTAAATCATTTGAATGCCAAATTTACCTTAGGCTGTTTACACATGTATGGGACAGTTGACATGGGTCGAGAAACAGTTGGAAATGTTGTATGAGGAGTACAGTTATAAATACATATTAGTCATTATAAATCTAAAATGGATTGAAATTTAAGAATTTCTAAATCCTTATTTTAAACTAAATTGTTCCAAATTTGCATGATCAAATACTTAAAGGTGGCATCATTTCTCCTTATCTTTACAAATTTACACACACATTTACGTAAAATATTTGTAAAACCTCAATTTTATTTAAATTCTTTTCAAATTTTTACACTCACGAGGTAATCACATACTTATTTCATTACAATATTCTCATCCTTTTAATAAATTCACATACAAAAAACATTTCTTTGTGATATTTGCAACAATGCACTGTTACTCCAAGCTGCAAAATAAATCATCGATCAGAAACTTAAGATTTGCATTTGTTGAATAAGCAACATGATGACGATCAATGACAATAAAAGTAAATGGCAAATTTTGGCACCTAATCAGCTGATGAGCAGCTGATCAGACAACTGTGCAAGTTAACCTGGGAATAAATACCCAGCATATTAACCATGAATAGACATCTAATCATAAAAGGTTACAAAGGTGCATCTAATTTACAGTGAGATTATTCTATTCAATACAGATTTACACTAGCTAAGCATTTTCAACTAGACGGGAGCATATTTCCATATGCAAGACTAGCAGGGGGTCGACTGACATTACTGGCTGACAACAATGGCTAACATCACCGGCTGACATCAGTGGCTGACATCACCGGCTGACACCAGTGGCTGACATCAATGGCTCACCACCGGCTGCATCAGTGGCTGACATCACTGGCTGACATCATCAGCTGACATCAGTGGCTGACATCATCGGCTGACATCAGTGGCTAACATCAATGGCTGACATCAGTGGCTGACATCACCGGCTGACATCAGTGGCTGACATCACCGGCTGACATCAGTGGCTGACATCAGTGGCTGACATCACCGGCTTACATCACCGGCCGACATCAGTGGCTGACATCACCGGCTTACATCACCGGCCGACATCAGTGGCTGACATCACCGGCTGACATCAGTGGCTGACATCAGTGGCTGGCATCACTGGCTGGCATCACTGGCTGGCATCACCGGCTGACATCAGTGGCTGACATCACCAGCTGACATCAGTGGCTGACATCAGTGGCTGACATCACCAGCTGACATCAGTGGCTGACATCACCGGCTGACATCAGTGGCTGACATCACCGGCTGACATCAGTGGCTGACATCACCGGCTGACATCAGTGGCTTCAGTGGCTGACATCACTGGCTGACATCACCGGCTGACATCACCGGCTGACATCAGTGGCTGACATCACCGGCTGACATCACCTGCTGACATCACCTGCTGACATCAGTGGCTGACATCAGTGGCTGACATCACCAGCTGACATCAGTGGCTGACATCAGTGGCCGGCATCACCGGCTGACATCAGTGGCTTCAGTGGCTTCAGTGGCTGACATCACTGGCTGACATCACCGGCTGACATCACCGGCTGACATCACCGGCAGACATCAGTGGCTGACATCAGTGGCTGACATCACCGGCTGACATCAGTGGCTGACATCACCGGCTGACATCAGTGGCTGACATCAGTGGCTGACATCAGTGGCTGACATCAGTGGCTGACATCAGTGGCTGACATCACTGGCTGACATCACTGGCTGACATCACTGGCTGACATCAGTGGCTGACATCAGTGGCTGACATCACCGGCTGACATCAGTGGCTGACATCACTGGCTGGCATCACTGGCTGGCATCACCGGCTGACATCAGTGGCTGACATCACCAGCTGACATCAGTGGCTGACATCAGTGGCTGACATCACCAGCTGACATCAGTGGCTGACATCACCGGCTGACATCAGTGGCTGACATCAGTGGCTGACATCAGTGGCTGACATCACTGGCTGACATCAGTGGCTGACATCACTGGCTGACATCACTGGCTGACATCACCGGCTGACATCACCGGCTGACATCAGTGGCTGACATCACCGGCTGACATCACCTGCTGACATCACCTGCTGACATCAGTGGCTGACATCACCAGCTGACATCAGTGGCTGACATCAGTGGCCGGCATCACCGGCTGACATCAGTGGCTTCAGTGGCTGACATCACTGGCTGACATCACTGGCTGACATCACCGGCTGACATCACCGGCTGACATCACCGGCTGACATCACCGGCAGACATCAGTGGCTGACATCAGTGGCTGACATCACCGGCTGACATCGCCGGCTGACATCACCGGCTGACATCACCGGCTGACATCACCGGCTGACATCAGTGGCTGACATCAGTGGCTGACATCAGTGGCTGACATCAGTGGCTGACATCAGTGGCTGACATCACCGGCTGACATCACCGGCTGACATCACCGGCTGACATCAGTGGCTGACATCACCGGCTGACATCACCGGCTGACATCAGTGGCTGACATCAGTGGCTGACATCAGTGGCTGACATCAGTGGCTGACATCAGTGGCTGACATTACTGGCTGACATCACTGGCTGACATCACCGGCTGACATCACCGGCTGACATAAGTGGCTGACATAAGTGGCTGACATCAGTGGCTGACATCATTGGCTGACATCAGTGGCTGACATCAGTGGCTGACATCACCGCCTGACATCAGTGGCTGACATCAGTGGCTGACATCACTGGCTGACATCAGTGGCTGACATCAGTGGCTGACATCACCGGCTGACATCAGTGGCTGACATCAGTTGCTGACATCAGTGGCTGACATCAGTGGCTGACATCACTGACTAACATTGATTGACATCATTGACCATATCATAACTATCAATAGGGGAGCTCCAAAACACAGGAGAGAACTCCCAATAAGAAGAAGAAGAAAGTGTAGCCACCTTGTGTAAATAGACAGTACTACTACTGTGGTTGCCATGGAGATGGTAGACTCGGAACTGGACGACACCTAGTATCCCTAAAGACTAGCCCTGCTAGTCTAATAATTAGCTATATTAATTTGTTTCGTTAATCAAATTCTAATCTGTCAAATTATGATTTGATCAATGCATCATCAAAGGTCTGTATCCACGATCAGCTGACGATATTTTCCACGTTCAAAGGGAATTTGGCATTGTTGTATGTTCAATGTTCAGTACACATAATATATTTATATAAATACATTTTTGATAAACATTTCTGGAAAATTTTACTAAATATTATTCAAACATTTGTTTCATATTCCCAATCCTCGCAGTCACTATTCCTTGTAATACAAAATGTAATGATATAAAAAAATATCATGTCAACCATTCAAAAAACGCGTCAAACATTCAAAATCACAACATGAATTACACATAAATATCAAGATGATCAAATGTTTATTGATTTACTGTATTTCTAGTGATCAATCACAGATCATGATCCATATTTCAAAGTGGTCGTGATTGATTTAATAGTCTACAGGTCATTGACATCTTGTCCGATCCAAACATATTCATGATATTATGCAAATTAACTATTTTCTGAGATACAAATGGCCCAATAACTCGATTCCGATACAAATTTCAACAAAAGACATTTTGGGTCAGCTACGCTGCTTATTTTGTTTTAATACGGTTGCATCAAATTAACTAAACATGCTAAATAAAAATAATTCCTACTTTAGAATCCATTTCAAAATAATTATGATTATCTCATTTTGATAACACCATACTAATCTCACTGTTATCTCTGAATAAAAGCACTGATAATTTTATTATTAGGGCTATTTTTACTCAGACTTGGACCTCATCCAACATTTATTGATCAATGTGACCAAGAAAATTCCAATGGAGCAGCTGACTCCTCCAGACTCACAGTTACTATGGAAACAAAATCAACAAAATAGAAACTTATTAGGGAGATTTTTTATTCTCAACCAAATGTGAAAGTGAAACTTACATGTAAACAATGATTAAGAACTAGTGAAAGAATTGTCAATCGGTCAATTGGTCAGAAAAAAGTCAGTCGTCTGGAGTCTTAACTACCAAAATCTATGCTATCTATCCATTGATTTCTCCATTCTATCAATCTAAACTGATCTATACATGGATGAAGCTATCTATCTGAACAACTTCAATCTGTCTATAGCCTATCCACATTATTCTGCACCATATATCCAATACATTAGGAAGACAAACAGCAAATGCAAATATATAAGCCCAAACACGCTTTTCCCAATTTTCCATTTAGCGCTCTTTGACAGAACTTTAGAAGTGTTTTTTGGGCAAAATATATGTCATGTTCAAACACAGCATTTTGCCAACAATTCATCACAATATGTTCATATATATACAAATCTGTCATTTTGTAAAGCGGAGCAAAAATCACTTCATCACACATGTTAAACAGTCTTGTTTGCTGAAACACTCAAAAGTGATAGGAGTGTTTAAGAAAACATCATCTGACCACTTTAGATAAACTGTATTATTGAACAATGTTGAATATGAGGTCTCTCTTTCTATGAGAGGTCAGCTGGCTCTCAGTAGAGCATGCTGGCTCTAGCTGTGGGGATGGACGGATGGATGAGTGGGGCTTTACGTCCCGTATTTATGCACTTGGTAGGCTAATTGGGACAGGAGGAGGACACGGCAATGAGGTGAAGGATGATTGAAACAGCCGTCCAACCTAGGCCTTCTGGACTTCTAGTACTCCTTCCATCTTCCAAATACAAATTAATTTTACATGATGAACAAGCTTGTTTATTCTGACAAGCACACACAACCCCATGAGCAAATTCTCATCAGCAACATCTGAGAATGTAGCATTGCTTATCGCAGTGACTTATGCACACGGTCACCAATAATTGAATGAACTCCAGACATTCAATAGACCAGAATGCAGAAAGTGATCCGACCACATATGCCATACACGCGACACAAAAAGGATTCACATCAAGTCAACTATTATAAAAATAGTTACAAAGAAAACATTACAAATTTCTAACCTATTTTTAAAAGTTGGGCTTCAATCTTAAGATTTCACTCAAGCACACTGTAAATTCTGAAATTCTGATTAGCTCAAATGATTGAGTGAGACGGTTGCACAATTTGATTGAGCCATGATAGCTTGCTGTTTTGAGTTATGATAATCTTTATGTTGTTATAACTTGCAAACAACAAGCTATCTTGGCTCAAAGGAATTGTGCAACCATCTCACTCAATTAATTAAGCTAACTCAAAATTTACAGTGTACAGTGTAATATTCATTATTGTACATAAAAGAAGTAAACAAGTAGACACGAACAAGGTCGATTGGTCAAAAAGTAAGAAATGAACAGCCGTTGGATCAGATAAATCAATATACTGAACATGCTGAAGTGGAGCAAGGAATAAATCATTCAAGTGATCAATAAACTAATCGAGCTGATGATTTACTATTTGCTTTACAACCACATTGGGAAACATACAATTTCTCATGCAATAAAAGCAACAGTACAAATCACAAAAAGTGTCAGCTGTGGTTTAAAATTTTTCAGACCAATCCCATTCTATAGCACAAATTTAGGTTTTCTCCAAAATCAAAATAACAAATCTACATAATACAGGGAAGGGAGAGTTTTTCGACTGCATGAATGTTATTACATAGCATACAGTGTACATACACCCTGAATTTCTCACATTCTGCAAAACTGTATGAATTATAACACAAGAGAGTATTCAAATATTTGGCTATTTGACCATTCAAGAAGTGCTGCTACCTGCCACACCTGCAAAATCATAAAATATGAAAATCTTTTGACTTTCTAGATCTCAATTAAGACTTTCATAAGCTCAATATGTGCCCATCATTGACCAACATTTACATTTAAATCAGATACTTAGGTCGTGAATGGGCTAACAGTTCTTTGTAAGTGTATGTAACTTGTACAAAAGAGATTTTAAAACCTTTGTAGCTATACAAAGAGGCTACTACTCAAGTTACACCTTCAGTAAATCTTTACAATTCTTCAATTCATGTTCTATGCAAACGTTTATTCAACTTCAGCTGCTCAGAGCAAATTGAATGTCAATTTGAACGTAGTTGAACGTAGTTGCCAGTCCTTTTTCATCTTGACAACTGTGTTTCGTTAAAATTCCTGTTGCTGTTCTCAAGAAATTAATCTATTAATATATATCTATTAACAAAGTTTCTTTCAAATTCTACAAAATTTGGAGGATCATAGCAGCTTAAAATTAGCTTCCCAAAAAATTGGAGCAATTTTGCAAGATCTGATTATAACTGGTACAGCGTGATAGACCGAGACAAACCATTTTTATTCCGCCTTTTTTTTTCTTTCAGGTTCACAGTCAGCACCAATACTTTCTTTCTCCATCAACATGACAAAAGACCAAGCAAAACAACTTTTGATACCATAGAGCTTAATCAGTGTTCACCATGTTTTAACATATAAATGATTATTTGCAAATCGCCTCGGAAAAGTTTACAACAGGAAGTCAAAAGAGGCCGAAAAGTGAAAAATTCCAAAAAAATCTTCTAATGAATTCTAGTAGTTCATGTAGTTGAACATGTTGAAACGCGAGAACGTGGGAATTGAAAACACTTTACTCTGTGATATAAGAACCCTAATCCCTTTGGTCGAGCGGGAACTCTCACTTCTCAGTTTACTCAGTGAAAAAGACTGACAATCCCGTTGAAATCTACAAAATCCACAAAACTTTGGCGGGCAATGCACTGTGCATCTGGTATGTGGAGAACAAGCTCCAACAATAGACTCTGTCAATCTTTTTCGACGCATTTCTGACATGACTCTTGCATGAAAAATCACACTTTGAGGTGTCCATGGTGTGTTAACGCCACCCAACTATTGAGGTATCTGGAGACTATGTTCCAGTTTTTGGTCCCCAAAAAGCTAAAAATGTGACATGTCATGAAACGTTGAGGAAACGTCAAACGGGATTTTTAAATTTCAACATTCAGATTTTAACTCGCACATGAACACTCAACTTGAACATACGAGAGACAAAACTTAAGTTTAATGTATAGTCTTAAGATAATTGCTTCGATCGATAGTTCAATAAAAAAATTTCTATTATCAAGTATTATGAGGAACATTTTCAATGATTTACTAATGTACATTCCTTAAACAATCATATTTCTCTTTCAAGAGCATGCATTTGCAATATTTAGGACACATAAATTTCAGATTTTATAGCACTTGTATTGAAGCAATAAACTGTCAATTACACAGTAGGCTTAAATGTTACATTCTAAAGTTCACTGTTGGCGCACAGTTGGTGCAGAAAATTAAAATATATTGGGGATATATGTCCACAAAGCCTGATGATACACAATCAAGATAATAGCAATTTCAATATACACAAGCTATGTATATTGTATATCATGATCATGTACATGCTTGAACATGGTGAGATCAAAACAGCAACTTATCACGCACATTCGCCCAAGCATTTACAAAATTCTTGATAATAATAGTTACATTTATCACAAGACCATACAATACAAGACAAGTAGCATTATCATGGTATGAATTGGCTGTTTAAAGGGCAACCACAATAAGGTACAAAGGATTTCGATAATGGAGAACTAATTTGTGAAAATTGCCTAAAACGTCTGGAAACTTACAATAATGTACAACACTGTACAAAGGCAATGCAAGGCAAAGAGTAATACTTGTTGAAATACAGGTTACATGGGTCAGCCTAAAATGACAGCAGTGGACTGTGCATGCACATGTTTGCATGTTCAAGAGTGGCAGCTAGAAACATGAGAAAGGTATGAAGGGCTGAAGGCATAAAATGAGCATAGGTCTCAAGCTAGTTCTTCAAGCAAACAGGGGTCGACAGCAGTGCTTTTCCTCGGACTAAAATGCCATTAGCCAAAGTGGCAAACTTAGGGTAAAATACATACTGACATACATATGTGGCTAATTTTCAGGCAAAATAATGCAATTTTTAATAGCAACGGCATACACCTATGCAAGTGATGCTACTGGCTAGGAAGTCTTGACACACAGGCAAGCAGCAGAAAACAGTCAGGGCTCCAAAGTCAATGAGCTCCAATATAAGGCTCTTATCTCATGATTTGTGGTTCATGGATTCATGGCAATGCTTGGACAAGTTTGATTACATGGAAGGATGATAGGCTTTACATACTGAATCTATGCACTTGGAAGGACACTTAGGTTAGGATGAGGACACAGCAATGAGCAATGAGTCGAAGGACGATCGAAACTGCTGTCCAACAAAGGTACAGATGACCCAGCTGGAGATGTATTTGAACCTGGGACCCAGGGATTGCAAGCCCCACACTTAGTGTTTCCAATGAGTCTCGATCGACACCTCTCGAGAATGACATGGTCTGGTGCACGAGAATCGAGAATTTCTCGAGAAATCTAGGACACTGTCCTGCCATTGGCACAATGATAAAACAAGAGAGATTTAATCTTGCAATGGATCACATTTTTTGGCTTTTATGATATCCTTTATAGTTTTAATGTTAATCTGTGTGTTTTGTTTCCTATAAGTATTAGTTAGACACCGATTTGGAGGGTTCTAACATGCATTTTTGTCAGTTAGATCCCGACCGAAGGGAGGGATCTAACTGACAAAAATGCATGTTAGGACCCGACAAAGAGGTGTCTAACTGACTTAGACATCATATGCTACTTCTGTTATACATTTTAACTTTTAATTTTTGCAAAATAAACAATAATCTGATTGTTTGTTTGCTGTTGCAAAACGAGTTAATCCCCAGCCGGGCGCTAACACGCACAATTGTCAGTTAGATACCAGCTTTTCCAATGGTATAAATATCTTGGTGATGTCTAAATCACAGCTAAACATCCAGATATTATACAATTTTAAAACATTTGTACAAGTTCAACTTCAGCATTTATCAGGTATACAAAGGGGATTATCATCAACAGATATTTAAATTGGACAATGGAGCAATTACACAATAACAATAATATCAAGCAAAACAAAACAACATCCCAATGGTTTGTTACTGTTATAAACATTAAACACATGAACACCATGTTAAACAATGATCAACATTTCAATTCTCGAGACTCGCTCGGCGAGACGAGAAAATGCTGAGTCATTGCTGATCTCGAGACTTCTCGAGAGCTCTCGCTCTCATTGGAAACTCTACCCACACTCTACATGCTCTACCGCTGGCACCAGGCCAACCTATCTCCCAATTCCAATTAAGGCAATTATTATAATTCTGTAAAAGCTAAACAATTTTAATGTTTCTGATTTTGTTTCATACTCAAATATTACATCGATATAACAAATTGTTACAATGCACAATCTTGCAACTTGTGAACAGACCTCAGAACACCCGGAACACAAAGGGGCCTCGGAGGTTCTACTGTCATGATTGTAGCAGGGTCCTCCTCGTTGTTCTCTGCCCTCTGACCTTTCTATTACTCCCCAAATGCCCTCGGCACGGTTCAGGGAATAAGGATCCAGAGTAAGAGACACGCTTGGCTGGTTTACAAGGAAAATATCCCAGAGCAAATGGCTTGTTGGCTACTGTTTCACATTGTTTGAAAATACTTTTAAAAATTGAATAAGGTAAAAACTAACAAGAAATTGTAAAAAAAGAAAATATTTGGAAAAGGAAAAGAAGCAATTTGTACTTTTATTTTTTTCTTCTAATTTTTGGGAATTTTGGCCAATTCAGCATAATTTGTGTACACATGCTTTTCCATGTTTTCAGTTTGTGCGACTCTTTTTAAATCGCAACATAATCACGATAATTGCATGAAATCACTTTAATGGTGAAAACAAACAAAAAGAGAAAATGCAACAAGTTGTATACAGTGTCCATGGAGACCAAATTTCTGTGAAAATACTTCACATAATACATGTAATACATGTGGCTTCATGTAACAGTTTCCTAAAAGTGCTGAATTTCAAAAGACTTACAAATTGGAAAGGTTAGAGATTGACAGAGAACAACATTTTATTCATAATGACTATCAATGAGATCATTTCTAATTAGGCAAGAAAAAACAACAACATTTTCTTTGGTAAGATTCAAATCTTGGGAGGACATAATAAACAGTTACACGGTTAGGCCTACACCCAGTCGCAGAAAAACTTAACTTATAAAATTCAAGACTGACTAGTTAAATATTGTCCACATGGTTATGGTAAATAGGTATTTGGGAAACACAGAAGTTGGCAAAACGCAATTACAACCCAGAACAGAACTTGACACCACTATTCCGTGCATAAAACATATGATTGACCATACATCAATTCTATGTTCATAAAACATGCAAAATGTGCAGTGGACTGTTGACCAGGTGTTAATAAGGTCCACAAAAAAAGGTGACAAAGACATTGTGATGGTGGAGAGACAATGGTCATTAATCACACAGAAAACAATACAATCCTTGAGGATGCTCCTAGGGAGGGCTGGGAGGACTCCTGCTGCCCACATAATATAAGATATGAGGACTTATAGACAGATAGGATGAATGATCGGGCTTTATTTCTCCATTTATGCGATTGGTAGGCTAATTAAGACAAGAGGAGGACGGGCAATGAGGCCAAGAATGATTGTAACAGTTGTCCAACATTGGACCAGGTGACCCGGCAAGAGCTGGATTCGAACCCTGGACCCAGCGATTAGCAGTCTAGCATGCTACCACTCAGCTAATCCTCGTCAGACAATTTCTTTATTGACCAGTGACTGTGTTGAAAAACATATGTCCAGCTGGTATATGGGCTTAGAAGTCTTGAAAATCAAATCATGAAGGAAACGCAGTTAAATTTATCCTGTAAAAAGAACTCCTACAGAAGGCATGGTCTAACAATAAAACTCAATTGAGGAACTTATCATGCGTATGATACTATCCCATCATTGTTCTAGCACCTTGAAAATTTCAATGGTTGTAAAAAAGCAGTAAAAAAGGCATAAATAAGCACTTGAAAATTTCAGACAAGACTTTTAGCAAACAAGTACATACTTGTCGAAAATCGCAGTATACATGGTATAGTCACTTGACTGAACAATGTACAATGATATGGTATATCAGCCTACAGTGGTCTACAAGAACCTAATACCTATGACCATGATGACCTATGTCTATTACAAGGCGGACAGACGACAGTACATATCGTACATGTCAATTGTTTGAGCGGCAGTGAGTGCCCATAAATTCCTCACAAGGGTAATTATCCAGGCTAGATGACCACTGACCAGGATAATTTCTAAGAATCTTGATTTATTGTCAAACTATCAACCCCTAGAATGACCATGACGGAGCTTCAACAGTACTACAACAGTACTGCACTTGCGACAAGTTTAGCTTCGAAAGTAACAATGTCAACTCTCTACAATGCTATTGTCTTTATGAATTTTCAATATCTTCATGTCCAAATAAAATGTATGATGAAGCCAACGAAACAACAAAGAATACTGGAAATATTTATTAGCTGCATTAAGCAGTTCAGTACGTAAATTTTGTCAATCGCAAAATATATCCTGCTGTTTCACTGTCCAGTTGATCACTGCTGATCAATGCCATGATTCACCATTGCTGACAGCTCCAGCATGTTCAGTGACCTTATCTGCTTCTTATGAAATCAACTCAATGATATCAGGCTTTGCTTATCAGCTTATCTGCATGTGAGCAGTTCAAAGAAGTCCATACTAGTAAAAGAGGCTTAGTTGGAATATAGCAGAAAACATGAGCTCAGCAATGGTGAGCTATGTATTTCAAGAGGAGAGAAAGAAAGGTGATAGAACTATGACTTAATACAGTTAATAGCTTTCTGAGAACTAAAATGTCATTGGTGGTCACTGGTCAGCAAGACAAATGTCATCTGCATTCATAACTGACAATATTTATGTACATGTATATAATCCTCATAACGTCATATTTTTTCGGACAAATTCAGGCAAAAAATCAAACTGGACCATTACTATCAAATTTTCTACAATCTACATGATATACATGAAGACAACAGCAAAAATAACTAAGTGTATCCAGAAATAACTGCGATGAAGTTTTTGGAAACCATCAAGAATTTGATGATTGTTTCACTCCTGGCCATTTCTACAGTCAGAAGATTCACCAAAAAGTCCAGTCTCCTACCTCAAATCGAAATTGCAAATGGGGAAAAAAACAACAACCAGAAACAGTAATGTTATACAAAAGAGTTGCTGGAGTCAATGCACTGTTTTGTATGTATTCAACTTTCCCAGAGTATCGTATGCACCCAGCATTGTCACATGGAAGTATCAATGACAAAATACGGTGTTCATAACATTACAAAATACCTGACTAGAAATCACCGTATTATGTCAATTATACTTCAAAAATATGTTTTGAATATAATACAGTATCCTAGGATAATCATGACAATTGGGAGAAAAAAATATCAATCGGAAATCAGGATAGTATGGTAGAGCACCTGGCAGGTTTGCCCTTCAATAATCTAAACGGATCAAATCATAGGACATTTAAAATAATAAATAATAAATTTACAACTTCACATTCATCATCATTCATGTCTCATGAAACATTTTCAAGCAAACACGGTCACCAAAAGCAGGATTTACATTTGCCAGTCAAATGCTTTTCTGGGGTCACAACAGAAGCAAAATGTACTTTAAAAACAAATTATTATGCCTTATACAGCGCAGTGTTATAAATGCAATCATATCTAAAACTGTCTATCTAAAATAAATTTGTCGTTTTGATTGTGAGATTTGAGTTAACCATGTTAACACAACCAAGTCAACAAATGTTGTCAATGCAATTGGTGACCAATTCCATAAATTTGCCATATTATCATAATTATTATCGAACAAGTACGGCACGCCTTTGCTATTGTAGATTATATTTTGTGAGTCAAATGCTTCTCTTGGGTCAATAAATTTCAAGTTTTGAATCAACAAAGTAAATATCAGAAAATCAAATGCAAGATATTGGATCGTTTTGATGTTAAAAGTTTACTGAATAAAATGGGTCTAAGTGAAGCAAATAAAAGTTACAAAGAGTCCATTTGGGAGCAGTGAACCTCAACTCTATAAACTTCACATAAAGTCATTATTTGTATCTCAGATTTAACTGAGGTTTCAGTAAACTACTTTTACTGCTATATTTAGAGAAATCTAAACCAGAAAATGCACAACAATAAAAATTAACATTGCTTAAGCAGCTTAACTATTTTAAAAGCACAACAATCAAACATTTATGGACTTTATGTTGCCATGACCAGTATCAATGTTCAAATGAGCAGATAAAGTCATGGCAGGAATTACATTTTATGGTCATGAAATTACAGATTTGCTGTCTGGACACTGTGTCCTTCCAGGAAATCTGAACAAAGTACTATATGTGTATATAGTTGGTATCTGAATGTGGTGTAGCCTTTATCAAGTTCATCAAATCAAGAAATTCAAGCTTATCAAACCGCCATCTGATCAGAATCATCAGATGCTCCCTTGTGTCTACACAACACTAGAGCCAGACAGTGACAAGGAGATAAGAAATCAGAAGTTCTTCAGGTCCTCCATCAGGGATGTGATTGGCTTAAGAAGAAAAAACCTGAAAAGCAGGATCGAGTGGCAAAGGCACTCGCAACTAGGGGGGTCTGGGGGCATGCCCCCCCAGGAAAATTTTTTTAAGTCAAGGCCCAGATATGGCATTTGGAGCCCGCTGAGACCATTTCTGCCACTAAACAACAAGCCTCTCAAAAGGTGCACAATGAAGGAGAAAACTGAAAAATACTCAGTTCCATGACCAAAAAAATTTACAGTGATGTTTTGCCATTGTGCCAACCAACCTTCTCGTGGAAGCATGAATTCTCATCTGAGGAGATGAAAAGATACATGTAATTCAGTCATAAGGGATGATATTTGGGTCATTAAAGCTTTTGACCCATGTGTAACTTTCTAGAACAAAGAAAATTGGAAGCCATTTGTATCCTCTTCGCCTTAATTTTTTCCCCTAATTAACTTTTTCTTTTTTTTTTCTTTGCACCAAATGAGTTTATTTCTGTTTTTGCACCATGTAATGAATTATCACGCTTGTCAAACTTTTAAAATTGAATATATTTAAAATGTGTCATGTTGATTATGTTCATACGGGCTCCAATTCTTCTGAAAAATTGGGATTCCCAATAAAACTTGTAAACTTGCAGTCACAAGCAGTTTGCTTGCGGATGTCTAGCATTGACCTAGTCAGCTAATATCAAAATATCACTTGCTTTACCTACCTAAACTGTAAACACATTGTCTGCATTTCATCAATGTGTGACACAGACGAAAACTGCTGTACCTCAAACCTGTCTAAAACAAGAAATTCTTTAAAAAAAGAATTGTAGGGACCTGAGGTTTCTTCAAACACATATTTTATTTTCCAAATGTTCAAATAATGTTTTATGTATGTGTAGTTGCATCTATACCTCCAATGTACCACTGTGAGTGTGTCATATAACAAACCTAATACATGTTACATCATGATTAGGCATGCCTAATTACAGGTGTTAACATAGACGGGTCAAAATTTGGTAAGTCTGAAATTCTTGTCTCCGCTGTTTAACAATAATTCATGATGACAGAAAGGCACATGTAGGACCTCTTGATGTCATGTGTCATAGACAAGGATATTAGCAAAATTTCTGACACAAAAAATATGTGGAAGGTTATTTTTATCCCATCCAAAAATAGCATTGAAGTGGCCAACCCCCCTGAAAATGGCCTGTCTCCACCAACATTTTCTTTGAAAGATTGCATCACAAACACTTGTACAGGATCCTGATTCAATTAAACTCTTCCATACATGGAGACTTGACTATCACTCTTCTAAAATATAGTTTCCAATTTCTGAAATAATATCCTGTATAAGAGCAGGAGGTTGTTGTGTCAATGTATCCAATATTGCGTCATTAGCATCACACCAGTTTGGTTTCTTAATAAAAATGAAAGGGACGCACATTTTGTGAGAAAACCTAGTGTCTAACGTTGCCTGAGAACCCAAGAAAATAACCAAGCTATCTGTAGCTCCGTATCATTTATGTAAACCAAAATATGTGAGTATTTCTGTTGGCATGTCGGTTGTCCTATCGTAATTTGTCATTAGCAAACGCCTTGCTGCTCTATTTTGACTGCATATTTCTGGACCAGAATCATTGTGCACATGCTTCTGGTGTTCATAAGATCTATGCATGCACAAATTGCCAGATTGCCAGTTTTGCAGTGGTCCCTACAAAGATTTTTATCTTAATTATCATTAGCATCACGCTGTCATTAGCATCACAACAAAAAATGGCTTCTTTCCTTTACCTCACTAAAATTCGGTTGCAGGTGACAGGAGTTGAAATTGTGTTCAATATATATTATCAATTATTCTTTTACCTAAATATTACCCAGAATTTTTCCGTTTTCCTTGCATCTGACATGCTTAGTATGAATTTCGACGCTTCACTGAGATTACTAATCAAATATGGGGTGTCATTGACATTTTACCATTGTCTAGCACCTGAAATATGGTTCAGCAAAGACATTGGGCACTGGAGGGGTAGTGGAGATCATCTTTGTTATTCAGAATCCAAACTACTGGTGAAAGGAGTATTTTTGTTTCTGTTTGTAAATTTCTAGTTCAAGAAAATGTTCTATCTTAATAAGTATTGGTTGTAGAGACCTGAAATATAGCTCAATGTTTGCAGAATAGCCACTATCCCATAGGTTGGTAATACATTCTTCAGCTCTAAGTGGTGCGGATTTCAAGTTATAGGTATGATGCTAATGACACACATATTCGGTATTTAATTGCCCAAAATGCATTATCTCAAAAATAAGTGGTCCTAGAGACCTGGAACTTGGCCTAAAAAGTGTAAGCTACCTGCCTAATCATTGGTAATAGATTATTTAACCCTAAGTGGTCAGGATTTTTCAGTTATAAGTGTGATTTTAATGACAGTCAAAAAACATCACAGCTGTAAATATCACCTCATTACAGATCAGCAGAGCATTTGGGACCCTTGGACATGACAGTGCAGTGATAGCTGATTGTTTGACCTACCCAATGCCAACTTAAAAAGGCATTTCCTGACTAAAAAAAATTTCTAATTTTTTTCAGCTGAAATTTCAAGGTTTTCAAATTTTGACCCAGACAGCAAACCAAGCAATGAGAAGCCCTTTTAAATTCTTTGTCATGAACATGAAATTTCTATTTCCATTACAACAAACTAATTGTGGCTTGCATAATATTTGGATTATTACACTTTTAGACTGGCCAGTTTGTGAGAAGTTGAATATCTAATGTTCTCATACAGTGTTTTCTTTTATCACTTGTCTTATGTTGTCTCAAATGTTTATACACTTAGGCTATATAACTTTTTGAAGGAAATCTCTATGGGATAATATTATGCTCCAGGTGTGCTTTGGATATGGTCCCCAATGTATTATGCTCCAGGTGTGCTTTGGATATGGTCCCCAATCACTCAACCATGACAGCTCCCAAGGTCATGCAGTGAAGGAGCTACTGAGCATAAAGAGGGGCAAATATATACTTGATTTGTAAATTGTAGTCACAGTTACCTTTGCTGTAGCATGAGTATCCTCCTAATATTGGAGGTAAATTTGGAGGGTACTCCTGCTATATGGGAAAGTATATCTGCAAGGCCAACTTCCTAGTGGCCCCCTCCAGAAACTCAAGAAGCTCCACCACTGCAGTACACATAAATTGATGACAAATAGCACTTGGCTGATTATTTTTGTCCCTTTAGTTAGGGACCTCCACTGTCAAATCTTTCCTCATTTGGAGCTTATAACACAGATCTGAGATGGTCCCTACAAAAAGGTAACTGTCACTCACATGGATCAATATGGAGTCAAGGCTTATCTATGATGACAAATTTTGTTACTCATGTTTTGGAGGTTTGTCACTTCACTGCCTGACTGGGTTTGTATAATAAGGAAGACCTACAGTGTATACCTAATTGGCATCCACTGATTCTTGTTTTGAAACAGAATTAAAGATATCACTGCTGCTATTGAGTTTATTGAGTCTCAAATAAATCAAGATGAGAGATACCCCTTTTAAAAAGGTATTCAAAGCCACTTCATGGAACCCAGATATCATGTCTGGAAATAATCAAGGTCGTATCTTTCATGAAATCCCAAATATTAACATTTGAAAAGCGACTTTCATATGACAAAAAAGCCATAAAACAGTCTGTTTTGAAAACGTTTCTAAACCAAAGTTAAAACTGATCAAGATATTGAGCTGAAACTATTCACACATCTATTACACTACTAAAGGCTAGTTTGAGAAAAGTTTGAGATGAATCTAAGGGGATCAAGTGGAAAAATTTCCTGAAATTTTTTGAACTAACATGGAATTACGCAAATCTAGTTGCTAGAAATGCCTGGAAACTTGTCATTCCCGTCTGTATGACAAAATAAGATAACAGGCAAAGTTTGAATGAAATATGAGCAACACAAAGTGAGTTGTGATTGACGAAATCCCCAGCTACCCGTCATGTGGTGGACCGTAGTACCCGGTAGGCTATTACATAGCCAGCGGTGTAAAAAAAAACTTAACATAAATGAGAAAAGTATACGAATGGGCATGTGACCCCCCCCCCCCCCACCAGTATAGTTATGCCACTGCCTTCCAGCATTGGTCCAGGGTAAGACAATTGATAACTATACCTCAATATATTCTCATTCTGAGTGCTTCATGTGATATACAACCCTTTACTTATCATATCTATGATGGCATATGTTGTAGGTCTACACAGGTCTACTCTTAGCATGGTTTGTTACATGTTTAGGTAAGCACACTGAATGTCACTGCATGGATGAGTCATTAATAGAGTCAAACATACACACATGACATTGTTTCCAAATGACAACTCATTTTAATTTTGAAGGTATGACGTACATGAGCTATCCTGCAGTGACATCACTGTAAGGTAAGCACTCCTATTTCCTTGGCTGTAACTGCTAAGACCAGAGAGAACTGAGCAGGAACACCAGTATTTTGTTACTTGTCTCTCCAAAATCCCTACCTCCATAACTATTAATTTGTATTAAAAGAACTTAAAGAAGTCATGAAAATTATTTAGTTTGAATTGAGTGGCATCCTCCAATGAGTGCATTGATTGACATTGAAGAAGTTCATACTAACATGAATATAACTTGATTTGTGGCTACTTCTTAAGACGTAGTGTGAATTGCAATTTAGTAACTCCTAGGAACAAGGGGCAGGAATATGACAGACTGTGAAGTTTGGATAATAGGGCTACACTTTGATTAAAGTATAATGAGGCAATCGAAGCTGATTGCACTTCACCTGTCACTTTTGACAGGTCACTTCAATCAGTGTCAATAGCACTTGACAAGTTGACTGAACATATTCTGATTGGGGTGAAATTACCTGCAGGAGGTGTGAAAGGAAGCTAGGACATTGTCTTTGAATTGCAATGGAGATGTTTCCATAGGCTTAAGTCAGTAAGTGTCATCTGATTCAATCACTTTAATTGACAATGCACGCGAATGACGTCGTGCGTCGGGCGCTCGATCGTAGCCTCTCCCTACAACCCCCCCCCCCCCCATAATTGAAGTGAAAATATTAAATCGGATTTGCATGAATCACAGGGATGATGATTTGGTCCCGAAAATACCGGAAATCCGGCAAAAACCGGAAAAATCACATCCCTGCTCCATTCCGGTTCCATACACCTAGTCCTCTGAGACACCAACATTTTCAGAAGGACAAATACATTTATCAGAATTTTACAATGATTCCACAAGCTCTGTGGCCTTCACACATTCAGAATCAGAGGTCGAATCTAGAACAACTTTTGATTTTCCAAAAAATTAACTTGTGTATCATTTCCATATTTAGTATGATCTGCATACTATGACTAGAAATAATATACATTGGAATTTTCAAGTGAGTCATTCACTATTTCACCACAACAATTTTAATACTACATCACAGCATACAACAATTTGCACATAGACCCCAAACAGACGAATCAAATCAACACCTATTAAACATTACAATGGCACATAATCAGCTGTTAATGGAAATGCTTTTTTCTCTCTCCCTCTGTCTATTTTATAAAACAGTGTGAAAAAATCTGATTTACTGCTAATAGCACACTTAACACATGCTGTGCCATATTAACAAATCCAACACAAAAAGCACATGCTTGAGGAATGAATAATGCTTTAACAACAGTCGCCACACACCTCTCTCTTTACATAACTGGCGTGTCGCCAAAACGTTTGATATACGCACACAAGCTGAATAAGCTCTACAAAAAAGGGAAACCTGAATAGAATAGAAGTCTACCTGGCTTTCAAATGAGTGTATACATACAAAGATATACAAAAAGATAGAAATGCCAGTGTATAAATAGGCCTATATGACAAAATGGAGACTCATTGAATTTGAACTTGGAAGGAATGCTATTGCTATCCCAACATACAGATGATGATATATAGATGATATAAAATCATTTGCATTCAGCTGAACTTAAAAAAAATATAATAAACACCACACTTGATTCACTTCAATCATGAAATGGTGATTTTTTAAAACACTTTCCCGAACTTTTAATCATAAGCATCACAACTTTTGACAACTAATCAGATAATATATGATCACATATATACTATATAGGTCATGTGCATATGAATAACACACATTTCCATATTTTAATTTGCCTCTAGTGATAAGGCAAGCCCTAATCAGTCTGGGAAATTACCATCACGTGATGACAATTGCAATTCCAGATAAGTTCTGGCCCTAACAGGATGATTGAGTGTGTGGGGTTGATCAGTCGGGTATCAAAAGGAAATCTGATCTCTGTGCACCCATCCTCATCACACAGCAGCATGACAGTAGTGGGACATATTCTATTCAATTTCGCGAAATACTGCAAAGTCATCAGCAGCTGATGACAGTTTCCTAATTTCTCTGGAGCCTTCGGGTTCTTTTCCTCATTATGTAATGGATTAGCCTGCCAAAATTTATAGAGTTAGTTGATACTTTGATACAGCTTTATGCCACGTTTGGAAGTGATAGTAGCAGCAGTTATTTTTAAATAGCCTGTCAAAGATGATTTTGAGCACTGCTTAAGTCACGGCTGGGCCATGACACTTTGAGAAGGTCATGGGAGAGAGATGACAGTGCTGGGGCGAGTGTCATGTGGGGCTGAAGACATTGGTTGTCATGAGCAGATGGTAATTTCCTAGACTGCTAATAGGCTTATTAGGTCAATGGGGAGCCCTACCTTCATTCTAAACACTAAACAATACAACCAAATCAGGCATACTGATTTCTGAAAGTTACATATAATCATATATGACAATATCTTACGCATACTTTCTCATGAATGTAACAAATTTCCACAACCAAGAAACCGAAGATCCATACTACAGGCAAGGATGGATGGAAGATTGGGGCTTTACCTCCTATATTTATGCACTTAGTAGGCTAATTAGGACTGGCGGAGGAAACGGCAATGTGGCGAAGGATGATTGAAACAGCCGTCCAACATAGGCGCAGGTGACCCGGCAAGAGCTGGTTTTGAACTCTGGACCCAGTGACAGGAGCCTAGCACGCTATTAAGTCTTGATTTTTTATCCACAGAAACATTTATTTAAGCATTGTTAAATTAATATGGCCGTCACTTTTACCGATGTTTATATTTTTGAAATATTTTGTAAACAAATCTCTACGAAGTTATCCATGCAAGAGACATCTTTCAGATTTTCATAATTAATCATTTTACCATTCAAAATACCTCCAGAAACTTAACCATAAGTTACGGTCCATAACTAACCTGCTAAAATATCATGAGCCTCTTTTTTTCCTCATGCATTTCTTTCCTTAAGTCTCTTTAACTTTTTAATTATATTTTAACTCCAGTCAACTTGAAGAGTTAACCATCTTTACAAAAAGACAATTTTTTTCAATTTATTTTTAAGCGCTTAATAATAAATCAAGAGCTCCGGGAGTTGACATCTATTTGACAATTCAATTCAGAAGCACTGGGTCATAAGACAAGTCCTCAAAAAGACTTTATTATATCTCAAGTTGGTTTGAAGCAACAGAGTCAAATGTTATTCACATGTTAATTGTCATCACATGATGACCTTTAAGAGTTGCAGAGTTGGTTTTGCAAAAATAGAAGGAGACTTGAAGAAAATAATTTGTAGTAATGACTCTAATGAGTGATCAGCACAATATACTTAGTTGTTGAGAATGCTACAAAAATCAGGGCACACGATGCATAGATCCTTTATTAATGATAAGCATGTGTTAGAACTTACGAAAGGGAATTCCAACTTACTTTAAATTCATTTATAAATAACTATAGATGATTAGCAATGATTAGACTTTTTAAAGTTTACCACAAAGTATCACAAAAGGTCAGCAGTCACTTCAAGACATTGTCATAACAGACCAGCTGTATGTAGATTTCAAATCCTTCCAAGACTATTGACAATTGTGGCACCTTCTATACAGCATAATAAGGACCCACATACTTTGAAAGTTTGAATGCACATAAGATGACTTAATTAATACCCTCATTAAAGTGTAAATATGGTGTAGGCCAAGACACTATCCATTTGAAAAGCTTTAAGGTGTCCATTTGAAACATTATTGCACTATGAAAGGTTCATTAATGGGAATTATTTACTTGAACAAGCTGAATGAACCAATTAAGTATAATCCTAGTACCATTCAGAAACCTTTAACCTCATTCTGCATGACACGAGCAAATACAATCATTGATCAAATAAATTGAAATAATGATAAATGCAGAATGTACTGGTGTTATCAACTTATTATTAAATGACAGTACTTGTACTTCTGAATCACTCAATAACAATATATCATATATATGTCATCTCAAACTTTATCTGGTTTATACAGTAGTCCTGAAACTTACACTAGTTATTTAACATCAAGAGAGCAGACTAGTGTCTGATATTAGACTTACATTAGCTGGCAACTAAATATTTACCTTTTGTCTTATTTCCATGTATACACTATACATACATACACCGTGATCAACATGATCAATGAATAGCAGTACATTCTTACATATCATACGGCATGCATAGTACATTGTGTACAATAATACTCTGATTGTTTACCTTTCGTATTTCTCTAGTATATCTAGGCATGTTTACAGACTGTCAAAGATACTATTAAAGTGCTCTTTAGTCTAAAGTTATTAAACATGCTAAATGTTCCATATTCAAATAAAATCAGCTGTATATCACTAATTTTGATATGATGAGTGAGTGAGTGAGTTTGTGTTTTACGCCCCATCAGCACCAGTGTGGGCTATTTAGAGGCAATGAACATATGATGAAAATTTATCAACGCAATTGATATACTAGATAATGATTCCAGTGCTTTTTCTAGCCATTAGCCACATTTGCATTGGCTAATGCATCTTCTATGCATGTGGCTAATGAAAATTGCATATTTCAGCTCCAAATTAGCCACCAATGTATGTACTTCACTCAAGATTGGCTGTCTTGGCTAATAAATGAAATTTCGGTCCTAGGAAAATCACTGGATATTGAGTTGATAAATCATAATAATTTCCAAAACAACCTGCACAGATAACCATGCCATAAAAACCAGCTGTTTTGAAGAGTGTAAACAATAAACAATCAATCAATGCACATACACGATATATACATGTTTTAGCCTGGGGCAGAATAACACTGGTCCATGGCAGCTGGAAAGGTTTAACAGTAATCTAAACATGCAGAGAATAGAAGAAATGAATGCGTATTCAGAATGTGTATTGACATCTATTCCAAATCGGAGAGATGGATGAATGAGGCTTTATGTCCTGTATTCAGACACGATAAGAGTTCACCAAGCAAAGGGAACAAGGAGTCAAAATACTACTTTTGAAAGTTTTCAAATCAGTCTAGATGGAAGTTCAAAAGAGCATCTTTTCATTGCATTCCTGTGGAAGTAACATTTGGTAATCCATTCCAATCCACTTTTTCAAGGTAATCCGCAGCAGAATCGAGGGAACTTCATCCACATTTTGATGAGATATTCACTTGACAGTCACCAACTCAGAATTCCAAATTTCCAAGTAGACAAGTCTGGTCAATAACAGAGCTGCAGACCTGACATGGTTCTTCAAAATACCAGAATCCAATCCCAGTGCCTTTCCAATTAAGCTATTAGCCACATCAGCATGGGCTAAATTAATGTAATGCATCCTCCATGTGGCTAATGAAAATCACTTATTTTGGTTGCAAATTCCACATGTGTATGCATTTCACTCAAAACTGGCCTTTGTTGATAACGGAATTTTGGTCCCAGGAAAAGCACAGAATCTAATCATAGGCCTATACTTACAAATAATGTAATACAAAAACTTACCATTATGCAGTTTGGTTTTCCGACAGTCCATAAATTGACCTTTTTGTCCTCTCCGCCGGTGACCATAACTCGGCCAGAGCGGTGCCCAAGAGACAAGCAATTGACATTGCTTGAATGGGCCACAAACTCCTCTGAAAAGACCAATTAACCTTAATGAAACAACAAGTTCACACTTTATATCTTTGAAACCCAAACAGAAATTAAGTTGGTTATTTTTTGCAACTTACAAAAAGTTAGCAGTCTTCGAGGCAAAGATAAACCATGTCTAAAATATTAATTCTGTCTCGAAGTTCCAACACAACCACACTAAACTCACAAAGCTAAAGGTTTTCGTTGGCAGAGAGTGAAACAGTCTTGTATTTTTTTAGGATTTTATTACACACGTATACACAAGTTTGAAAGACACCTAGTCACACATAGACAGAAGTGTTGTCAACACAAAAATGTGACAGCTGTCAAAAAAAACTCAAATTCCCCCTCAAATTTCTCAATTTCTCTCACATGTCTTTCAATGAATCCTTAAACTACATTTAATCAGTATACCAGACAGCTAAGTACTTACGCAGTTTCCATGCTCGTTTTGTTGTTGACATTGTGCCCTAATTTCAACTTAAATTCAACAACAATCCAATTATTTGCATTTGCCAAACAATGTTTGGTGTGGGTAATTTGTTGGTAACAGAAATGATCCCAAACGTCAAGCAAATTCAACCGATGATTTGAGTCTCTTCTGATTCTCAAGAACGCATAAAACTGCGTCCATTTCAGGATTATCCCTTTAGTAACATTTTGTGAATTAAATCAAATGACGTGAGCTTATTTAGAAGCAATTACATCACATTTTGTAAGCGATCCTAACTTTTCGGTTCACGCCAAGTGTAATGGCCGCTGCTGTCCCGCACCTGCCCTGTCTGTTCTCTGATTGGTTCAAAATATTTTTCAAAATTAAAATTAACTTTAAATAGCTGATCAAATCTACAATGTGATTAAAGGAATATTGTGATTCTTTGCATAACATGATTCCATCAATGTTACATTTAAAATTCAAGTTTCTGAATCAAAATGATTTTTGCAGAACTTGCCTAGCAGACGACTTCCGGCAGTCCGGTAAAAACAAACTTTTGACAGTTCATTTTGACAGGTTGACATTTTCATGGTTTTTACAATGACAGGTCGGAATCTGAGGTCATTATTGAGTGTCAGTCATTTCAAAACATTGCTCTTAACTCAGTTAACAAAGAGATGTGTTCACTATGTCCAGGGACAGTCTCCAAAGCCAAATATCAGGGAATATTTTTACTACATTGACCACCATGGACAGGTAAATAGTGTTTACATAACTGTCATTTTATAAATGAGTGTCAAATCTGGAGTTAAATATCCAATCAAACTTAACTTAAAGTGTATCTTCACAGACATAGGCTGTCACAGCATTCCGAACAGCAGCAGCATGGTCTGATGGTAGCACTCAGCTACACATGGCTAGGCAATTGTTTTAACTTTGTTGTTGAGGTCTGAACTCTGAATTTTAAAATGATCTATGCGTTTTCTTACAGTTGTTTCTGGATGATGCCAGGATGAAAAATTTCACATCTTGTTTCAAAGGTAATTCTGGATTTTGTAGGCCTATATATCAGAAAATTAAGTTAAGAGTTGTGTCACTACATGTGTCAGTTGTCTTACTTGATTCATATTTTTTGCAATATTTCATGATGAATTTTAATTTTTCCTTTTTTTTTTCAGATGTAGAATTCCTGGAATTTTTCTTCAAACGCCTGAGGGTGAATGACAGCGGGAGATACGAAGACTTTCCGTATTTGTCTCCGTGTGGAAGAGAAAAGAATTTCGTACGCTGTGATGATCTACCTGTAGTATTTACCCAAGTCCAGTCTTCTGAAAGTTCTGAAGTTCCGGACAAATTAGCTTATGGTGGAACAAAAAATTTGACAGTTTCATTGGAGCCTGAAAAAGTCTGTATGTTACCATGGAACGGAAGGATTTATCACCCAGGTCCAGAAAGTCTTGGTGGAATAGGACTGATTAAATCAGCAATGGCCATAGAATGGAGTAAATTATTCGAATTTGGCCCAGAGGGTGAATATGCACCTCCAACACATTTTAATTGGAAAGACCAAAAATATCTGTTAACAAATGAACTCGTTGAAGTGGCATCAAAGCATGCAGAAAATTCTCCTGATGACTGAAACAACAATAACCCTCATTTCAATTTTATAAACTGTATGTATTATGTGGAAAGTCTTGCTCATTCTATGCATTGCATGTATTATTTTAAAATTAAGCTGTAATTTAATGTTGAACTGGAATCTGTAGCTTGATATAGGTAATAATAGAAATAATTGATCTATAGCTTCTCGGATCTTCTCACGAGTCAAGGCTCTATTATTTTCTTCTGTTAGTAGGACAAAAATTGCAGTAATCTCATTTTTTTATAATGTTTTTCCTTTTTTAAATTGTCTGTAAGCTCAATTATTTCCATAGGCAGAAAATCCGAGAAGCTACAAATTAAATGTGTTGACCTAGAGAACTTTACAAAATCATTCAGATGAAAATTACTCTACCCTGTAAGCTCCTGTATGAGTCAGGTAAATCACATTTAATTAAAATTAAGAATTTAAGAATAAAATAAAATGTAACACAAGCTCACCTTAGCTTAATTTCACCTTCTTAAGTCTTTCTTAGTTGTTAATTCTGCTCGTGGTGGAGCTGCAGGTCGGAATCACCTGAAGAGTCCTCTGGTGTGTAATTAGTGAACTGTCAGTCAGCCAAGTTGATTTCGCTCCATGCGTGGCACAGCTGTCAACAAACCTGACAGATTGTGAACTGTCAAGTGGCTTTTCTTGCTGTAAATGTTATCAGGAGCCATGGAAGGTGATATATGCAGAGAACAGTATGGGTCCCAGCCTGTGAAACGCAGATATGTGCAGGAGAGTGGGGAGAAACTGGTTGTCATTGATGCTTCAGTGAAATTGACATCACTGTCACAGATATTCAGGTCTGTTTTTTTGCCCCAAGGCTACCCAGACAGTGTCAGTGAGGATTACTTGCAGTATCAAATATGGGATACTGTGCAGGCCTTTAGTAGCAGCATCACTGGGACTCTAGCAACCCATGCGGTTCTGCAAGGGGTAGGGGTAGGCGATGAGGATGCGACAGTGTTAGCCGCTACCTTGACCTGGTTGATGAAAAGCGGCAGTGGTATGCTGGGACAGATTGTGTTCGCTTGGTTAAAGGGGCGTAAACTGGACTCCGACTGCAAGCAGTGGAGATTATTCGCAGATATTCTAAACGATGCTGCAATATTCTTAGAACTGATGGCCCCTTTATTCCAAGCCTATTTTCGGATCGTTGTCTGCGTCGCCGGCGTTTGCAAGTCAGTCGTTGGGGTGGCAGGTGGAGCCACTAGAGCAGCTTTAACACAACACCAAGCGAGGAGAAACAACATGGCCGATGTGTCGGCGAAAGACGGCAGTCAGGAGACGCTCGTTAATTTAGCCGCATTACTTTGCAGCTTCCTTTTGATGCCTGTTGTATCGGGCAACCCTGTTTTGACATGGTTGCTGTACTTCGTCTTCACTGGACTCCACATTTACGCAAACTACCAAGCTGTCAAGTCCGTGTGCATGGAGACTTTCAACTTGAATAGACTGCACATCGTTGCTAGACACTTCATCGCCAATGGTTGTATTTCTGCTTTATCCACTCAAGTCGCCAACAAGAAAGAACCCGTGGTGTTTAATCTACGGAGGACTTTCACCATTAACCTCGGAGTCTCTGCTTCGAGTGTTTTCAATAGCGTTCGTGAACTACAGCAATTGCAAGCTATATTCGTTTCTGGATACTTGCTTAACGTCAATATGAAGACCAAAGAAATCAACATAGTGCTGCACAAAAACAGTGACAAAAACACCGAACTAGCCGCATGTTTTCAAGCAGAGATTCTTGAGTTTGCTTACCAACACAGCAGCAATATATCAGGATCTTTGCTCAACGATAAATTGCAGCACATCGGAGATGCACTGAGGTTTGGTGACCCCCTCACAGCATTGCACAGATCTGCCGAAATGGCCAAAGATCTTTTCGATAAGTTCTTAACGAGCTGTCAGCAAGTCGGATGGAATTTCAGCTATGTCCAACTGGGAAGTCAAGAGTGGAGAGCTGAGTGGGATGTTGCTGGGTTAAAGGACAGAGATTTGTAATTTAAACAAATCTCGAATAATATTCATTAATGTACTTCATGTGCATTAAGTTTGTTAAAGACTGCTAATCAATGAACATGACAAATTTATCGTCAATAAGATGTCTTGAAATTAAGATAGTCTAGATTAAAAGTCAATGATGAGATATTTTTTACACTGTATCTCTGACTGACTATCTCATGCAGATTTAAGAAATTCTAAAAGTTGTTGTTCAACATTAAAAACATTCCAAGACGCAAATTCACATCCTGATAGTTTATTCAGATTTTTACATTTATACCATTCATGACATTCACTAATGATAATGCTACCATTACAACTTGTCAAGTACACAATGGTTATTATTACGGATCCTAAAAATATGTATGTATACATAATACTTGTAAAATGGAAGCTGTAATTGATGAAAATACACATTTTGAAAAAATAACATTGTCTTGCACATTTTCATTTTTGTTCATGTGGCATAAATATCGGCAAATCTCAACAGGGTGACCATTAGATATCCTATGGTTGTCCCTAAGTATAAGTACGTATACTGTGCAAATTTTACAACAAATATCTGTAGATTCCCTACAGTCATCAACAAACTTCTATCGGTTAACTTCAAATTTTACACAATTTGGCCATGCATCTCAGGCTCGCTGAAAACCCTTAATTGTTTCAATAAAGGGAAACAGCAAAGCTTTAAATTAATTTAAGTTAATTAAATTAACAAGCTTAAGATAATATTGGCCATGCACATAAGTGATAAGAGGCTATCCGCTGAGATTACACTAATTTTTCTATTGAGGCTTCTGGCATGACCTTTTAACGGTCCGCAAACTGCCAGTCACAGGAGTGACAAGAGAGATGACAATTTTTCTTGTAATTTCTATTGAGAATATATATTTTTTTTAATGAGATTACCGATTTAAGATTAAGATTTGTTATGCCTTCTCTAAGGAATTTCTTCGATACCCAAGTAACATTTGGCAAAGTATATCTGTTCTAATGCGTGCATACATATCGCAATATTCCACTGAAAATCTCATGAGTTAAATATTTTAGGAAGAATGCTTCTTTGGTTTATGAGTGATGCGAATTGCGAATTTGGTGAATGCATTGCTGAGGATTAACAGCAGAAGTAGAAAACAGATGCAAGACATTACAATCACATAGTGACTAATTGACGTGCCTATGTCCAGCCAGCTTCCTTCGTCTTGAACCAGGAAAAAGAAGTTCTGAAACAAAACATTTTAAAAGTATTAGCTAGCATTTTAAGGACATAGTTGGGTCAAGACATGAGCTTATGCTGTCCAGAGGAAACTCTGGAAGCTGGGGCTACAAAATTGTACACAGGTTTCAACTTCAAGGTACAAATTGTAACGCTGCAAGAAATTTGAGTCGCCATGCTTTTGGTTGCCATGGTCACAAAGAATTTTACTATTTTTGAAAAATTGCAAAAAATATTATATAAATGTAATGGAAAGAATATAGAAATGAATGAATAATATGAATTAAATGCTCACCAGTGCCATAACATCAGACATGAGTAAGACGAGAAGGAAGAGACTCTGGGTGGGAACATTCACGGAAATGTGGATGGCATTGAAGGTGCAGGTCACGAGAAGGAATGGTATGAGAATCTGAAAGGAGAAGTCAAAATATACAAATACAAACTTGTTTACATGCGCAATGGCCTAATGGATAAGGTATTGTTACAGGTGCAATTAGATGGCTGAGGGTTCAAACTTCACAATTTTAATCCCAACATTGCTTTATTGTTTGGTAGATTTCTGAAGAGCATGGGTCCAAATTCTGTCTTAAAATGTTAACGAATACATAAAGCCGAAATAGGAGATGGCTGGTGATGATCTATAATCAGCTGACAATCTAAAGATGAGAAGATAAGTTGTACACCTCATAGGAACTCAACATAGGCACATTGCACTCCACTACTTCCATATTATCAGTTACTTATGGTATTTATCATGCAGAATTGCAGCAGGCTTGGAAAAATGAATTTTACTGAACAAGTTTAAACAATTACTTTTTGTGACAATACAATATTAGACTCACCTTCCAAAGCATTAATGCTCCCATGACAAATGGATTGAAGACAGTTAGGAAGCAATACACTGACGATGGATCGAAGCTGAAGCAAATTTCAATATTTTATAAGTACATTTTATCAATTCAAAAAAAAAAGAAAAAAAAATTTTTACTGCCCATCATTAAAGCAAAATTTTATTTCTCATTTACTTGTGGTTAGCAGGGTAATTTAAGGAATAAAATAACAGTTGCAGCCACATCTTAAAATTTAGAATGAGTCAATATGCGTCCAACTGATTTAAATTTACAATTTTAATTTTCAGAAATAGTGACGACAGTGGCTCATCACAAGGCCCATATATTGAGATGAACATACCTGTTTATACTTGATATGTTGCCGGTTCCATAAAATGCTGTATAGAGCAAAAAGATCTGAGAAATTGTTAAGACATATATGCAAAATGCTGTTGATATGAATTTAGAAAATATCAAATTATTTTTGAAAAGAGGAGTCTTTTGACACCTATAATCAGGCGCAACTGAGAAACAATACTGACTGCTCTTTTTATTAAAAAGGTAAAGTGATTCGTATTCTGTATTACACCCTCAACAAAACTGCATAACCATCCAACTTAACAGACTTATTAGGTGATTCTCCAAAGGATACAAATACATAAGCGCAAATGAGATCACTAGCTTGGAGATGACGTTCCCTCTCGCCGAGAATATGGCTCTCCACAAAATCAAGATCATCGATCTGAAATTAGAAAATAAGAGACACTAGCAAATACATAGAGAATAAGTGAGAAGACATTTCTAGGTTTTTAGCGATAGGAGCACGAAATATCCCACACCATCAATCTCTCATTATTTGGCTACTCTGGGCCTTTTTGTGGCAGAAAATGAAGGAATTAAGGGGAGGTATGGGTGAGAAATTCCCCAAAAATATGTAAGCTTCACATATTCAGTTTATGGCACATCTTTGACCAACACCAACTCAGGCAGCCAGTCCAAGCTTCAATTTTATTAAAATATGTGTCTATCATCACTTAAAGCCATGTCAAATACCAAATCGTCGCCAAATTTTAGTGAGTAAATAGTGGCGTTGTGTCACTTCAAAGATGTCCACACAAAAAAGTAGTTACCATGGCAACATGGAATTTACTGTGGTGAAACATAACAATGATGACTAAATCGTTGCAAAATTTTGTACCTGTAGCTTCATTAGATTTGGAGAAATAGCCACAAATATTTTATCTAGTGGTCAATTGCCTGAAATGACATAACGTCACGTTTTTGCCATTCTCCGCAACATGTGAAAATCAACTTTTACCCTGTACGGGATGTGAAAAATCTTGACAACCGTTTGTCGTAGGAACCTGTGGGATACATCATCGGAATCCTCGAAAAATTGTCTTGAAAATTACAGACCAGATTTTTAAAAAATTTTTCCGTTGCAAAATTATATGACATTGTAGCGATAGAAACGAGACATTTTTCAATAACAAGAATCCGCAGATTCAAAGCTAGCCATTTGGTTTTATATTAAAGGGGCAGTGATTAACATGGAATGGGTTGATAGCAATTTTGACCTAATCTAGAGTATATCCATACTGAAGACACGAAAAAAACAATTTGAAGTATGTAAATAATATCATGAAATCCTCAAAATAAAAGGCAACTGAGAAGCTTCTTGTAAATTGGAGGGAAAAGAATAGAATACAATAAAATAAGAAAGATAAATAGCGAGTAACACAGATCATGTAGATAGGCGGATGGACTTGAAAGAGGGAGCTTCCGCCTTAATAGGAAGGAATGTGCATGACTGCCGCCATGACAGATTGGAAGAACAGACATTGACTATCAGTTGAGATGATATGAACTCTATCATTTTAATGCAAGTGAAGTACAATTAAAGGAATAAACTAGGGGTCTACACCAGTTCAATAAATACCAGTCATACCGGTTCAGTCTGGTCGGTTCCCGAACTGGTTTTCGAAACAGCACTTCAGTATGGCTCAATTATGCCATATACAGCTAAAAAAAGCAGTTTATTGCCGAGATTTGACAGAAAATATCCATTAAATCAATCACTGAACTCGAGAAGATCATCATCTTGACGTCCGCTCTAGTGTGAGATGAACTTTCCGGGCCAAAAATTTGTTTTTTCGGGAGGCGGATTTCTAATATATATGCGGATCGGCCCGAATTTGAGGTCCGACAGTACGAATTGTGTATCAATCAAGTGTATTGATGATACGTATCGTACTGAATGTCGGCAACGATATAGAGCCCTAGAATAAACCCATTTTACTAAGTGGCCTGGACATTGGCCCCAAACATCTTTTTGTTAAAACAGTGATTCATAACTTGCTTTCCACATGAAGCAGACATAGCACTTTAATTCCCGAAACACAACTTTCAAAATTTAACCTAAAGGAGTGACCAAGTCGTGAAGCTTTAATGTTACATTGAAATTCACTAAACATACTCCAGATTGTCACTTCAGCAAAGCCTTCAGTGAATAATTCAGACACACCCACCAACCTGGCCAATGAACAGGCCTTCACACAGGTTATGCAAATTAGGCCGATTTCACCAATTCAAGGACTTCCCTAAATCATACAGACTAGCAAGTTACTGGAATAGATAGATCTCTCTGAGAGCTTCAAAATGATAGGTCATACGTCTCTGAGAAGTTAATAGATGCTTCGTAAATCGCCGGTAAAGTTTTGAACTGGAGAGAATGCTACTCGCTGATTGGCTGTGACGCTCTGACGCAAATCTTATGATAATGTACGAAAATTGAAGGATTCGTCTGGGTAGATTCTGTGGGTACAGATTGTCTCTTGGCTGGACCAATCAGAGGCATGGTCGAGAAATCTATCAGCCAATGGGATTGAAGGATTCAAGCACTACTTTTCCCCTGGGGTTAACTGATAGAATTCATGTATAGTTAAAACCTATGGGGCCCTTCTTTTTAAACAAATTAGTGACAAAATCAATTGTTGATGTGGTAAAATAGGAAACAAAATGCATGAAAGCCAAAAATATCATACAATCAAAACACACATTTTAGAGGGAGAAGAAGGTTGTACAATTGGTGTTTTATACCAGGCCAAATTTAGGAAAATTTAAATCAAGATGATTTTAATAACTTATTTGTTTTCATCAATAAAGTCATGGCACTAAATCATTATGTTCACTGTTACGTTCTAAAAATAACGTGCAAGCACTTCAAGAGGTGCTTGCAGATAGAATATCAAGCTATTTCCTATTTGCACATCTGATTTTCTGTAAGGATCTATCTATCTATCTATCCATAGCCCATTGCTGGTTAATGGCATTTCAAGTTCACACCTTGACCATATTGACATAGGAAATCCAATGTATTGTATTGTATCTAATTACACTCCTGAATGGTAATTATTTTTTTTATTTCTTTATTGAGCCCCCATATTTGAGGAAATATAATATACAATTACATAACAATGTGTATAACGGTAAAAACAACGAGTAAAAATAGTACACATGGATATTAAAATCAGAGATTAATAGGATCACAGCTAGATTGCTAAAATGACTGAGTGAGTAAATTTAAGAGTACATATTCTGGAGCCCAAGGCTTTATGTAATTATCATGTAATGCCAAATATTTGATAGAATCAGACACACCATTACAATCAAATTGAAATTTAACTTTTTCATATTTATACATACAGTCAAGCGGGCTGAGACCTTGTGAAATAATTTTATCTAATAATGTATTTTTAATAGTTTTACTAGTTAATAAATAATGCGCCAAAAATCTGGCCTGAATTTGCTGTACAGGTGACTCAACATTAAGAGCTCTATTATAGAAACTGGAAGAGTTCTTTCTAATAACATCAGCCACATTAGGAATTTCAAGAGCATTCAACAGCTGCGAGTGGTGGTGCCTTTTACTCAGACCCATAACATTTTTAATAATACTACCTTGAGCTGATTTTAAAAGTGAAATATCAGCCTGAGAAAGCGGAATACAATCCATGGCATATAACATTGTTGGACAACAAACGCTTTTCCAAAGATAGGATTTAACAGAAGTGTGTAGACCCGGGTATTGGAACCCGACTGATGCTAACTTATACATACTCCTTCTACTAGCACTTATCCTATTGTTCACATGGCAGGTGTATTTTCCAGCTGAGTTAAACTTGACACCAAGTATCTCCAAATTTGGTTGCATAGAAATTTCATTAGAATTTAGGGTAAATGTGGGAGGATCTTTTAATGGACATTTCCCCACGGTACAGATTTGGGTTTTCTTAAGGCCAAAATTAAACTGCCACTTACTGGCGTAAGCAGTGCACATATCAATAAGTAACTGGAGACCTGGAGCAGTTGAACTCATTACTGTCACATCATCAGCATAGACACATGTATTAACTTTATAATCGAACACTCTAACTCCGGTATTAGCATTATGGAGATTTATCAAAAGATCATTTATAAAGATATTAAAAAGGGCAGGGGATAACAAACTTCCCTGTTTCATACCCTTGGTTACATGAAATGGAGAGCTAATTCTTTGATTCCATCTAATACAGACATAGCTATGTTTATACCAATTGTGCAAAAATAACCAATGAGCAAAAGGAATTTTATCATGTAATTTATATAACAGACCGTCATGCCAAATGGAATCGAAACATTTTTCAGCATCTAAAGAACAAATGTATACAGGTGAACCTTTACTATTGAAATAAGCTATAGCGTCATTAATAAGAGAGACAGCAAAATTTGTACTTAAACTTTCTCTGAAGCCAAATTGACATTCTGAGGGAACAAAGTCTGGAGTTAAAAACATTTCCACAATTTTAGAAAGAACTGAGCTCAGAGTTATAGGTCTGTAGCTTTGCGACAAATTTGCATCAAGTGTAGGCTTCTTAAGTACAGGTACAATTACACTCAGACGGAATACATCTGGTACTACGCTATGGGACAGCATTATAGAAAAGACATTGGCTAACAGGTTACACAGAGGCTTAGATAAACCCTTGCATAGGTGTTCGGCTGTGACACCATCTAGTCCTGGGGCTACCCCCTTATTTAGTTTACAAATTAATTGTTTTAAAGTGTCGCTAGTTATATTACATTGACTAGATTCGATAGGTCTATGGTTAACAGATTCCTCTTTCACAAAACTCTCTATATCATCATTATGAGGAGAGTTGACATTACAATGAGACATAATACCTTTATAATAAGAGCTAAAGTCTTCAGCACTAAGCGAGGAATTGACAGAACATTGTTGTTGGCGTTTAAGCTTGTTCCAAAAACCTTTCATATTTTTTTTATCATATAAATGATTAAGGACATTAAGATCCTTAAGTACATGATTGTTCCTAAATCTTCTGCTAACACATCGAAAAAGTTTTTTAACATTCTTATAAACCTCAAAGACTGAACCTTGTCTGGGCCTGCCAGCATCAACCCAGAGTGACCACCAGAAACGCTTTTTATCTCTTATTTTACTCAGTTCTGGGCACCAATATTTTTTAGGTTTAAAAACTTTCTTAGGCACACAACCAGCCTCCTGCGAGGCACTGTGAATAGCATTAACAATGGCAGTCATTCTATTATTTACAGCACATTTAATATCATCTTCATGGCCTGACAATAAATCTAAATGCTCCAGCTTTTTTGCTAATATATCACAGTAATTTTCATTATTAATATGGTTACTCCAGTTAGGCTGGGCGTAAGTATAAAACTCGTTATTTGGACACAATGGATTAACAAGTGCAGTAAAATCAATATGTAAATATTACCCGTCTTCATTTGTAAATTTTTTCAAATTAAGCTATATTGCTTTTAGACCTGTCAGGGAATGAACTCAAGATAATTAGAGCCAAATCCACCAGAGGGCCATTTTGCATACAACAGTGGACAGTGCTGCCATCTAGCCTATTCTTGGTTCACATGTTTATTGTTTACAGTGTTTACATGGTTTATGGTTTTCAGAATCCCATACACTCATCTCCGATTAGAATAGCTACGCCTTTGGCTAGCTAAAAATGACTTTTGACTACTTTACCCTAATTTCTGACACTATGAAACGAAATATCAAAAATCCGCTCTGTAATTTTCTGCGTCTTACCCGTCTTCATTTGTAAATTTTTTCAAAATTTTTCTATCATGTCTGTAACTTCAGAAATTTCACATCCCGCGAGCAGTAAAAATCAGCCTTTTTTTCCCTTTTAAACTGGTTACCATGGCAACCATTCATCATAACAATGCAAAAAGACCTGAAATCATCAAATTTAACTAAAACCTAACTTTGTATACCAAACTTTGTTCATTAAACTTAAAATTGCAGAAAAGTGCCCTTCTCACCCATACCTCCCCTTAAAGTCCCCAATATACGAGAATTCCAGTGTTTTACCTCATTATTTATAGAAATCTGGATCAATTATTAATAAGTAGGGAATCACAGAGAATAAGTAAGGAATCGCAAAACATTACCTTTCTCCTCTGGCGATCGACCAGATTGTGTTCGAGCTGAAGCCAAAAGAAAAGAAGGAGACACAGGGAGATGAGAAAGAGCCCTTCATGGCTGGATAGTTGTTAAGGATTTTAAAACTTGTAAGTGAGACTGATGGAATCCGATGGATGAATGAGGTTTTATGTCCTGTATTTACACAATGTGGAAGAATATTTACTACGGAAGGAGACAGCAATGAGGTAATTTGCGGCCGCCGTAAAGGATTGAAGCCTACCACAGCAATTTAAACCAAGAACCCAGCGATTGCTGATTACAGGCCTGGAACGCTACCAATTGAGCTTACCCCTTCCTTCACATACGAAAAGGAAAGTTACTATTCTTCTTTTTTTTCAGTAATTTTAAAAAGGTTGTGAAAGCTCCTACATGGCAAATTTATCACTTAAAAAAGACATACATTTTCTGAAATTATTGGCATTTAAATGAACACCATTTAGAAGATCAGAATCAAACTTTTAAAAATAGTAGTACTATATTAATAATTTTTTGCCAAGGATACGATGTACTGAGGAGAATGTATGGAGATGCAAATGACATGACGATGCTGACAAGACGCACTGAGACTTTAGTGGAGCTGAATAGAGGAGCCATGAACGAACAACCTGGAAAAAACAAGAATACATTAATGACAACAATTTGTTCAGAATATAAGCAGGGCTTTGGAGTCAAAGGTTTTTATCAGATTAGAGTCAAGAGTTGAATTTCACTGTCCTTCATGTGGAGTCCAGAGTTGGAAAATATGCTTATAACTTCCCACTGCATAGAATAATGGCATGATCAAGTAATGGAAAATAGATTGATGACATCATGACAGGGCTTTTTGCGAGACTGAAGTCGAGAGATTTCGGGTTTTTCGGGAGGAGTCCGACTGCTTCAGGGAGAGTGGTGACTCAGAGAGTTGGGTTTAGAGTAGAACAGCAAAGTTTGATGGATATAGTTAAGAGGAGTTGTAGTGAAGGTTGGAACTGCCAAAGGTGCTTTTATATCCTTTAGGCTCAATGCATGAAAATTGCCAAAATGTGTGAAATCAACAGAAAAACTATTAAAAGGTGTTCTTACCCAATGCACACCAGCTGAAAATCCTGTTAAGTAGCGGAAGCCCCTCTCGGCTGGCAATGCTGGAAGATGTGGAATGTACAACATAGGTGGAAGCTGCAAGGATGACGAGCTGGAATGGGAGTTCACAAAGATAGAGATCACTAAATGCAACAGTTTTACAGCTTTCAAAAGTCAAAACTTACCATTTTCCATGCAAACCAAGTTACTGTGATGAGAGAATACTTGAATTTCTTAAGCAAAAGTAAGTAGTCCTACCTGTATGTATGTCAGCCAGATGACTTGATGATCTCTGTTAGCCCCAGAAAATGTGAGTTTTAATTCTGGTCTGTAATGAAACAATATAATTTTTAAATAGCTTATAAATAGTAATGTACATCGCATGTTGGACAAGATAGCGAATAAGAATTACGTTCTTTATTTGATAATCGTATACAAAAATATCTAGGCTATACAATATAAGTTTGCACAGTCGCACACCAAACAGTAAAAGACAAAATTTTAGCGATGTTACTCAAAACTACTCACCTTCTTATTAAATATGCCATCAAAACTATTAAAACGATGCCAGCAAGGATTCTGTCAAAGAAATTGGAACAATATTATCATTAAATTTAAATCCATAATCAAGTTTTCTTGTTTCATTTTGTTTAAATAGGCCCAAAAGTTTTCAAATCAGTTTTTTTTTCTCCATATTTTTTAGGGCTCTCACGATTAACCGATTAATCGCTGCCGCTTCAATTTTAGTTTAAAATCGATTCCAGTTTGCAAAATCGATTAATCTGTAATTTGCATATTTGTACCAGGAAGACACACGCTGTATGGCTATCAATTTCCAGGTGTTAGGAGTGAATTGCAACTGGATTGGTCAAGTGAATTGGCTAATTGGATTGGTTGTACCCTATTGAAGCTGATTAGAGAGAAAGGAGTGTTAAGTCTTAATTGCTATTGACAATTTCAATTGAATATCACAGGCCCTCTGCTTTTCTGTATTAAAGGCAATCATGTAAAACAGAACAGAGTTTTACTTATAATCGTGATAGCCCTAATATTTTTCTGCAAGGTCTTTATATTTTGATTAAATTAACAGTCAAATGAGTTGCAAAATTTATCATAAAATTAAGTTATGATTGATTAAATTCTAATGGTTATTTATATTTATAATCATTTTAGACAATTTATTAGGAAAATTAGTCAGCAAAACTTACACAAGGTTGTAATCGGAATCTCTGCCTACAGGTGGAAGAGATGGAAAAATAGCCACTAAGATGCAGCTGGCCATCCAGCCCAAACTGACTGCCTGAAAGATAAAGATAAAGTTAATTCACATGACTTAGCACATTATGCTGCAATATGATTGTACATACAGTGCCGCCTGTAAGTTAGTGAAACAGGTGGTATTTTGCCATTTCCGCTTCTAGAAGCATGAATTCTCGTCCGATGAGAGGAAATCATATTAGGTCATAAAGGCTAATATTTGAGGCATGTTGGATAACAATGACTGCTGATTTTCTCTGCTGTACTCAGAGTTAGGTATGGGTCAAAGTCTTTGATAAGTAAGTGAAACACCCTTCCCATTGAAATAACATTGGGCTTGTGTTTCACTTACTTACTAAAGAATTTGACCTATACCTAACTCCAAGTATGGCAAAGGAAATTAGTAGCCATTGTTATCCCATATGCTTCAAATAACGGCCTTTATGACCTAATGTTTTCCTCTCATTGCATGAGACTTATTGCTTCTGCAAGAAGTTTCGTCGAGGATGATTAGCATTGCGGCAATGCCAAAATATCAACCGTTTCATCTAACTAACAAGAGGCACTGTATACTAGTACCTTAACTAGGGCTATCACTAACGAACTGTGTGTTACGTTAATAATCAACAATTAAATTCAAAAGTACTCACTTTATTTTTCTCCCAAACTGACGTCATCAATGGTAACATTGCCATGGCAACGAGACCAACAGACCACAGCTGGCGATAAAAGAATCCAGCGACCATGATCTCAAGACCGAAAATCCCCAGCACTCCGACCGCTAGCACTTTCCAAAATAACTGGTGGTCAATGACGTAGTGGAGGACGTACCTTAGGACCGAGAGGCTGAAACGACAAGGAAATTTCACAATTAGATGAGTCCGTAATCAAGGTAATAACTTCTTTAAATGTTATTAAACAAAGGATAAATATCCCATTTGGTGAGATTTGTTTAATTCTCCAAGTAAATTGTAATTGCTCAACCAATGAAGGCAAATTGAGGTTTTATAGGTAGGTATTGGCATATATATATACCGGTATGTAAGATTAGGCAGGCACAGATCATGTCAAACTACTGTCAACAGTTTATTTTTACTCATGAATTAGCCCTATACTTACTCTTGAGCGATTTTATGCCAGAGAAAAACTGGTAACAAGCAATACAAGTAGTGTGTCCAGGGAAGTGATTGAACTGAAAATAAAACTAGAATCTATCAGGTTTCATGAAACCACTGCAGGCATGCATACATGATCAAGTGCACTGTCTCATTTGTTGCCCTTTACATATTCCATGCATATTTAACCAAATCAAGTGCAGCGTGTGTCGAGTTAATTGTCCTGAAATTGTACTATGAAAATAGGAAATTGAAATATTGTGTATTAAGGTTTAGAACCATATTGAATTATGACAATTACTCTCAAGAAATTTGAACTAATGTTAGTCCTTATAAGAATCACTTCAATTTCTATAAAGGTAATGACCAGATGTACCCCTGGTGTGTTTTTGATTCTGAGAAAGTATGGTCAAGGAAGAAATGCAAATCTAATGCATTTGCTTGATATGAAGGAGGGGTTAAAATTCTTGAAACAGAAATCTACCCTGAAATGGATACTACATTCAGTGTGTTTCACATTGCATATAATAGGATAATAAGACAAGATACGACTAAAACAGGTATACCAGCAGAACGGCATGCTTTTCCTGATCACTTTAGCTTTTTAAATTGTTAGAATCGGTTGATTTTTAGGTGAGTTACAGCAAATTAATACACAGAAAATAATAAGGCATGTGCTGAGGGTTAGCTGCCGCGCATTTTTATGAAAATCTTCTGTGTGGGAGGGAGAAATGCAGGCTGGATGGAATTTTAAATGTATTTTTTGGCGCGAAAATAATTGTCTGGATTCACATTCTGGATGCTGAGGGGGAAGCAAGGATGTAAATCCCCCAAATAACAATGTTACACATTGTACAAAGGGTATATCTAACACATGTGAAAAGGATAGGGCTGGATTTGGCTTGCAGAAAAAGCCTTGTGCAATAAAAATTTCTCAGGAATTTTACAAGTGTGTAAGAAATCTTGGACGAATTGTTGAAACCACTGCAACGGCAGAGCTGCAGTGGTTTAATAACACAATTTCAAGAGTTTAGCAATTTGGGCAGTAAAAATGTGTTGCAATATTTGTATAGAGCGATAGAATAACAATTTTTGCGCCATAAAAGCGTCCCAGGTTAATATAGAAAGCTGTTAGTAAACTGATCTATAAGTCATCTTGCACTATGCCTAGTTATCAGAATACTGCAAACTGTCATTATTTTGCAGTTCATCTTAATGCGTAGGCCTAATACATTTCTACCTACCATAAAGAAGAAGAGATATAGTGCCTCCTATCTGAACGAACATCAATCGTATTCCCTTTTCTCCAGGCCAGAATCTTTGCTCCTGGTAATTCTCCAGGCTGATCTTCTGGGGAACTATCCTTGTGTGTTTCTTAATGACCATGAGACCCACGTAACCAATCCAGCCAAAGAAGCCAAACGTGATGCTAACTCTGAAATGAGATTGATGGATGATTGGAGCTTTACGTCCTGTATCTATGTAATTGATAGGCTAATCAGGACACGGCAATGAGGTGCAGGATGATTGAAACAGCCGTCCAACATAGGCCCAGGTGACCCGGCAAGAGCTGGATTCAAACCCTGGACCCAGCAATTGGCAGTCCATCATGCTACCACTAGATCAACCCTACCCCCTGAAATGGAGGGATGACTGGAGCTTTACTTCTTGTATTTATGCACTTGGTAGGCTAATTACAAGAGGAGCAGGGCAGAGCAATACATTTCTTGCCACATCCCAAATCGTATCAAACAAGAATCCAAAGATTCAAAACCAGTAAATATTCTGATGGTTTAAAACTGGAGCTCCTCCAAAAATCTAAGACTTATATTTACCAAGTGGAGGTAGAATAGTAAATACATACCCCAAGAAAAATCTGTCGTAATTGTGATAATATTTCAGTCCTTTCAGGGCAAGGTACATCAGTTTGTCACTTTCTTCTATCTGTAGGACATCAAAAGACACAATCATGTCAAGCACACTTTTTTAATCCTCCAAGAATTCTTCTACTTATTCTGGGAAATAGACTAAGTAAAGTCTGGAGTCCGTCAGATGGATTTATGGACAAATAAGGTTTTACCTCCTTTATCTGCTGTCCAACACATGTCCAGGTGATGGAGTCAGTCAGTCAGAAATTTAAAGATTAACACGTTCTCTTAATCAAAAAGAAAATATTCAGTAATAAATATATTAAAGGCTGTTCTTAAAAACGGAGTAAAATTGACCAAAAGAACACATTTATTAGCGATCTCTTTATTACAAAATAACTAAAAACATTCACAAAAACCTGTTTGCTTATACAAGTTAATATGATATCTATTACTTACAGCTTGATGGTAATGTCCTGCCTTCAATAATCCGTAAATGCTGTTGACCATAATAGTTTTCTTTGCATGAGTCAAATGCCTTGGAAAAGAAAAGATACAGATAAACTTTAGAAAAATACTTGCAACTTCTAAAAAATAAACTAATAACAAGAACCCATGGATGTCCTATTGGTTAATCACAGGCTATCTCAGCAATTACAGATTAAGTCAGAAGTTACTTTTTTGGTCACAGCAATGACACACATTAGACCGGTGTTAAACTGACAGGGTCTGAAAAGTTCTTCAGATAATAAGCATGTACAATAGCCAATTATTTTGTATCCAGCAAAACTAATTCAAAATACTCACTTAAATGGTGTGAAAAAGAAAGCTAGAGTGGTTCCCTTCTTTTCTGCCATTTTAACCTGGAAACAGAGAGATGGATGTTTGGGATGTTTGGGGCTTTACGTCCTGTATTTATGCACTTGGTAGGCTAATTAGGACAGGAGGAGGGCACGGCAATGAGGCGAACAGAGAGATAAAATCATGAACAATGCTCATACCTCAGCAATAGCAACCTCGTGACTCTCTCCCCTTCCCTGCTGTATTGACAAGATATTATACAGCAGATTATGGCTAATCTTGCAACAGTTGAGAAGCCAAGGCACTCATAACAACTATTAACAAGGGGACTTACATCAAATTGAGCAGATATTTGTCTTGCGTTAGAGAACATGGCTGAAGCACGGACTTGGGGAGATCCGGACAACAAATCAGACGGAAGAATGCCCTGCAAGAAAATACACAAACATAAAGTACCAGAAACAGAGAGATGAATGTGAATTTAACAAATGATTTTTATTTTACGATACACCAGAGCAACAAATATAAATTAGAAAGGAGTTTTGTATCATATAAAGCTGAATCTTGATGTCCACTCCATGGGACTTGGATGTGCAAGAAATAAGCTGCAACTGCAGTTGACAGGGACTTTTCTCGAAAAATGATATACAGGATAATAAATAATAATTAAGGAACTTCCTCATTGTCTTTGCAATTAAATTGTAATAAGGGCTATTCCATTTAAAAGTCTGGGGGGGGGGGGGGCGGGCGGGCGACGATTTTGACCCCCCCATGCATCTAAAACGATTTTTTTAACCCCCCATGCATTTACTTAGATTTTTTCACCCCTCGTACATACATAAAAAAAATTTTTCATTATTACATTGCATAGGCCTGAATAGAGCCGATAGTCCCCCCCCCCCCCCATACATCTAAAGTGAATTCCGTGAGTGCCCCCCTAGCATCTACATCGTATTATCGCTCACCCGTACATAAATCATACGAAAAATAAACCAGCCCGACTGCCCCCCCCAGAGTTTTAAATGGAATAGCCCTAATTGCTAGACTTTCCAAATACATATAATACCAATCACAGGTCTATTATTCTTATAATACAAACTCACCACAGAATTGACGGGCAAAGGAATTCCCAATAGAGAAGCCATCAAGGGACAGACGTCAGCCTGAATAATTATTAAACAACTCATTAAAACGAACAGCAAGTTAGTTAATCATGTATAAGGCAACTAACTTCTTGGTTTTCAATTTGCAGAAAACTTAAATCGCCAAAGAATGAAAATGTTCTATAAGATACATTCCATCCATACCTGTTCAATGTCGCGGCGATGTAAATTATCCAAACCCCAATCTACAAAGAGAAATGGCGATATCAATCAGTGCAAAAAAAACCAGCAATACATAGTCAACATATATTTATGAAAAATATTACAAATTCCATCGAAACAATTCAAAACTTTAATATCAAATATCTTGGGAAGTAATCTACTTAATTTCTAACCTTTTTCAAAGCCATCAGAATAATGAGACGACGCCACCCTTGGCGACCTTATCCCGGAACCCCATGTGACCAAAGGGGTTAAGGTTTCGCTCGGATGACTAGCACCATGACTTCCTGCAATGAAAAGCGTTAAATAGTTAGAAAAAATAAACCAAAGAATGGGCTTATTCACAGTTGTTCACACCTTCTTCAGCCAATCCTCTTTATTTATTCAATCAGGGACACTATACTTCAGTGGAAAATTTAAGAAACTAGTCGCTGTCAAAAACACCTACCCCAGTCGGTCATCCCATGGTCGGCAGTAAAAACGTAAGCTGTCTGATTGTCGTTTCCGTAAAAGTTGTTTATCAAATCAACAACTTTCTGGATTCCTATGTCCACCAGCTTAATGTTTTCAAGGTATTCTCTAAAACATAAATATTATTAAATAACAACATCTCATGGAAAAGGGTTAATAACAGAAGACAAAATATTAGTTTTGAGGAAAAGGATGCTTCACAAGTGTCCATACTTACAGCAGTAAAAGAAATACTTACTTGGAATATGGTTTGTGTGAATGGCCATTGGTGTCTAAGCCCAGTAGATGCAGGAAGAAAATTATTTTGTCTTTGTTCAGCTTTTCTTGAAGTGATTCGTCGTCTTTGGCTTTTTGGAGAAATTCCTTAATAAAATAGATGCAAAAATTAAATCATACGTAAAATAGCTTCTTTTTTTTTTACTTGTAGCATCCCATTATATCATATGGAAGATTTCACGCCATAAAAGCACCATGAAACCATATTGTCCAAAATACCTTAGATAAATTAATAAAAATTATGCATCTATTAAGTCTTTGATGATACAAATTTAGCATTATGCACCAAAAATAATTATAAATTCATGACTCACATTGAACTGGTCGAAAACCCAAGTGTCCAAGTTTGAAGAATCAGCTCCTGCAAAGTCTTCACTTTCTGCCGGGTACATCGTCATGGTGATATGAGCATCTTCTTCTTTTCCTGCATTGATAAAAGGACATCATTAGATTGAGGGATGGATGATTTATTAGGGCTTTACATCCAGTATTTATACAATTGGTAGACTAATAATAAGGAAGACAGAACAAGGAGGATTCTAACCTAGGACCCAGTAATCAAGGAACTGGTTTCTTGGTCAATTTGAGACACATATTTCATATGTGTGATATAATATATTCTTTCACATGTCTCCTAAGGGACTGCTATATCTATAATTCTCGTTAATTTCCTTGCAGACTCAAAACCAAAATAGGATGTAACATTAAAAAATAGGATGTAATATTCCCCACCAATAACCCACTTTATTATCATAATAAATTGTTTTTCCTTTCAACATCTAAAAGGTCCATAGTCACCTCCACCATCCCTCTTAGGAGTGTGTGTAACCTGCATACATATACTTTGCTCTCTCTCTCTCTCTCTCTCTCTCTCTCTCTCTCTCCCTTTTCCAAATTTTCATTTATGTTTACACTTAAAAATTTATACCTGTGAATTAATGCTTTCTTTCATTTTGCTTTTGAATTATACCTACAAATATTTAACTTGAATTTGGTGGCATGTATGCTAGCGACGCTCATTGCGTCTTAATATGATAGATAGATAGATAGATATGATAAGTGCAGCCCTCTAAGCCCAGTTCTGGGCGCTCACGAGGGTTGATTGATGAGATGGGAGAGAGAGCGGGAGTCCTCAGCACGTTACACATTTACCCCATGTGAGGGATCTTTTACTTGCCCAGCATAGACACTGATACAAGGGAAATATGTGTCTCCTGACTTAAATGTACCTTCTTGTAATTGCTTATTTTTTTATATGATGGATGAAAAATAAAGATCTCTCTCTCTCTTTCTGCATTATATGTACAGATCTGTATCAAAAGTTACCATTATCAGTCAAAAATTTCACATAGAGATGAGATATTCTTTAGTACCACACCTGACATGAACAAAGATTATAAAAGATACGCTATCCAAAATGTAATTTAGAAACAACTTGCATCAAAGACGCGAATGTAAAAACAGTTGAAATCCAGGAGTGCCTACCTTTGGCAAAAATGGGCAGAATATCAGGACTTCCCCATGTCCAGGCATATCGGCTTTGGTTGAAGACTGAGTCAAATTCCACAGGGTTTTCTTTCCAACCTACAGATAAAATAAAGCAACTTTTAAAATTCCAAAGAAGAACAAGAAGGTCTACCATTTCATATACATTGCTCTTCCTGCCACTTTCCAGATGGAATGCTCCAATTTCGGAGTTAAGTTAAATTGAAGCATTGCTCTATCTCATTAGAAGGGACCAAAACTTAAGATGGAGAAAGCCAATTTAAATATTGACAAGTCAGTCCATGGCATACTCCATGCTGTTATTAATTTAGTCTCAGTTAAACTTTTTACCCTTTGCCACAGCACTGACGTCCTCATAGAATCCTGCAATAAGAGCAACATGTCCAGGGCGAGATTCGGTCGGTACATGGGTGTGGGACACTCCCCATGCTCCTGACTTCTCAATGACTGACCTGAAAAATATGAAGGTGGAAGGATGTCTAGGCCTTACGTTCTATATCTAAGCAAATGTGTAACATGTTGAGGACTCCTACTCTCTCTTCCATGAAGTTCCATCTCATCAATCCACAGTCACAAGCGCATAGTATTGGGCAGCTCATAACTTAGCCGCATTGTGTCCTGCCAACTTTTACATTGAAATCATACAGAGCCAAATATTTGGGGAGTCACATAAAAGCACAAACAAACTATTATTGTGTGCTTTTCCCTGTTTTTAAATTTGCAAACAAACAATAATACTCAAACATTGCATCAGAAATATAAAAATTTCTTGAAACCTATAGTATTAACGATCAAATTCCCTATTTTAATAAAATGCATATATCCGACTAAGAAAGAATCTAAAATAAAATCAGAAACAGGTGGTTGACAGGTTTGCTTTACACCCTCTATTTGCGCTCAGACTGGGCTTGGACTCACCTCAGGTATGGCGCTCTAGATTTTCCAGAACTGTCAAGCTCAAAGAATCTGTCTGCTCTCAAGCCATCCGCAACAAATAGGACCAGTCTTTTAGCAGGCGCAGGGACGTCACTGGCATAAGGTGTCATTCCATGCACGAGGGGAGAAGTGAAGTAGATATCGAAGATCGAATAGAAGAAGATGAGATGAACAACAAGTCCAGTGATGACCAGCCACCAGTTCATGGTTGGTGGAGGTAATACTTCAAGGGAACTCTGAAAAATAAATCCATTATCATTTTGTTATAAAATTGTTCATCATTGGTAATTCTAAATGGTATCAAGTCAACTAGTAACCATGCCAACTGGTAACCAAACCAACTGGTAACCAACCAACTAGTAACCAACCAACTGGTAACCAAAAACCCTACCAACCATCCATTTTTTATGGGTTGCCAAGTCGTAACCATGCATTTGAATTAATTTCATGACCATACCAACTAGTAACCACCAAATACTTGCCAACTACCAAGTCGTAACCAAAACTAAATAACATTTTAACACAAGAAATCTCTAAATTTTATAAATAAGTGATAACACGTGTTTGTTCAAGGATACATTATCCAAATATAAATTATCTAAATCTAAATATTTAGAATTACAATGATAAAATAGCTGAAATACTGGTAATCATAATATGAGTTGGTTACGAGTTGGTTCATCATGATTTTCCCTGGTTACCAGTTGGCAAGAGTCATTGGTTACGAGTTGGTAAACAATGTTCTTTTTTTGGTTACTAGTTGGCCGTGGCCAGTTGATTAATAAATGTCATGGTTACTACTTGGTTAGGAAAAACCAAAAGTGGTTACGAGTCGGTTTGGTTACCACTTGGCATGGTTACTAGTTGACCTGAATTCTTTTAAATCTCTGACTGCATAGGCGTCCCAGGGAGGAGGGGCGTCCCAGGGAGGAGGGCAGATAGAGTGTCCCCCCCCCTGGGAAAAACTAAGATTTAGGCAAAAAGGTAAGAACATTTGGGCAGATGATTAATTAAACATTATGTAAAAACAGTGGTTTGCAAGCATTTTCAATTGAAATGGTGTTCAATCTTGATATTTAAATTCGGGAAAATGTCGCCCCCCCCTCGCCAATGTCTGACTGTACCGATTAAACAAATACGATTACAAAATGCTTTTGCACAAATATCACACACGACAACCAGGTTTTTGCAAGTTGTCGGCTAGTTATACTGTGGCACGATTGGTCGGTAAACTGTAGTTACACGAACCCTTCATAGGCCCCCGCCCCCCGCCCACTCGAGACACCCTGTTATGCAACTGGGTAGATGTGATTCACTGAATCAAGTGATTGACTTGAATGACAGTTGTGTTATGATGTCAATTCAGAAACTTCAAACAGAAAGTATTTAGTGAATTTATGATTGACAAGAATTAGATAACTTAAATTAGATTGCCGGTCAACTAGGCGACAGACAACTAGGCTACAACACTACCAACTAGGCGACAACCAACCAGGTGACAAACTACTACCAACTAGGCTACACTTTTTGGACAGCCAGGTGACGACTGCCAGTCAAAACGGCGATAAACCAGAACGGCTATACATATATTTACAGACATTACCTAAACGGCGATGATCAAAGTCCAAAACGGCGATGACAATTTTAGTTAAAAAATCAACTTAGAAAGGCTTCTTTCAACAAAAAAACGTCTGATATTTGTTACTTTGCAGTAAAAAAAGTACACATTCAAGATATTTGTTACTTTGTAGCAATATAACGTCACATTTTTGTTGTCTAATTTGACATGTTATAATGTAGCTAAAACATAGTAGATGTGTAAAACATTATAAAATGTAACAAAAAACATTACTAAATTATCTTTTTGATTACGCAAATAATACTGGATAACAAAATGTCTTGTATTTAAGTAAAATTACCAAGTTTTCAAGATATTTCTACCGAAAATTAGTGCAATAGCCGTTCTTGTTTTCTAGTAAAATTTATCATCGCCGTTATGGTAAATATATGAATAGCCGTTCTGGTTTATCGCCGTTTTGGCTGCACACCCAGGTGACAACCTTTTTTCCCAGATACCGTCTAGGTGACACAAATTTTAGTAGAGATACCAACCAGGCTACAGATCACTGGCAATTGCATTCAAGCAGGAAAAGCATTGTCACCTAGTTGGATGTGGTTTGCGAACTTGTGTCGTCTGGTTGGAAGTGCTCTGTGAATTTGTGTCACCTAGTTGGAACTGTTTGTCACCTAGTTTGTTCTGGTATCTAATTTCCAAATTTCTTGTCACCTAGTTGGAAGTGATAGGTGTCGCCTGGTTGGTTTGTCGCCTAGTTGACCGTACACCCTTAAATTCACACCCCAACTGAAGCTGCAGGCCAGCACAGCTGACTCAATGACTGATTGACAATAACTTACATGTTTAGAAGTGTATTACGAGTATGTGTTGTCATTCACTTTCATAATTGCACTCAATAAACATGTTTTTCTGCCATACATGTCAAAAACTGAAAAATTTGCCATTGGGCGATGTTATGGTACCAACCAATTTTCCGGCAGGTGGCAGTAAAGAAGAGTCGAGTTCCCCGAAGACGGCGCTGCAGTCAAGACGCCATTTTGCAACCAGAGGAGCGATTTTGTAGCCCTCTTAATTTAATCCACGTAAATCGGTGCCATCCGATTTGCAATCATGGTAAGGCTTTCGCAATTTCATAACACGACCTTGTTCTTTCATTTTGTCGTGTTATTTTGACGGTTTATTCCGTAGTTTTTCGTAAAATCTTATCGTCTCGAAGCCGGTTCAGAGCGTAAACAATGCGTCTGAAAACATTTCGCGGCATTCAGTCAGGGCGTAAATTGGCGTTGAACTAAATCAAACAATGTTGCATTCGACGTTTATCAATTAGATGTACAATCTTTAAGATGCTACGTTCTGTGATTGAGCGCCAGCTTCGTAATTGATGTCGAAACTTCGCGTTTCTTCATTATCGCCCTCATTGACATTATTGTCTCCATGCTCCAAAACCATCAAGAACAAGAACCATCACTGCCGCTGGCAACAGTATGGCTAACCAGATAAAGTTTTCCTTTTCAAAGGCTTTCCCAGGAACAGAGTGGGACTCTATCTCAAATTAGCCTAGCCCCCTCAGATAATGTATGCAGGAAGTAAGACCATTAGAAAGCCAACAGCGCAGTCCATAGCACAGACAAGTCTATGTCTATCGACCAATCAGAATCAGTTGCTCCTCAGCAGACAAAAAGATTCCTAGCTTAATTGAGAAATGAGCGCTCCCCGGCATTTTGCCAGTGGTAAATAAGTAGTCCTATCTCCCTGGAAGAAATTTTGTGATGAAATTCCCCATCCAGATCCACACGCATCCCTGGGGATTCACTGTAAATTTAAGTTCCTACCAAAATCCTTTGAAATCCACGGGGGGTGAAGACATTTTCCACAGGAAAACTCGGAAATGGAACTGTGCCTCAAGCTCCCCCCCAATCCATGGGACCTGTAGGTGTTACAAAAGACTGGTGCCATAGACTTGTCAATACAGTTTTTTTGCGTGATCAATGTGGACGGAAAACGTGGTTGTTCACAAGGTGATGTTAAGTTCTGGCTGTTGCAAGTAGTTTCAGAAATGTCTCGGATCAGTTTTGCCAACGTTTAAAATATTCTGTAAGCCTAAGCAATGTTAGCTAGTAACTCAATTTAGTCCGAGCCCATGTGACATTAAATGGAGGCGGGTTGTATCCAGTGTTCTGTGCTGGGGCAACTGAAAGACCCTGGGCATCCCTGAATTAATAGGGTATGTGCCAGACTCCCAGTCTTCTCATCTCATCATCAGACGGTGATCGCCTGCCTCGATAAAGCCCACTGAGGTGCTGCAGAGGCATAAAACACAAACAAACAAACAAAAGCTAGTAACATAATATGGAATTTTGTCGTTCCTTCAAGATTACCGTATATACTCGGATATAAGTCGCCCCCGCGTGTAAGACGCATCCCTTCTTGAGACCCAAAAAACCCCCCTCCCAGTGAAACCCGTGTATAAGTCGCACTAGAAATCATTGGCGTCAAAATACTACCGGGCGGTCAAATGAATACTTGTATTTCCAAGAAATATGATGCTTTTTGGCTAGTCGAGGGACTAGCCCTTAGAGAGATGACAAAAAAGCCCGCGAAAATCGGAAATTCAAAATACCGTAATGCAGATTTGCCTCAGAAAGCGTCTGTGGGTCCAGAACTACCTTAGAATCATCCAGCGGCCGAGATATGACCGAAAACGATCGTCCACGATCATATTTACGATCAACAGAGCTATATACAATCCTGTGCGCTTGTCACCATGCATGCAACGCATGGTGATGAGGCGCAACGCTCGAGCTAGCGGTGGACCCAATGGTACTGGTGGGATCCCGCTAGCCGGGCGCATGGCGCTCAGTGATCAGTGAACCCGCCTTGGGACGATCCGCCCAGCCACCTCCCGCCTCGGCAAAACTCGCCCTGTCTGTTACCCGCCCCCCTACTACCCGCCCTGTCTCCTACCCGCCCCTATATATAGCCAGCAACATAAGTGAACACTGCCTTATTGACCAGTGTTGCTCGTTTGTTCCACATAATGAGTCGACCATGTGTATATACATTTCAATGATAATGACAATCATATATGACACATGTATCTGTTATGATATTAGGATGTCAATAAAAGTTTATATATATATACATATTCCTATAATATATATATAGGAAGTTTATTAAATAACTTTCAAAGCAATCAATTAAACTCTCTCAATTCTGAAAACACGCAGTTTTGTTGTTTGGAAAGTAAATACTTTTCTTAAATTGGTGGACTATATATATCTATATCTTCTGTCTATCTATCTATCTCTTATCTAATAATCTATCTCGTATATTTCTCTTAGACTCAGACTCAGACTAAGACTTATTTGTTTTCAATAGAGGACAAGGTAGGAAAAAAATTATTGATACCTTATACAGTATTGTGTTTGACAATTCTCTGTTATTTTGTTTGACAGTTCTCTTATCTATCTCTTTTTATAGATCTCTCTATCTATCTATCTATCAAGGCTATCTAAAGATCTGCCTCTTAAAAATGTTTTCTATCAAATCATGTTACATAATTTATGAAATCCAAAAAGATCCATGAAATAGAAATATTTATAACTTTTTTTTTCCTTTTTTTAATTAAATAAAAATTACTAATGAAAGTGGGCCTGTAAACATGTTTTCTGTAATTATGTAATGATTGGCAATTAAACAATGGTATCCATGGAATAAGCCCACTGCCAATGCGTTCACACCTGTAACCTGTGTAAGGACAACAATAGATAAATCTGCTATAAATAGGGCCTACAACCAATTAAACGAAGTACTGTCATTCGATTCAATTTGGTTGAGAACTGAAAGTTTGAAACTGCATGATCATACACATTTTTATGCCCTTGCAAGTTTTCTTGGCAACTGACAGTGACATTTTAAAAATCCAGCAATAAGTTAGAGAATGTTATAAGAAATCTTAGGCCAGCTGACAACTCTTGAAAGTTAACTTGGCACGCATATTACAGGAATTCTCAACTAAACAACAAAACACATAGATAGATAGATGGATAGATAGATTGATTGATTGACAAATCGATAGATAGAAAAATATTGATTGATTAATTGCTTGATTAACTGATTGACTGCTAGATAGATAGATAGATAGATAGGTAGATAGGTAGATAGGTAGATAGATAGATAGATTCATTCATTGGCTGATGTGATGATTGACAGATTGATTCATTCATATTTCATTGATTGATGGATTCTTTTTTGACAGTTTCAAAATGCGGTTTGATATGAATAAATATGGGCTTGGTCAATCACTGCTCACGCAAGGTGATTAGCAGACCACACTGACAAGAAGTGTGATGTACAAACTTTCACAATTTCCGATTTTTTAGGCTTCCTGAACTAAACAAATAACTCATAGAAACGATTGATTTTGACAGCTTCTTTGTGGGCAAAACAATGACTGGATAATAATTAGGCACCTGTATTTATGCTCTTGGTAGGCTACTTATAGGACAAGTTACAATTCGTTATAAAAGCATTTTTATTTTGTTTGAATGAATAAAAAGTAAATGCATTTGTAAATCATAATGAAAAATAATCTTGAACAGAAAAATGATCTAGAACAGATCCGTGATTAACAAGCAACTTGTGAGCAACTTGGTAATTGGCTGCCTGCATGGAAGACAGCAGGGTGGGGAGAAGGGCATTTGAGCAGCAATTGGACGGGGGCGCGGCTGGAGGATTGCCTGACATGCTGCCTTGGGGCGGGCTGGGGTTGGGGCGAGTTCTCCCGAGGCGGGTAATACCGAGGCGGCTAGTCCTGGGGCGGATTGACCGGGTACCCTGGTAATAGTCTGTGATATGGGCCTACATTTCTAGTGGCACTGTGGAGCATAATTTACAGTCTCAGCTCTGACTGCCTGATGATCTACTAAGTTTGTCGAAAATGGTCAGCTAAGTAACAAAACTTGTGGAATAAGTTATGTTAGTCACAAATGCATGACTGACTTGGCTCCAGGCTCTACATGATATTACTGCAAAAATTACATGATAAGTACCAGGTAAGCCTAACTTTAAAATAATGTCTCTGACCCTGAGCATGATATGCAGTCTAGCCTTCTATGGGAAGTTGCTAATGGACATTGCTTGAAACAACAACCAGCACAAGATGAGCAGGCAAAACAAGTAGAAATCATAACATAAGCTACATTTACCTTGATTCTGTTGATTCTTAAGATGTACTGAAAAGCCATTATCCTCTTTTTTTCTAATCCTCTTTGGCATGTTCTTCTTAAAGCATGTCTTGTTGTACACTGAACTGATGTACCAAGGCTGGTCTTTATATACTATTTACTAAGCAGTGACACATTCAGAGTTGACAGCTAGTGTCTAATGATTGCAATTACTCATTGAGCAGTGTCAAAGAAAATATCAACTCAATTGGGTTGAGTTGGCAGGTGGTGTCTGATGATTGCAATTAGTCATGGAGCTCAGTCACTGTTAATATCAATTAATGGCAATTGACTTGAGTTGGCAGGTAGTGTCTAATGATTGCAATTATTCATTGATCTGTGTCAAACAAAAAATCAAGTTATTGCAATTGCAGAATATCAAAATTTCTTGAAAGTATAACACAATGCTTTTAGTTAATTGTAATTATTTTGTGTTATATATTGTAAATTACACCACAGTGTGAATGAGAGTAAATAATTTAAAAAAAGGTGTTCATTAGTGTGATATCCAATTGAGCAGATTATAGAAGAAATATCATTTCAATTGCACTTACATCACAAGTTACATGTCTTCTTTGATTTATTTTGTCTTCTATCAAATAAATTACAGCCCAATAGAGCACAATTTATGCAATAAGTGCTACATTTTGATTTATCAAGACATAGCTGTGCAAATAATTATACTTTTACCAATTTGGCCGTGTGGTCTTAATTTTACAACCTTACTTTCCTGTTGGATTGGAACTGTTTGGAATTTTTGGTTTCCAATATTTTGATTTCTTGTTGTACCACATCACAACAATAGCTTGTTTATGTGTAGGCCTATAAACAAACAGGCCTAAACTCTGTTCCATTTGTATTGCAACCACAGTGCTGTTGTTTAGCAATTTCACACACAAGCTGAATTTAACACATTTATCAGACACATCTAACAAGACACAACAGATCAACAAAAATGTGCAATGAACAAAAGTCAGTGCAACTGGTCTGCTAAGTGATAATATAATGATAAGTAATGCACGGTAGACTGCAGTATCACAGTGATAACCATACATGCTAGCCAGATGTAATATAAAGGAATATCGCTGTCACCCATTCAATGTTAATCACTGCTTCATCAATATAGGCCTTATACCGAATCGACTAGCCTTTGAATCCATGGATTCTTGTTGGGTAAATTTACCTTCTTTATTAGCTAAATTCGCAAGAAATTGACTGGAATCCACATTGTTTACATCTATGCGCAGCCATCTTGGCCGTCTTCATCTCGTCATCTCTCGCTTGAGATCTCGCGAAAGCGAGAACTTGGCGCGTGTTTCAAAATGGCGGACGAGAGTGACGAAAATTCACAATTTCGTCTTTTTGATCAAATGACTTCGAGAATTTAGTGTATTCCATGTATAAGACGGTGCGCACCCGGTCTATAAGCCAAAATTCTAGGTATCAAAAGCGCGACTTATACAGATCTCCTAGATAGTTCAATCCCGTCAATTTCTTTTTCAGACGGTCGGAAAGAGTTCGAAGATGCTGCAGCACATCAACTACCGGATGCGCTGTACGCTGCAGGATGGTAGAATCTTCATTGGGACGTTCAAAGCTTTCGACAAACACATGAATCTGATCTTGGGGGACTGCGACGAATTCAGAAAGATCAAGCCGAAGAAGGCGAAAGAGGAGAGGGAGGAAAAGAGAGTTCTCGGGCTCGTCTTGTTGAGAGGAGAAAATCTGGTGTCCATGACGGTCGAGGGACCACCTCCAGCTGATGTAAGTTGTCATCTTCAAATCTTCTTGTTTTCATGTCTGACACTCACTTATATATTGATTTATAAATATAACAGTCTGTAATTTGAATTAAGTTCTGTCGGGCAGTCTTGTTTCATTCAAAGAAAGTATACTTACAACCCATTATGTTTTGCTGATGAATAGAGGTAATCTGATATGACAAATATGTTTTTATTGGCATCAAAAATGTACACATAGTGTTGGAACTGAGATAGATTGCATCCATATAGGAGACCACCTTGTGATCGCAAAAGGTACTGTCTAATAAGGGAGGGACAACTTGGATGAATTAAATACCATCTCATGATTCTTGTATTAAGGACAACTGTATTGCTGATTGTCGTAATAATTCAATTTTATGTATGGTGATAGTCATTGATAGATTGTCTTACTTTAATAATTGCATTGTATTTGCAGGAGGGTATGGCCCGAGTACCTCTCCCGGGCTCAGCTGGTCCAGGAATGGGTCGTGCAGCTGGTCGAGGTGTACCCAGCGGAGGAGCAGCAGGAGCAATGCCTGGATTGCAAGGGCCCGTACGAGGTGTCGGCGGACCTTCTTCCCAAATGATGCAGCCAGGAGGACGAGGTTCCACAGTATCCGCGCCCCCTCAAATAAGACAGCGAATGCCCGGACCCCCTCCTGGTATGCGCGGACCACCACCAGGTATGCGTGGACCCATGCCACCTCCAGGTATGGGCCGAGGTGGACCTCCCCCTGGCATGCGCGGACCACCCCCTCCTGGTATGATGAGGCAGCCGCGATATTAATCATTCTCATGCGTAAGTATCTCCCTTTTCAATATTTTTGTTTTTGATTCATTTGCAAAATCATCATTTGCATTTAAAATTATTTAAAGCGGAGAAAGGAGCTCCAAGCTGTAAAACAAAGCGACAGTCTAATAAGTTTTCTTGCATCAGTTCTTGCCTCTAAATAGCCCACACCGGTGCTGATGGGGCGTAAAACACAAACTCACTCTTGCATCAGTTCTTTGTTTAGACTCCACATGCATTTCACCTCAGCCCTTGGTGTGTCTGTTATTGAAATGAAATGCAGTCATATCTGAATGAAAATGCCTCGATATGGAGTTATAATCCCTGTTTTATGAGTGAAAGCTTTTATGAAACATAGTTTGATTATGACAACGTCAATAGCTTTGTAATGGCAACATCAGAATCATAGAGATTCAGGTCATTCTATATATGACATTGTAATAGCTGCAATCTATCTGATAGCTGCAATCTAACTGAATATTTGTTGTCTTTTTCAGGTATTCTGAATTTATTTTGGCAGCCATTCCCGAACGAGGACTCCAAAGTCACACTACTGGAATATTATTGTACATAGTTCATTACTGGATACAAAACAAAAGACTATCATTTTGTGCTCTTGGCAATCCCTGCTGTAAGCACTGTGTTTTTACATGTCACCATGCCATTTTCATTGAAATCATGTCCGTTTAATAAATGATGTATTATTATGTGATTTATGAAGTTTTGTTGGTACTACTGGTGGTAGTAAGTGTCTTGTCTGAAGTCGTGTCCCTTGTTAGGCCTGCCCTCTAGTGGTTATATTCAGGTAAGAAAAGTACTCTCCTAATATCAAAAGCATTGGTCTTCTGGTGTCATCAAAATATGGGAGGGTTTGCCTTCTAATGCTTTTGGTTTGATTCCTTGCATTTATTAAAAGATCTGCAATGTTGTGATCTGTGAATATCATCAAATTTCAGTGTTAATATTGGTTGTGTAGCTTTGTGGAGTCTCAAAAGTGGTGATGTCCAAATTCTGTTCTCTTAGTACTACAGATGTAGGGGGGAGGTTTGGTCTAGTGGTAGCGTGCTGGGCTGCCAATAGCTGGGTCCAGGGTTCGAATCCAACTCTTGCCGGGTCACCTGGGACGGCTGTTTCAATCATCTTTCGCCTCATTGCCGTGTCCTCCAGTCCTAATTGGCCTACCAAGTGCATAAATACAGGACGTAAAACCCCAATCATCCATCCATCAACTACAGATGTTTACAATTGTTGTGAACATGCTTGTAAATAGTCCACACTGGTGCTGATGGGTGTAAAACACAAGTTCAATTGTTTTGAACAGTTTTGGTTGTAAAAATGAATAGCCAAGTGGTCTGAGTCTTGTCACAAATTTAGACTATGTCTATTCTGTTTTGTGACTTGAGCCAGTTGGGAAACTCAAAAAATTACCAAGGTCATTATTCAGAGAATTATTAAAAGATCAGCTCTGTAGCCTCCAACCAAGTTCATGTCCACAATATTGGCTGCGTAAGGATTTCTTGTACTTGTCAGTAGTTAAAGACTATCGGTGTATGATATCTCTTGGTTTCAGTACTTTCAACGCGTTCAATTAAAAGATCAGTCTGGTGGTCTGTGAATCTCATTAAATTGGAATGAATTGCTATTCTTTTTTGGTCTATGAATCTCATTGATTTGGAGGTCTCCTATGTCCTTTGCAAGATTCATTTAGCAGAAACATTTTGGGTGTTACGGTAGACAAAAAACGAGTGCTTACAGAATTGGACTGAAATGTTATTCACCACGGGAGAGGGAATATGTGATTGATAAACACACATTCCTGATCCCATGGTGAATAGACGGCTTATACCATGAGACAAACAGTCAAACATGAGAGGATAACTGGACAACAAAGAATATGGGAATTATTCCCCTGAAATACTGTAATGTGATTGGCTGACAGAGGTGTCGAATGGTATAAGCCATGTTATTATGAGGTCAAAGCCTGTACTTTCAATGCTATCAAAATGAGAGACCAATAGTATCAATGAGGTCACAAGGTACTCGATGACAAGTTGACTACTTATTTCAATGTGTTTTATAGGGTTTGTGAGGTCATTGATGGCCACCAACAGCTTTTCTGCGGGCGCTCGTTTTTCGTCTACTGTAAATAACGACCTCATGGTCTGTAAATCTTGTCAAAATGGCATATTTGCTCTTTACTTAGGTCTAATATAACAGCAGTCACCTTTCACAGTATTTATCAAGAAATACTTTATTTTTTTGAGCGTCTAGTGCGTTCACTATCTTGGTTGCGAGAGGGCAGAAGTTGTTCTTGCAAATTCTGCTCGCCGCTCGCGGTGCCCATGCAGGCGCATCGTTACACTGAATTGCCTTGGTTTGGAGGTCTTCAACGTCCTGTCCAAGATTCGTTCGCTAAATTTATTACCCTGGGTTCCCCCACGGTAACTTCATCTGAAAAACCAGACTGAGAGATTTTTGGAAGAAAGTTTTCCCGACCTTAATATTTGCGCAGCGAAACGGCCGAAGGCCGTTGAGCAAAGCGAATTGAGTGCAAGAAAGGACTCAGAAATCTGTGCAGTGATGGTCTCAACATCAACAGTCCACAGCTGGGAATTAGGTCAAGTGGGTCCAGCTTCTTATCAATGATTTAGTTTCGTATTTAACAAAACATAACATATTCATCTTCAAAAGTGTCTTAAAAATTCTATTTTCTCTAGTAATATATCCTGTGCCAATAGTTTTTATGGAATAGTTCATTATTAGCGTTTACAAGCTAAATCAAATTATTAACATGTGATTCATTTAATTTCAATCAGACAACAAGAAAACATAACAAAATTAAAGTTACATAATCTTTATAAACTGATGATTATGTAACAGTGAACAGTTAATCTACATGCAATGTTATTGTTTTACTATTATGTAATATCAACAATCTAACATAGACTTGCCTTTTGCAGCTTTCAGTGCTGTCTGCCTTTTTACCATTTAGCTGATTATCTATCAATCTTATTTATCTATTTAATATATATCTATCTATCAATTTATCTATCTATTTATCTATCTATTTATCTATCTATTTATCTATCTATTTATCTATTATATTTTTGTCTAGTTTATCTTGCTATTCTACATTTTTCTCTTGTCTTTCAGTGTATCTGTATTCTAATTTTCTGAAACAGTTACATAACTGCCTTTCATACATTGAATAATTATGAAATAAACATGAAAGTTATGGTAACACTATAGGGCCTAAGTCCTACAAAAACTTTTTAAAGTGCTGCGCGAATTTCATGGCAGTGCCATTTACATATTACACGTTTGGATGTGATCAAGTCGGCCATTTTGTGTTCATATAGATGTGTTGTGGAATTGGGGATAGTTTTTTTTTTTTTTAAGCAGTTATGTCATAGATCGTTTGAGTCTTGAGGGGCTGTTTTCAAGCTGACTTTGCATTATAATAATGCCCGCATGACGATCGTCTCTGCGTTTCAAGGAAGGCCAATATTGCCCAATATTGCATTTGGCAATTGCTTTTTGCAGGACATCTATTCTCAGAAGCAGTCTAACAATGCTTATTACAATTCTGCCACTCAGGGAAAATTCTGCAAGTTCTAAAGCATTTTTTCACCCTCAGTTTAGCAAATTGCCATTGAGAAACAGCACTTGGAAGTCAATCTGACAGGTTGCTACTACGGCCTGCAGGAGAAAGCTGAGAAGGACCGTGTAGTAGCTCAGTACGAACAACTGAAGACCCAAGTGGCCATGTTGAACCACAAAGGAAGAGTTATACTGGCTGGGGACTTCAATGCAAAGCTGAGGATGGCCCAGCAAGATGACACCCAGGAAATCTCAAGAAATGGCAAGATACTACAAGAGTTCCTCCAGGAAACACATATGGAACAGGTCAACGACAAGTCCATAACACGGAAGTGGACGCGAGTGAACAGGCAAAACCCCGAAGAAAAGTCAATAATTGACTGCATCATAGTAAATGAAGAAGGAAAGGACGCTATACATGGGATTGAGATTGACGAAGAAGGAAGTAAAAGACTTAAAAACCCAAGATGTGAAAGTGACCACAACACCATAACAGCCAAAGTGTGGACAGCCCTCAACGAGGCCAAAAGGAAGACTATACAAAGATGGAAGATCAACACTGAATCAGACTGGAAGCTTTACAACACCAAACTGAGGGAAATTCTGAGCAAAGAAAACAAGAGCTACACCTTGCTTGAAAAAGGCATCAAACAAGCCCTGGAGAAGAGCATCGGAATAAAATCCATCACAATCAGTGACAAAAGGAGGCCAAGAGAAACTGATGGAAGTCAAGGAAAAGAGGAGAGTGAAGAAAGAAAAACGAAAACAACTACAAGAGGCCGAACCTGGAAACAGAAGAACAGCCCTGGAAGAATACTACAAGGCGCAGAGAGAGCTCAGAAAAGCAATTGAAGAATCGGAGTGAGGAATTCCCTAAGAGAAATTGCGGAATGCAAAGACAAGAACCACATTTGGAAAATCAGGAAGAAACTGCTTGGGCAAAAAAGGACTGAATATGACACATTGGATGAAGATGGAAGAATTATCACAGAACCCCAGGCTGCAAAAGACCATATCGCGGACTACTTTGAAGACCTTTACCAGGCAAGGGAAGCAAGCGACAAAGGAAAAATATGGACGAGGACCATCTTAGAAGAAAACCAGGCCACAAGAAGAAGACTCAACAATGAAGCACACTTGAGCCCTGTTACGGATAAGGAACTGGAGAAAGCGAAGAAAAAACTGAAAAACAAGAAAAGCTGCGGCCCAGACGACATCCCCAATGAAGCACTCAAGTATGCAGACCGACAAAACAGTGAGACAATCAGACGGCACTTCAATAATGTGTTGCACAGTCACGTCATCCCAGACGCATGGAAGACTGGAAGAATAATCACCATATACAAGGGGAAAGGAGAAAAGGGAAAGTGCTCCAATGAAAGAGGAATCTCCATCAGCAGTAATGTAGAAAAGCTCTTTGAAAGGATTATAAATGAAAGGGCAAAATGCCAACTGGACATCAGTGATATGCAAGGAGGTGGAAAGAAAGGCTCCAACACAGTGGACCATACACTTGCCCTAAGAGAAGCAATCAGGAAAGGAAAGAACGTGTATGTTGTCTTTCTGGATGTCACAAAGGCATACGACAAAGCATGGGCAGAAGGAATCATGCATGTCCTGGAAAAACGGGGAATAAGAAGCAGACTATGGAACAAGATAAGAGAATTGAATGAGGACCTAAGGGCAATAGTAGAGACCAAGCATGGAAACACATGTGAGATTAAAATGAAGGACAACATAAGACAAGGCGGTGTCCTGTCAGTCATCATGTACGCAGCCCTTATGGACGAGATTGCAAAAGAAATAAAACGAAGAAATCTCGGAATAGAAATGGGAACGGAACAGAAACTGGGATGCCTACTATGGATGGACGATGTGGCACTCATATCAGATAAAAAGGAAGAAATCCAGGAAATGCTGAACATCACAGAAGAAGTAGGGACCAAATACAGGATCAAGTTTGGCGAAGAAAAAAGCAAAGTGATGAAATTTGGCAGGAAATGGCAGAAGTTGAGTTCCACCTTGGTGACATGAAACTGGGTTATTGTGAAAAATACAAATATCTGGGATCCATCATCACTAATAAAAACAACATGGATGAACATATCAAGGAAACAAAGAAGAAAGTGGAAGCAGCATTCAACACAGCAATGGCTATAGCCGGGAGCGTGGACCTAAAAAATATCGAAATGGAAGTGATGTGGAAATTCCTGAATACATGCATCATCCCCAACATTACATACGGATGGGAATCAGCTACCCCGAGGAAAAAAGACTGAACCCAGCTGAAGCAGATTATGGATAACATGATTAAGAGAATCCTCATGGTACCTAGAGGAACACCATGGGAACCCCTATACATAGAAACAGGGCTCCTCGAAATTGGCCTGACCATCGTCAAGAATAGATTGAACTACATGAACACCATGGAGAGGAGCCAAAGTGAAATACTGAAAATGATCCACAAAGACACAGACCTGGCTGGCTGGTGGCACACCCATAGGAAAACGAGTGAAGAAATTTTGGGAACAGTCACTCACGGAAGGAGCAAGACAGCTGAGAAACAGAAAAGGATAAGACACAGTTCAAGCACTGAGTTACATTTATGTGTCATCCATGTAAAAAAAATCCTGTGTCCCCAAAAATACAGATATCTGGACGAAACTTGTTTTATCTGATGCAGAAAATAGTTGGCTTTCATAATAGTATCACTTTTGTGGTATGTATATACACTTTCTAGGTACGATTAACTGAAATAGGGTAAAAAACAGGCAAAAAACGCCGATTTTGGGTGACAAAAAAATGACACCTTGATGTTTAATGCTTCATATTTTGAACGATAATGGTTTTTTAACCAAATTTTTTTCTTGAGGCTCTCCCTGGGTTTCTTACCTATTGTATGATATCCACATTATGTCGAATATGGCAATTATTTAGAAGGAAAATGTCAAAAAGCCATGCAGGGTAGGGTGACAATTTTGTTGTGATTTTCTCGACTCTCAAGGAATAGTCAATTTTAATGTGACAATTGTGGCTCTAATTTTAAAGATAGAAAGTTCATATTTCACAGAAATATTCTTTATTATGTAATAGGACTTATACTAGCTTTGATTGTCTGTATCATGTGTCAAAACGACAAAATAAAATAGCTTACCAATGATGGTCCTGTCAGTTCAGGACATGTCAAAAACAAATGTAGCCCCGTAAAAAAAACTTAATCTCAAAAAGTTCTCAAGATAATGCGATGAAAATCAAACTTCGTCTGCCCAACTAAATTGGTTACAAGCAGTTTATATTGGCAGAGCCCAGTTTTGGATAGTTTTTGAGATTAAGTTTTTTTTACGACAAAATTTTATATGAAATTTTTTAGAAGTCGTATTTTTTTTTCTGAATTTCGTCTAATTTGGAGTATTGATAAATATTCATAACAGATATAGTCTTAGCAGGCACTATGAACATAAATGAACCTCGAAAAATTATGTTTTGATGAAAATAAGGCCCTTATCCTTTGGGGTTTTTATATATAGGTTGTAGGTTCTATAAGGTCATATAACTCCCATACACTGGTAAAAAACATGTCTAAAACTACTCAAATATAGTACAATTTACTCACACACTACATTTATTAATAGTTTTGTGTCTATCTGGTCAAAAATGCAGTCATATTTAAAGTTATAGTTTACTCTTTCCACCATAGTGATGCCAAGAATTGGTTCTGTAACTTCGCTGCATAAAAAAGGCATTCAAACAATTTTACAAGACACCCTAACATGCAGGCATCACTTGGAGATTATTGAGAGTAATTATATTTGAATATCGTATTGATTGCTGCTGTTGGTTCCAGCAAAAAGTGGTTGATGCAACTTGGTGATGTCGGTCCGACCTTTCTAGCAAAAATTGTGTTTAAATTGGCTTCAACTGACTTAATAACATGCCAAAGCATGAAATCAATAATATTTTGTGTTAAAGGACTAAAATCCCCAAGAATGTATCTTTTAAGTGCAGTGGTTACAAAGTTTTATCAGACTTTTAGGCAAGCATGAGGTCCCTCCCATTAATTGTGAATAACTTTTGAACGGTTAAATATTTTGCATTGATTCTTACATATTATTAATCCTCACATTTTTTTGCATATATCCCATGCACTTTGATTGCAAAATATGATGTTTTATTTTTTAGCCCCTACGACACCCAAATGTAACTCAGACCTCGAAAGGTGTCATAATCAAGGAAAAAATACGCAGAAAAATGATGGAAGCAATTAGTGAAGGAAACAGCAAAACAAAAACAAAATTCTACAGGTCTGGAAAATAAGCAGGATCCTACCCCAGGTAGAAGAGCGAAGTACATGGACCAATGCAACCACATGGAAGTAAGCCAGATTTTCCGGGCGAGAACAAGGATGCTGAAAGTGAAATGCAACTACAGGAACATGTACCAAGACACAGTGTGCAGGCTATGCAAGAAGGAAGAAGAAAACCAAGAGCATGCCCTAGAAAAATGCGAGGACGAAAAAAGGAAGGAAATCGGAAAAGTAACTACACAGGACATTTTAAACGAGGACCCAAGGAAGCTGAAGGAAACAGCCTAAAAAATAATGGACTTATTTGAGTGCAGCTCCCCTACGAGGGTCGAGCAACCCGGCAGACCCGGGCAAGCACACTAACTGAACTGAACTGAACAGGTGTCAAAGCTGATTGCAATTCGCAGTGCAGTGCTACTATGATCTTGTATCCATGGATCTTATGCTTAATTGCTAATTCCCAACAGAACCCAGGGTTTGAATCCTCGGATTCTTGTTGGTGCTTACAGTTTTTGTTAATGCTGGGATTTACTCTTATTTATTTCTCTGGTTGATTTACTTGTTTTCTTTTTTCTTTTCCTTTTTAAATTTTTTTTTCCCCTTTTTACCTCTTTATTCTTTGTCTAGATGCTGGGGTTGTGTTCTCTTCTCCTATAGTATCCTCGGTTTTTATATCTCTTATATTCTGACTATCTGCAATCGGATTTCTTCTTTCACTGCTCTGATGTCCGCGGGTTTGCCTTTCACTATTATTGTGCTGTTGTGTGCTATTAAGTGGATGTTGCAGTTCTCTTGATCTCTTCTGTACAAGGGAGGGGGAACCGAGCGGTCAAACTGCAAGGACGAACGACGAGGGAAAATAGACATAGAAGAATCAGAACAGAGCTCGGAGGCTTGGAGGTACGCAAAGAACTGGAGGGCGATGAATCGACCACCGGACTCAGAACGGTCATCTTCGAAGGTTGAACAGTGAAGCCGGAAGGATTTACTCTTATTTATTTCTCTGGTTGATTTACTTGTTTTCTTTTCCTTTTTTTACCTCTTTATTCTTTGTCTAGATGCTTGGGTTGTGTTCTCTTCTCCTATAATATCCTCGGTTTTTATATCTCCTATATTCTTCTATCTGCGAACAGATTTCTTCTTTCACTGCTCTGAAGTCCGCAGGTTTGCCTTTCACTATTATTGTGCTGTTGTGTGCTATCAAGTGGATGTTGTAATTCTCCTCTAGATTTCTTCTGTTTTTTCCTTCTTTTCCTATCATTCTCCTGTTTTTTTCCTTCTTTTCCTATTATTCTTCCGTTTTTCTCTGTCTTTTCCTATTGTTCTTCCTACTGTTTCTGATGTTGCTTCCAGAAGCTCCTTCACTAGGTGTGATACTGCAGCTGGGGGTATTGCTTGCTGTTCGATGACCTTTGCTATGGCTTCTGCTGCTGCTTCTGTCAGGCTCTTTCCATCTTCTACTGTTTCTCTCACTGTTAATTTCCTTATTCTGTCAAGCTTCACTGTGTATTTCTTTGGCTGTTTTGTTCTCAGCATTAAATTGAATTTCTCTATCTCGCTCCTTTTTCTAATTTCTGCTGCCGGAAGTTCACTAATGAGGACTTGTGTCATTGTTTCTCTGGTGATCTTTTTCGTTAGTGTTGTTAATCTATACACAGCGAGCTTGAACAAACTTTGGGGTTAAAAAAATTGACCAAGAAAACAATTAGCGCAATGATGTGGAGGAAGGTCAGACGGACATTTTGATGTATAAAACGGAAAAATCTGTTGGGAATCTTTTAAGATATTTGAGTTTTAGATCTTTTATTTATCACACCCTATTCTTAGCATGTAATCTCCACGAAAAAGTGATCAAAACTGTCCATTTTTCTTGTTAGGTAATATCTAAGATAAAAGTCATTATTCAGAAGTAAAATAGGCGGTAATTGTCTCTGCAGAAAGTATGTACCACTTCATCCGGACTGACAGGATGTGATAAACCTATAACAGCTAACATTTCTGGCTAAAGCCTGAGAAAATGTTTGCAATACCAGGTTGTGTTACATAATTCTGGTTAATAATTTTAGCAAATTTGGTCTCATCATCCCATTGTAACAGGCTTTGTTGAGTTTTTTGTGCATTTCATCACAAATTTTGCCACCGTGAAACAAGCATTTCATAACAATATAAAAGGATAGACAAAGTTGAGTAAATTATCAGACAATGCATGCTTGGAATGTTTCTAAGTATCTGCTTCACTATGAAGTTGAATCCCCTGATATTACATGAAAAGTCTTTGCAATTGGACAAAAAGACAAAAATAAGATCAAAAGCTATAAATAAACAGTAATATTCATGCTTAATGTATTTTGAGTACTTGAAATGGATGTTGGGTGTTTAATGTTGATGTAGGTTTTCTGGCATCCAAAATCAACCAATCTTTAATTGTACAGAACAACAAAAATAGCATAAATTCAGTAAATTATGTGAAAATGTAGTTAATACAATCATGTACAACTATTGCACATTAAGACTGCAATGTCAAAGTATTTTACTCCATACTTAACAAAATGGTTCCCAACATTCTATCTATGCATTTTCTGATGATTCATTCAACATTGGCTACATTTTACATGTTTGCAAAGTACTTGTTTCACAGCGGTGAAATTTCTCAAAAAACACATAAAACCTCAATAATACACCATATAGTTCAAAAGTGAGGTAGATTCTACTATAAGTATTCACCAGAATGATGAAACTGAGGACAAGCTGGAAAATAAACATATTTTATAAATTTACTGAGAAATGTTTACTGTTAAAGATTTATCACACTCTTTCAGTCTGAATGAAGTGGTATGTACTTGCTCTAGTGGCAATGACTGCATATTTTTACTTCTGAATAATGACTTTTATCTTAGATGTTACCTAACAGTAAAAATGGGCAGTTTTGATCAGTTTTAGATGGAGATTCCATGTTAACAATAGGGTGTGATAAATAAAAAGTTTAAAACTGAAATATCTCAAAAAATTCCCAACAGATTTTTTCATTTGATACATCAAAATGTTTGTCTGACCATCCTCTACATCACTGCGCTGATCTTTTTCTTGGTCAATTTCTTAAACCCCAAAGTTTGTTCAAGCTCGCTGTGTATAGTACAGATCCCCTGTACTTATTCCTCTAGTAATATCTCTGGTTCCCTGCATGATAATAATTTGATCAGCTTTCATGATTTCAATGAGTCCCATCTTCTGCTGTAAGCGTACTTTTAATTCACTTACTGTTCCTGTTCTTAGACATTCTCTGTAGATCTTTTCTCTGCTTTTCTGTTTCAGGTGTCTCATAATTCTACTTCCACTGCTGCTATCATTATTAATGTTTTTCTCTCTCTGTAGTTTTTTTTTGTTCATAGTTCTTCGTTTCACTGATGTAGTGGTTGCCGGTTGTTTCCTCGTCTGCACCGGTAGCTGAGGGGGCGGCCGGGACGCCGGTTGGGTGATTTCTGTTGGATTAGGCCTTGTCATCATGGTCAGAAAATTTATGAAATATGTTTATTTGCCAGCTTGTCCTCAGTTTCATCATTCTGGTGAATAATTGTAGTAGAATCTACCTCACTTTTGAACTCTATGGTGTATTATTGAGGTTGCAGTCTTAATGTGCAATAGTTGTACATGTTTGTATTAACTACATTTTCACATAATTTACTGAATTTATGCTATTTTTGTTGTTCTATGCAATTAACGATTGGTTGATTTTGGATGCCAGATAACCTACATCAACATTAAACACCCAACATCCATTTTAAGTACTCAAAATACATTAAGCATGAATATTACTGCTTTTTTCATGGGGGCAAAATTTGTGATAAAATGCACAAAAAACTCAACAAAGCCTATTACAATGAGATGATGAGACCAAATTTGCTAAAATCATTTACCAGAATTATGTTACTAACATAAAGCAAAGGAAGCATCATTAAAGAATTTTAACTAGTGTGTAACAGGTGCGGCAGGTTAAATAAGTCGTGCATGTGTCCTGTGCGATGAAGTTTCCAAAATGCTCAAAAAGGGACCTAAAAAATCACCTAGCCAGCTGCTTTTATTAGAGTACAGTAGTCTGTTTAGCAACAATTGATAGAACAATTCCGCAGGTCCTGAGGATCGGCGGTTATGGCAGCAGATGCCCTGTCTCACTGTGCCCCGCCTGCTGTCTCACTGTGCCCCGCCCACGGGGCACAGTGAGACACTTAACGAGCATGGACATAACTCAAAATTTCTCCAAACCTGTAAAAGGTAGGAACCTGAAACTACTGGACAATGTACTTAACGTCATTATCTATAATGTGGACCTGATCTCATTTATCTCGTGGCTGTCAACATTTTGGAACACTTGAAAATAAAAAAAGTGTCTCACTGTGCCCCGCTCTCCCCTACTCCAGAGGGTCGGATTAAGCTTGTTCTGCAGTTGAGCACCACTATAAGCAAAACGTTTCATGTGCAAGTCTTTGCGTTTACCAATTGGTATATATGTAAGTCATTTCTGCTTGTGCTTCTGGTTTGTCTTGTAGTTACATCCTTGGAAAATTTGAACATGTCACTCATATAAGCAGGGGCAAGTCTGTTAAAGCTTCGGTAAACCATAGTTGCTGTGCGAAAGTCAATTCAATCTTTAACTGACATCCAGTTGAGCTTTTTAAACAATTCAACACTTGGGTAGTGATAGTCAGTCACATCAAGAATTAATTCTGGCAGCCCTTTTCTGAAGTAAGAGCGATTTACGAATGAGGACCTCCCCCAGATGATAGAACAATAGTCAAGGTGGGGCAAGATATGAGTATTGTAGAAGAGTTTGGGGACTGCCAGGGGAAGGTAAGACTTAATTCTCCTCAGTAACGCTAGTTTTTCGTTTACAGTCTTTTCAATGTAGTTGATATGTTCATCCGAGGATAGATTGTGGCTAATTTGCATGCCAAGTTCAATGAGAAATTTACAACATTTAACCAAAAAGCACCGCATGTGAACCTACATCACAATTTAAGGATTTTGTGCATGGACTACCATGATAGCTAGGCATAACAACATACATTTTTTGAAGAAGCAAGAATATGTTTGTCGCACATGAACAATATTGTTATAAAAAATAGTTCAATATACTGCCATGGACCCATGGTGTGCCTGTAATTACAAGTACGACAGAAAAAGTTGTGTGACAAATACAGAGGCTTTTGGGGTCCTGTTCTTATTTATTGATTTATTGATTTATTTAACTTTCAACATTGTTAACATACAGTGGCCTACAAAAATGTTTGAGCAATTGTCAGTTTACACATTATAAGTACACATTATTTACTAATTTGCATGAATAATGTTTGAGGCTTGCCCCCAGAGCTCTAAGAGCTGTACAGAAAGGGGGGCAAGCCCGGAAAAAAAAAGAAGATTAAATAAGATTGAAAAAGTGTGATAATAATATTATCAATAAGTACTAAATAATAAGGTAAGAAGCAAATTGGAAAGAAGTACGTACATTTGGTTATGAATAAGAAATGAAAATAATAAGTAATGAATATAGTATTAAATAACAATAATAATGATGATATTTAGAAAAAAGAGCAGGTAAATAAGAGACAAATAGATTAATAATAATCCCAATAATAGAAGTACATATAAATACATATGTTAGTGCTTCTTATCAGTCTTCATCTGAAGAAGAAATTCGTCTTCCGTTTCACGCCCCGCTTTTTGAGGTCAAATGATTCTGACTCGTCCTCCGTACTGCCTCCATCTGCAAAATTTAAAATGCTGACAAATAAAAATTGATATTCCTTTCAAGTCAGCAATTTATAATGCAGTCACTCTGACCTTCTTTACATGATGTAAGACTTCGAGCAGGGCTTCCAGAGATGTCACTCTCTGTCTCTGTGCTACAGCTGACGAAGTTTGGCACCTTCTGTAGCGCTTTGGCTTTTGAAGTTGGTTTTACTTTCCGGAGGTGGTTATCATTGGTACGATCAGACGATGTCTTACGATGAGTCTACATGTAAATCGTCCGATTCCATTAGCTATCTGGTTCTCCTCTAGAATCTGTGGAAGGGCGCAGAAATTAAATGTTATAACAGCCTCCTTGCGGGTACGTTTGTTTCATCAACTCCAAACTACTCCCCAACTACTCCGGAAGTGACGCTTCTTCTCCGAGAGTAAATGCTGATTGTTTTGATCACATAAAAATAAGTAATTTTCTCAATGTCACATTTTCAGTCTTCTTCCCCTGAAAGCACTATAGAAATGCAATGGAAAATTTGCTTTGACCTCATTGGCACTGAGCATGCCCAGAAGTGACCCGGTTCCCTCTGAGCTTGCTCAGACCTATTGAGCATGTGCAGAGAGCAATAGCAAATGGTGGCCATTTTGAAATTTCCCCACTTCAAATATTCAAAGCCAGTTTTTACTACCAGCTACATGAGGTTCACTCATCAGACATGGTCTATATTCATCTGAATTTTGTAAGGAATTTTTTGGTGTAGGTCTTATCAGTGAACCCCATGTAGCTCACTTTCGGATCAAATTTTACCATGAATGGTAAGGACAGTTTTCATAGTGGAAAGTTGCCTCTTAATAGCCCACACTGGTGCTGATGGGGCGTAAAACACAAACTCACTCACTCTTCCTCTGAAAGTGGCAATTTTGGGAGGTTAATGAAGAGTATTAAAGACTACTTTTACTTATTACAACACACAACATGTGGTCTTATGCAGCCCCTCAAGACTTGGATCTTGTGAAATCTATAGTCATTTATTGATCAAGAAATATAACAAAGAGAACACTGAGAAAGATCGTGTCAAGGTGCCCCTAATCATACTTGTAACATGTTCCTGTTCTTCTATACAGCCACTACAAGGAAACTATTTTAAAATTATCTCATTGTATATAGTTAATAACGAACAATACTTAAGTTTTAACTTCTGCGTAGCATATAAGTACTTGCGTCCACGTGCTAGTGTTGCCTAGCTTTGCATGGTATGTCCCTGAAAAGAGATTGGTCTTTCTGACCTCCTGGACCTGCCACTTCGAACTTGTGCTCTTTCATGCTCCCTGTAAATGACGATAGTACTCGTTATGCTAGTGAGATCAAATCAAATTTTTGGGTCTTTGGAATTCATTCCAAGACCATTGTTGTCAGATTCATTTCCTGTCAACAGGCAAAGTTGATGTACACACAAAAACATTTCAGAGGCAAACTGACAACAAAACTGATGTGCCCTTGTGATTAAAATGGTACTTCGGCATCCCTGGCTGCAATATTGTGCTTCTCATCTAAAACAGAGCCAATCATGTTCCTGGTTCTCATCACCGTCTGCTGTTCCTGCACCGATGTTGCTAAGCTGGTATTATAGCGCATAAAAACTTAACATTATTAAATTTGGTATATATATAATATTATATTCAAACACTTCTACAATCATAATTATAAAAGGTTTAGACATGATAAAATACAGTATAAAAATTCTATGTATGAAGATAAAAACTTAACAATATATAAAAATAAAAACATTAAAAAGTACAAGTAAAGTTAATAAAAGCACAGATCTCTGTATAACTAAAACCAGGAATCATGACTAGGCTGCCTCTAGCATCTCGCAACTCTTTAATCACACCCAAAGTTATTCGATCACAGTCTGTAGTATCTGCAAGGTACCTCTTTTTCAATAATCTCACACCATCACTCTACATTTTACAAAATTGTACTCCAAGTCTTAGTTCTATAATCCTAAGATTCCTACGTACAATTGATTGAGCTGATGACATACACACTTTAAACAAATGCTTTTATATAGGGATGTACTATAGTGTCCTTCAGGAATTTTTAGAAATCCATGATGGCCAACAACATTGTCACCATACTTGAATTGTCCATTTACTCTCGTATATCTGTGTGAGGCCCCCTTAGCCTAGTTTTGTCAGAAAAATAACAGCTGGTCACGAATGCCAGTCATAATCACCTTTTTCAAAAATCACCTTTTCCAAAATCTGCTTTTCGGTCAATCTCAATCAAAAACTTTTCTAAATATTCGAAAAATATTTTTATAGACTGACTTCTTAACATTTACAAAACCTTTAAGCCAACACAAGTCGATCTACCGTGTATATTACAGCTAAGCTGTATGAAGAACAAGACACTGTGGTGGATTGAAAGGTCACTGATTTATTCCAACCATGATAACCGTGACACTGCAATGAACAATAAAGCAGTACTTTACCAACCATGTATATATGTATAATGATGTCATAGTGAACAATTATATGAAGTCATAAATGCAATGATATGTCTTTACTGCAATTACATTTTCCATGAACTCAACTCTACATAATGATACAATAGTAATGCTATATGGATGAATATTTACACATCTGATATAAATGTTAAGCCACAAAATATACTTTATATCAAGACAATAATAAGCAATGATTTACCTTAGTTTTTCCACCCATCAGACAAGTATTTCCAATGGACCTGTTCCCTGTACTAGGTCCTCCAGCCAAGTGACTGGACCCACAGAGACACACAGAGAAACCAGCTTTTCACAGTTTCTCAAAGTGGAAACAATGGCACAAGCCAAACAACAGTTACAATGTCATTCATTCTACATCCTGGCCTGTGTCTGTTTGTAGCAGCTGTAATTGCAGCTACACTCCCCACCAAATCAGATCAGGGGATCCAAATTTCTGAGAATAATGATCATTGGATCATATTTGACACCACTTCAAATATACAAAGTTCTTTTGACCATCTCGAAGTCCAATCCAATACAATCCAACGCAGCTGGACAACGTATTTCAAGCACGAGAGCAAAATAGCATTTAGCATGTTTAGAGCCATCATTTTACAAGTATAAGAGCATAAATATGAAAATTAAAATTATGAAACCATTTTAGGGCTAACCAACACCAGTATAAAATCAAAGCGCATTTTACCTCAGAAAATATACCCTTGAAATAAATTTCATGATCAACACTAAATGACCCAATTATTTGCCACCATTTGCTACAAATGTTTAGAAATTCAATTCTCAGTACTCTCAAGCAGCAGAATAACCTTTTGAATAGGCCTTTCTAGAAATACAGGAAGTTTCCTTCTCTGACCTGAGCTAGACAAACCGGGATCTCCCAGGATCAGTTTGATCTTTCTCACTAAGCCATCCGATCCAGGGAAAGTTTCCACAACTCGACCTAATTTCCATTGGCACCTTGGAAGTGAATCTTCGACAACAATAACCACATCACCAACCATCAAGTTGCGGCGAGTCTTCTGCCATTTCTGTCGCTCCTGCCATTGTGCAAGCACTTCCTTCTTCCATCTTCGCCAGAATTCATCTGCCATATATTGCACCCGTCTCCACCTTCTCCTACTGTAGACATCAGCTTGCATAAATGAACCTGGAGGGGGCAATACAACATTTGTCTTCATTGTCAACAGATGATTCGGAGTGAGTGCCTCGGCTGACTTGGGGTCATTCAGTGACATTGAGACTAGTGGTCTGCTGTTGACAATATTGGCAGCTTCGCACATGAATGTCCTGAAGCATTCATCATCCAACTGATGACCCTGTGAGCCGACTAGTTGATTTAGCACATTTCTCACACTCCTGATCTGGCGCTCCCAGATGCCACCCTGGTGACTAGCATGTGGCACATTAAATTTGAAGTCACATCCGTGCTCCCTCAGGAAGTCCTTGATGGTATTATCCTCTATCTGATCTTGTGCATCCTTCAGCTGCTTGAATCCTCCTACAAAATTTGTACCTTGATCACAATACAAGGTCCTGACTGCCCCTCGTATGCTAGTGAAGCGTCTAAATGCATTCAAGAATGCATCTGAGTCCAAAGAGTTTGCAGTTTCTAGATGCACTGCTCTTGAACTGAGACATGTAAAGAGGACTCCGTATCTCTTCACCTCTTTCCTACCCTATTTGATGTAAAAGGGGTCAAAGTAGTCGGCTCCTACATGGGTGAAAGCTGGTCCTGGTTCTCCACGATCCTCTGGGAGGTTGCCCATCTTCTGCTCCTCTGGTGATCTACGATACCTCCTACACATGACACAACGATGCAACAACCGAGAAACAAGTGAACTTATCCCCATCACCCAATATCCATTGTTGCGAATGGCTGCTGTTGTCATTCCTCTCCCTTGATGTGCAATCTGCTCATGCACATGTTGAACAATGAGATTTGTGACAACGTGAGACTTAGGAAGTATTAGTGGATGTTTCAATTCCAATGATAAAGAACACTTTCTGATTCTCCCACCCACTCTCAGTAGTCCTTTTGCATCCAGGAAGGGATCCAGTTTTGCTAGTCTACTATTCCGCTTGACATGCTTGTCCAAACAAAGATGATTGATCTCCTCAGAAAACACTGCTTGTTGTGCTTGGCGTATCAGCAATTGCTCAGCTCTTCCTAGGTCCTCGACAGTGATAAACCCTCTACATTTGGACTTCAGATTAGCAACAAACCGAATGCAAATTGCCACCACCTTTCTAGCATGCTTCCAGGTGTCAGACCTACCAGATAGAATATCTACAGAAACTGGAACTACACTAGTCTGCAAAACAACGCCTTTCTTAATTTCAGGATTGTCCTCATCCAGTGAATAAGAAGACTCATCTTCCTGTTGTTCAATTTCCTTCCACAAAAACGATGGACCTGTGAACCAACATGATTCTGCCAATTCTTCTGCTGTGGCCCCTCGAGACACAATATCTGCAGGATTTTCATGTGTTGAAACATATCTCCATTGATCCTTTGTTGTAACATTCCTGATTTGCTGAACCCTGTTTGCTACAAAGGTATGGAACCTCTTGGCTTCATTTGAAATAAATCCAAGCACAGCCTGGTTGTCAGTCCAATAGGCACAAGCATTCAGACCTTCCAGTTCTCTTTGTAGCAATTGACCAATCTCTGCAGACAGAACTGCAGCAGCCAATTCCAGTCTAGGAATTGTGGTGACCTTCAGAGGTGCAACCCGAGATTTTGCCATTACTAAAGAACAATGAATGCGACCCTCATCATCAGTCAGTCTCATGTAAGTGCACTGACCAAAACCTGTCAAGGCAGCATCAGAGAAGAAATGCAGCTCACTTTTGACCACTTTACCAAATTCCTCAGGTTTGAAACACCGGTCAACAGATATGGCTTCAATTGCAGGAAGGCCTTTGAGCCACTTTTCCCAGGCCATCCGGATGTGGTCAGGCAAAGGATCATCCCAACCCAGTTTCTCCTGACACATCTCATGCAAGACCAACTTACCCTGCAAGATCACTGGAGCAAGAAAACCTAGGGGATCAAACATAGAACACACTGTACTCAAAATTCCCCTACGAGTGTGCTTCTCATGATGGACTTGGATACGAAACTGAAACTGATCTGCTTCAATACACCATGCGACCCCCAATGCTCGCTCAATAGGAAGTGGATCTTGTTAAAGATCAAGAATTTTCACAGTATCTACACAATCATTAACTGGCACTGCTTCCAGCACTTCTTGCGAGTTGGACACAAATTTATGGAGACAAAGACCACTATCTCTACAAAGTGCTCTACCATGTCTAATCAGATCCTTTGCTTCCTCGACTGAAGACACCGACTTCAACCCATCATCCACATAGAAATTCCTGTGAATGAAATCAACATCCTTTGACCCATATTTTATCTCATTGTCAGCTGCAGCCCGCTTCAGACCGTAATTGGCCACTGCTGGGCTACTCACTAAGCCAAACAAATGCACTTTGCTACGCAACACAACAACTTGGTTATCTGGATCATTGTTTTCAAACCACAAAAACCGCAAAAAGTTACGGTGCTCAGAATTGACTCTAAATTGATGAAACATGCCTTCTATATCACACATAAAGGCAACCCTTTCCTGCCTAAATCGACACAAAACACCAACTAACCCATTCATCAAATCTGGACCTTGCAACAACATATCATTCAAAGATTGATCCTTAAAACGAGCACTAGCATCCATGACAACCCTTAACTTCCCTGGTTTGGCAGCGTTGTACACCCCGTGGTGTGGCAGGTAATAGGCAGGCGTTCCAGATCCAAGTTCTGAGTCCGGAACTCTTTCGGCATACCCATTTTCCAACAAACCCTGCATTACAGCAACATACCGTTCAAAATGGGCTGGATCACGTTTGAAACGCCTCACCAGGCCCTTTATCCTTTGCATTGCCACCAATTTATTGTTAGGAGGGACAACACTTGGATCTTTAAAGGGCAAAGGCATTTGGTAGTGTTTGTCTTCAGTTTTGACTATACCTGATTCCATCAACTCTAAGAACCGAGTATCCTCTTGGGAAAACTTGTTTCCTTCCTGGAAACCCTCCTCTCTCCCAAAAAACCTGCAAATTTCTTGAGGACTCAACACTTCCTTTGCACTCGTACGGAGAACGACGTGGGCCCCAATGCTGTTTGAAACAGCCCCAGCACCTGAGGTATCCACATTCTCCTGCTTGACCAGACCAATGATACCCCATCCTAACATGGTACGTTGGGCAAAAGGACCGTCGCCTTCTGGAGGAATTACGTCACAAGGAGATAAGGCTTTGGGACAGTTATATCCAATAAGCAAACCTATGCCACACTCACTCTTTGGCATTAAACCACTCACCATTCGCTTCAAATAGGGCCATTCATCAGCAATTCCAGGCGTAGGAATGCAATCACTATCAGCTGGAATTTTCTCATGAGTGAACAATGGAGGCAACAAAATTTGAGTATGACAATCAAAACCTCTAACAGACAACCCAGTTACTCTCTTGCTTGGCATGAGTGTCCTCTCAGCAGTCATAGTGGACAACATCAAAGTAGTTTCCACTCCTGTAACGCCCAGTTTACCACAAAGATCTTTAGAAATAAACGAGGTGTCCGATTGAGTATCAAGGAGGGCATAGGTCAGCATCTCCCTATTAGGAAACTCAGCATCTGACACAAACACAGGCACAATCATGGTGCTTTTGCTAACTCCACAGTTACTGGACCAAAATGAAACACCTTTGGAAGTGGAACTGACCTTATCATCTTTTGAGACTCTCGTGCTACCACCATTCTGGGCTTCAGACCTGGGACCTGGTCTTGCTGGGATAAACCCATGTAGAGAGGATGGATGAAGCCTTTTACATGTTGAGCAAGACAAACGACTTGGACAAGAATTAGACATATGTCCATCCTGGAGACATCCAAAGCATAAACCCTTTTCCATAACAAATGCTTTTCTGTCTTCCAGTGCCTCGGCTTTAAATTGAAAACATTCATTAAGGCTATGATTATCTTTACCACACACAAGACAACTCTTGAGAACCTTCACAGTATTCAGTGTTCTCCCACTATCCTTAGCAGACAACATTGACCTGCTATTTCCTCCCTGTTTTGACTCCGAATTCCCAATTACTCTATTTACAGGTAGCCTTGTGACAGGGTTACAAGCAATGTCTGCCTCCCTTCTCAAAAACTCCACAAATTCTTTAAATAAAGGATAGCTGCCATGTTTCTCAATGGAATCATAAATCCTGCGACTCCAACGAGATACCAACCAATCTGGGAGTTTTGAGACCATCACCTGATTCTGAGAATCATCATCAAGCACACGCAGACTTGGATTAGAACGAGCAGCTACCTCACACTGCAGGAGAAAATCACTGAATCTCCGAAGTCCAAATGCATCCTTGTCTACAACCTTAGGCCACTGCTCAATTTTACTCTTGAAAGCATGTGCTACTGCATAGGGACTTCCAAACCGCTTATCTAACAACTCCATAGCTGCCTGGTAAGAATCACCACTAGGAATCAACAAATAGCCATCCACACTTTCTTTAGCATGACCTCCGAGGTATCTTTTGAGATAGTACACCTTCTCACCTGGCGCAATGCCTTTACTATCAATAAGAGTTGCGAAGGCACACTTCCATGCCGGATAGTCTAAAGGATCACCACAAAATACTCCTGGCTCAGGAACTGGGAGTCTACTCATACCCGCAAATTCTGCAAAACATCTCACCAAGTCTGGAGACTGAGGGGGAACTTCTGTGACTGAAACAGACTGACGAGGAACCTCAAGGTCAGATTTACTCTGAGTTGAAACTTCAGGGACAACAAATTGCTGAGATGAGACCTTAGGAGCAGCAAAAGATTTATGGGGGACTGGATAGCTCTCCAACGAAGCTTGAGGATCGAAAGGGGCACCAAGCTTTGCAGGCTGTGTATTCAGAACTGTAGCACTCTTAGGAAAGGCCATATCACCACTAGAACTCACTGGAACAAATGCTGGTGCCTTACAATCAAGCCTTGACTTAACCACCTTGTCCCAAGTTCTCCCATCAGGTCCATGGCCATTCAAAACGCTATTAGCTCCTTTCATTGACCCATTTTCAATGGCGTTTATGGCATCAATTTTGGCATGCTCAGCTTCAATGTCCCTCTTCAAAGCCACTTTATCCAATTCCATCTTACACTTCTCTTCCTGTTCCAAGTATTTCAATTTTTCTGAAAGTTCTGCTGCCTTAGTTACAGCCTCCAAAACCAAAGACTTAGAAGACCGCTGGGATGACCTACTACTTCTACTGCTTCTGACGGAACTATGCCTTGACACCTCTGAACGATGGGAACTACCCTTTTTGCTACCATGTACAGAACCTTGACTACCTTGACTAACAACTTCTGCGTGTTCAATTTGTCTAATCAACTGAGTGATATCATGTAGCATACCTTGACTTGACATTCATCTAACAGCGGCAAATACTCATGATATTTTTCAACAGTAAGGTTACCCAATTTGTTTAACCCATCAGATACCCTCAACAATGATTTTTCAATTTCATTTCGCATTAATCCTAATTGAACAGTGCTGACCATTTTTTCTGCACACAAATTTTGACCCTTTTGTAAAATGCGCTTGTGACCAGATACAAGTGAAACAAAATCTTTTGATTTACAATCGATTTGATACTGTAAGCCCTTTTCAGTTAATTTTCGTTCTCTACTGGAAGCTCTTATACCATATAAATGCTGGCTCACCTGTAATGTTTGTGGCAAAGATTTGGTGTTCTCTGGCGTGTGGTCATCTTGTACAGTTGCAGACGAAGCGCCCTCAGGGTTCCCATTTTGAGGATGGTTTCCAGGTTGCATTTCCTGCGCAGCCTCTTCTCCATCTTTGGACTCGACCGCTTCTTTGGTTGCCTCTTCACGTTTCTGGGCCTCATCCTTGTCAAATTCCCCGTTTGCATTCTGATTGGTCACCGTTGCGGGTGTCGCATCTGCTCCATTCTCCGGTGTTTGCCCTGGGGAATCTTCACCATCGGTAGGATTTACAGCAGTCCCACCAGCTTTGGCATCCTTGTCCTCATCTTGTGTGAGCAGCTCGGGCTTGTCAGTCGGGCCAGGTGTAGCAGACATTATCTCTGGTTACTTGCAGAGATCACCAATAGTCGCAGCTGTCCAGGCAATCCCACTTCTTTTGGGTTGTTGTAGATGCCTTGGTTTGACTTGGCTGGATGGTTCCTCATGGAATTAAGTGTCACTAGGTAAGTTGGTCTTGCATGAGATGTGTCAGGAGAAACTGGGTTGGGATGATCCTTTGCCTGACCACATCCGGATGGCCTGGGAAAAGTGGCTCAAAGGCCTTCCTGCAATTGAAGCCATATCTGTTGACCGGTGTTTCAAACCTGAGGAATTTGGTAAAGTGGTCAAAAGTGAGCTGCATTTCTTCTCTGATGCTGCCTTGACAGGTTTTGGTCAGTGCACTTACATGAGACTGACTGATGATAAGTGTCACTATTACAGCTAATGCCTAGTTCTCACGGAGACGTAACAGAGGGTTCCTGTTGCGGCGCTTCTTGCTTTTCCAGGAAAGTGGGAGGTTCTTAAGCTACATTCAACACTTCGGCGACGATATTTTCGTCTACGGCGCTTCTTAAACTGCCTCGCCAAAAGTTCCTAGAAGTCACATGACCTTATGGTGAGGCAAGAACTTGCTTCACGAAAGATTCAACCGGTTGAATCTTTGCGAAGAAAGAAGTGGTGAAGCAAAAGACCAGAAAGACCCCCAAAATGATTGGGCGCAGTTAGAGACAGCTTGGGCGAAGTTAGAGACAGGTTGGGCGAACTTAGAGGCAGGTTGGGCGAGGCTACTTATCATTGAGTCAATGGAAATTCGGCGAAAAAAGAGAACAACTCGCCGACGCAAACAGGCTGTTTAAACGCCGAAACAGGCACTTGCTTCACCGTAAAATGTATTTGCTTGGGCGTAATTGAAGATTAGGATGAAGTAAGAGGATGCTAGGGCGAAGCAACAGCATGCTAGGGCGAAGAAAGAGACTCCTTGGGCGAATCTAGTTTAACATTGAAGCAATGGAACTGCGTCGAGGCTCCTGACAACTCGCCGACACAAGTCTCTTCTTGCCTCGTCCGTAATTACGAGCGATTCGGCGTAAAAAACGAGAGCCTCGTCGTAATAGGAACCATCAACGACGATTTAGAACCTCTAATTGATTATATAATTGTCCAAAAATGGCTTGAAACGCCGAAATTGGGCGAAACTTGACTTCCTGGAACCTCTACAACTTCGCCGTCACTTAACCACGCTCGTGAGACACAGGCATAAGCTGTATGAAGAACAAGACACTGTGGTGGATTGAAAGGTCACTGATTTATTCCAACCATGATAACCGTGACACTGCAATGAACAATAAAGCAGTACTTTACCAACCATGTATATATGTATAATGATGTCATAGTGAACAATTATATGAAGTCATAAATGCAATGATATGTCTTTACTGCAATTACATTTTCCATGAACTCAACTCTACATAATGATACAATAGTAATGCTATATGGATGAATATTTACACATCTGATATAAATGTTAAGCCACAAAATATACTTTATATCAAGACAATAATAAGCAATGATTTACCTTAGTTTTTCCACCCATCAGACAAGTATTTCCAATGGACCTGTTCCCTGTACTAGGTCCTCCAGCCAAGTGACTGGACCCACAGAGACACACAGAGAAACCAGCTTTTCACAGTTTCTCAAAGTGGAAACAATGGCACAAGCCAAACAACAGTTACAATGTCATTCATTCTACATCCTGGCCTGTGTCTGTTTGTAGCAGCTGTAATTGCAGCTACAGTGTATATTTATAATTTTTTTAATGATCCAACAACCGACGTGCCCTGGGTCTGGGCACGATTTACCGCCATGTGGGGCACATTGGACCATAGAACGAAAGTCCAGCAAATTAAGAGAAAGTAGCAAACACCACATTTTATTCTCACAGGTCAAAATACACACTTCTGAGTCATTGCAGAATGATTATGTTTGATTATTTATCAGATAATTATATTAAGTCTTGTTTCAGCTACTAGGGGTGGAAGATAAGCCAAATGAATTGATTTTACCCTCATATTGTACAGGAATGACTTTGGTGCTGTATTTTTGTGAAAATTACACAGCTGGCATTATGCGGATTATTTTTCTGTCAGTCAATCAAGTTTACAATGATCCAACGTGCCCCGGCCATGCTGGTCCAACCTGATCCGGGTCAACGTCTTATGAAAATGTGCCTTGTCTACTAAATATCTTTTAGTTGCTCTTGTGTTTCACTTTGCATGTAACATGTGCCATGCATCATCCTTACGTCATTCTTGCATGTTCCTTGCACAGACTTTGCTTTTTGTACTCTATCAACGGGATTCTTGCGTGTTCCTTACATGATTCTTGCATATTCCTTGCATTTAGGAGGAATCCCTGCGTGATCCTTGCATGAAAAAAGGACTAAGTCCAAACTCTTGCGTGATCCTTGTGTTTTTTAGTGAATCCATGCGTGATCCTTGCAATTTTACAGTAAGGGTATCTATCTATCTATCTATCTATCTATCTATCTATCTATCTATCTATCTATCTATCTATCTATCTATCCATCTATCTATCCTTATTCTTTTCTATTTACTGGTTGCCTTAAACAGAATATCACACAGTAATGACGCCCCCGCAGGTCTCGGGCCTCCTCGTGGCGGTGGGTGGTAACACAAGAGTGAAGTCCTCTATCTCTTGTGGCCAACACGAGACAGTGCGCAAGCACACGTCTCCCCGACGGAAATGGGGCAACCTGTTTGCCGTGGGTTGCGACCCGTGTCGTAGGATGAAGGGGTCCTGGTAGTTGAGTTGGTTGGGACTAAGTTGGTCCCTCCCATACAATACACTACTTTGGCCTGGATTTCTCCTAGACGGGAGGCTGGATTGGCCCGGTCCAGTCAATCGGCTTGTCATGTTGTCATTAGGACTTTGGTCCTATTTGGCCATGGCTGATGGGTCAATCAAAGAAGTCTAGAAACCGGATATATGCCTGCCATGGTTTCTATGATCATGATTGAGGCTATATTGCCGAACTTTTCTTCTAAGAGTATATCCTCCATGTATCCCTGGGACAAGGGTACTGGGCACTGCCCTACCTAATTATTCTCCCCTTGTTGGACTCCGTGGTGGGTGGGGAGCGTGGAGGATGAAACGCAAAAACTCTCATGGCCAGGGTTGGGTTCAATTACTTTCATTAATTACAATTACAATTACCAATTACGGTGTGTCTCAAGAGTCAATTACAAATACAATTACAATTACAGTTAACTGAAAAACCCTCAATTAAATTACAATTACCAATTACAATGGTCAATTACAATTAAATTACAATTACAATGTTGACGTCAAGTATGACTAGTCCGCACCGACCCAGAGTCCCGCATCGGACTTCATGGCATCTTCTAAAGATAATTCCCTCCCGGATCATGCTCCACCGGGTCAACAAGGCATGCATCCTCTAGCGGGAAACCAGAGTGGAATTCCATTTGGAGCGAAACGCTTTCGACAATCTCCTGATTTGATGAGTACATTTAACAACCCTCTTGTCAATCATTGGCCCAGATTCATCACCATAGCTGGGACCAATGAAGAATTTGAGACATTGTCAATAATCAAAATACATGACCTGATGGAAGATCTTATTGGACCTGTTGAAAGTGGAAGGAGGTTGAGAAACGGATCAGTCCTGATACAGACAAGAACCAGAATACAAACGGAGTCACTCTTGAACACCAGTGAGCTTGACGGAATCAACATAATCGCTGAGCCACACAAAACCCTGAATCACCGAAGAGGAACAATTATTTCGAGAGAAAGCCACCGCAGCTCTGATGAAGAACTGGACAGATGGCTTCAAAAAAGGGGCATCCATCTAGCCAAAAGAATAGATCTGAAAAAGAGGCCACTCCAACTACTCATCTTGTGTTTTCCGGGCAATCACCTTCCTCCCAAAACAGAAATAGGATTTGAAAAATGCAAGGTAAAACCTTACATCCCCAATCCTCAAAGATGCTTCAGATGCCAGAAATTTGGTCACGTCATATTAGGGTGGGCTGAAAAAAACTTTTTTTGGAATTTCAATATGCCAGTGGTATAGAAAGTTGGCTATGGCCAAAAAATGATATTTGGTGCAAAAAAAATTTTGTGGCATGCGACTTGTGTCGGGCCACTCCGGCTTTTATGAAAATGCATATTTTCAGTCATTTCGCAAGCTTTTTTAGACCATTGTTTGGCCTGAGTCAACTTCCTAGGTTTCAGAAGGCTCAATGGCATACTTAAATCTTCTTTGAAGGCAATTTTGGATTTGAAACACCATAAACAGGTCGCTTATATTTAAGATATAGCCATTTCAGGGTAAATGTTGGGAATCAGAATATGGCTTTTTTTCCCTAAAAATTGCCCGAAAAAAATTGAAAATATCGGAATTGACCCAACAAAAAGTTATTCCAAGGCAATTGTAATTACCACGAGTCCTCCCCAGTGCCCTAAAAAACAATTCCTGCTTATGATCTGCATCAATTTGTTGTTTAAGTTTCCGGTATAGGGGCAATTCGGTGAAGTTAGATTTACAGATTTGACACTTTAGCAGCTTGTGTAGCCCTACCATTATACCTCAGTTATTTCATTGATAAATGGGGATGAGGCCAGGTAATAGGGGTATCAGACAAGCCATCAACCAAAGCTCCAAATGCAACAGGAGCTGAGTTACAAGGCAAAATGTCATCTTGTCGAACATCATGTCGAATGTATAGCGCGTGAGTACGTCCGACAAGATGACATTTCGCCTTGTAGCTCAGCTCCTATTGCACTTGGAGTTTTGGTTGATGGCTTGTCTGATACCCCTATTACCTGGCCTCATCCCTATGTAACAATGAAATAACTGAGGTGTAATGGTAGGGCCACACAAGTTGCTACAGTGTCAAATCTGTAAATCTGACTTTACGGAATTGCCCCTATTCTGGGAACTAAAACAACGAATTGATGCAGATCATACGCTGGAAATGCCTTTTTAGGGTGTTGGGGAGGACTCGGGGTAGTTACAATTACCTTGGAATCATTTTTTGTTTGGTTAATTCCGACATTTTCACATTTTTCTGGCAATTTTTAGCAAAAAAAGCCAAATTCTGAATCCCAACATTTACACTGAAATGGCTATATCTTGAGCATAAGTGACCTGTTCATGGTGTTTCATATCCAAAATGGCCTTCATAGAAGATTTAAGTATGCTATTGAGCCTTCTGAAACCAAGGAAGCTGACTCAGGCCAAAAAATGGTCTAAAAAAGCATGCGGAATGGCTGAAAATATGCAATTTCATAAAAGCCGGAGTGGCCCGGCACCAGTCGCATGCCACAAAATTTTTTTTGCACCAAATATCATTTTTTGGCCATAGCCAACTTTCTAGACCACTGGCATATTGAAATTCCAAAAAAAGTTTTTTTCAGCCCACCCTAACGTCATATCAAAATGTAGAGGACAAGAAAAATGTGCACAATGTGCATCACCAGATCACACCCACACAGAAGACAATCCATGCCACCAACCACCAAAGTGTGCAAATTGTGACCAGACACACCCATCATTCGACCGCAATTGCCCTACATGGGCACAAGAAAAAGAAGTTCAGCAATTGAAAGCTACGCAAGATATTAGCTTCCCAGAAGCACGAAGGCTTGTCAAGAGTACTCCAGGTCCAGTTACCTATTCATCTGTCACATCCATGTCGCCATCACAACGAGTCCACCCATCCGCAGGCCCAAGGTCAACACCAAGGAGCACCCCTCACCGAAAGATTCAACTTGATGACCACTCGATATCCAGATCATCCTCTACCTCCGCAGATCACAACTCTCCATCATCAGACCATTTCGACAGGTTACTCGATCGTATGAACATGAGGGGTTTTGTACCACCTCAACAAACAAAGAAAACCCCAAACTCTCCATCCAACAACAACAAACAAGAATCAAACGATTCTATGGAGACTAGTGCTCCACAAACTATCAGTCCACCTGTGACTGAAAAACGGGGCCCAGACCCCGCTACCAAAACATCTGCAAACAAACGTTTGCAGAACAACAGACCATCCACGTCTGGTACTACCAGCACTTCCTCTACAAACAAGTCCTCAAAAGGACTTCCGGGAGGAAAACCTCTAAACCGGACAAATTTCAGTACTAAACATACTGGAAAAAGATGAAACATCCCACTTAAAAACTAACTAAATAAAATATGGATAATATAATCCAATGGAATTGTCGCGGTTTCAGAGCGAACTTTGACGAACTTACTATTCTGGCCCTTGAACATCAACCTATTCTCTTCTGTCTTCAAGAGACATTCCTGAAACCGACAGACAATATAAAATTACGAAACTATCATCAATATAACAACTATGGAAATATTATCCATGATAGGGCCACTGGTGGCGCCTCCATTTTAGTGAGACAGGGAGTTATACATACCAGTGTCAACATTGACACCACTTTACAAGCGGTCGCTGTTAAAATAACTTCTCACAAAATATTTACCATCTGTTCCCTATACATACCTCCAAGTCATCAACTCACAAATCAGGAATTAAATCACCTTTATCAACAATTACCATCACCATCCATTATTCTTGGAGACTTTAATGGCCACCATCCAATGTGGGGTAGCGCACAAACAAATAATAAAGGACTTATTATTGAAGAATTTCTTTCTGCTAATGATCTTTGTCTTTTTAATGACGGGACATATACATATTTGCACCCAGGTCATGGAACATACAGTTCAATAGATCTTAGCGTCACTGACCCAACACTTTATTTAGATTGGAACTGGTTTGTCCTCAAAGATACCCATGGTAGTGACCATTTCCCAATTATACTAGAATCTGTATCCGGTTCCCAAACCGCCAACCAACCCAGGTGGAAATTAAATAAGGCAGATTGGAAATTATTCAGTGATATGGCAACAAATATCCTCAATCTGCAAGCATACATGAATTATGAATCCCCTGTGGAGCAATTCACTGAGGACTTAATAAATATTGCTAATATTTCCATCCCTAAAACAAAAGGAGATACCTCACAAAAAATAAGGCCATGGTATGACACGGATGTGAAAGATGCCATCAAAGAGAGGAAAAAAGCCCTGAGAATTTATAACAACAATCCAACCACTGCCAATTTAGAAACATTTCGTATTCAAAGAGCAAAAACAAGGCGCCTAATATGACAGAAAAAGAGAATTACCTGGCAAAATTATATTTCTAAATTGAATGAAAGGACACCTTCGTCGAAAGTATGGGAAATGATAAAGAAAATCCAGGGTAAAACATCAACATCTCAAATCAGTCATCTTGTAGTAAATGATGAAGAATACACAACGCCAGACCAAATATCAAATAAGCTTGCAGAAAAATTTTCTTTTAATTCTTCATCAGAAAATTATACGCCAGAATTCCAACGCTATAAAGCTCAGGCAGAACGCCTTAAGTTGAACATACAATCAAATGATCTTGAAGACTATAACTGTCCTCTAACCATTGGAGAATTGCGAAAAGCAATTGAAAAAGCTGTGGATTCAGCAGTTGGACCGGATGAAATCCATTACCAACTCTTAAAACACCTTCCTCCTCCATCTTTAGAGGTTCTCCTCAACGTCTTTAATAAAATTTGGGATTATGGAACCTTCCCTGCTTCTTGGAGGGTAGCTACCATAATTCCTGTCCCAAAGCCAAATAAGGATCATACAGATCCTACAAATTACAGGCCTATTGCCTTGACAAGTTGTTTGTGCAAGACAATGGAAAGAATTATTAACAACAGACTTGTCTGGTTTCTTGAATCGAATGATTCAATTTCCGAATTCCAGTGTGGCTTTAGAAAACAAAGAAGCACAGTAGACCATCTGGTTAGATTAGAAACGTATATAAGGGATGCTTTAATAACAAGGGAACATGTTGTAGCAGTATTTTTTGATTTAGAGAAAGCCTATGATACCACCTGGAAATATGGTATAATGAAAGATTTGTTTGACTTTGGTTTGAGAGGTAGACTTCCTCATTTTATTGGCTCCTTCTTAGAAGATCGATGGTTTAAAGTGAGAGTTGGGTCAACACTTTCAAGTGAATATCCCCAGGAGATGGGTGTTCCCCAGGGAAGCATTTTATCTCCAACTTGCTTTAACATAAAAATCAACAGCATAGTTAAAGCTATTCGTGAAAATGTCATGTGCTCACTATATGTTGATGACTTTCTCATTGCATTTAAATCCAAGCAAATGTCAACTATAGAAAGACAATTGCAACAAAATTTAAATAAATTACATAAGTGGTCTCAAGAAAATGGTTTCAAATTTTCAAGGTCCAAAACAGTATGTATGCACTTTTGCCATCTTAGAACTCCCCATCCTGAGCCAACACTAAAAATTGATAATTGTACAATCAAGGTAGTAAATTCTAATAAATTTCTTGGAGTCACATTTGATTCAAAACTCTCCTTCATTCCTCACATAACTGCACTTAAGGCAAAATGCCTACAATCGTTGAACATTTTGAAAGTTGTGGGAAAAATTAACTGGGGTGGTGACACCACTGTTCTTCTCAGGCTTTATCGTGCAGTGACTCGAGCACGCCTCGACTATGGCTGCATTGTATATGGCTCAGCAAGACCATCCTATCTTCGATGCCTGAATACTGTACACAATCAAGGAATCCGTTTGAGCCTTGGAGCATACAGGACATCTCCAGTAGATAGCCTGTATGTTCTGGCAAAGGAGCCTCCTTTATCACTCCGACGACTGAAGCTATCGCTACAGTATACTGTCAAACTGGCTGCAAATCCTATTAATCCAGCATACACAATTGTCTTTCATTCCAATCATACAGATAGATATGACAGAAGACCAAATGCCATTCGGCCACTGGGATTGAGGGTGAAACCACATCTGGAAGCTGCAGGCATAGACACATTTTTTATTGCTGAGAACAAAGTTCCACAAATTCCAGACTGGAATATAGAAACCCCAGTTGTTAACACTGAATTAGCAGACCTGAAAAAAGCAGAAACAGAACCGATAGAGTATCAAAGAAGGTTCTATGATATCAAATTAAGATATCATGATCACAAATTCTTATATACAGATGGCTCAAAGGATGCAAACCGAACGGCTTATGCTGTTACTTCCTGTAAAACAAACCTACACAGTGAGCGCATTACAAATGAAAGCTCAGTATACACTGCTGAGCTTTTAGCAATCTACAAAGCCGTATGGCTTGCTGGAATGTCTGGAAAAGAAAAATTTGTAATTTGCTCTGACTCCAAATCGGCAATCCAAGCTCTTGCCAGCAAGAGGTTGGATCATCCCATATTACAAGACATACTCATGCTCCTGTCTGGATTAGATAGCAAAGAAATTGTTTTCTTCTGGATTCCGGGTCATGTGGGAATTGCTGGAAACGAAAATGCAGATCTTATGGCGAAAAATGCTCTTTCCAAAGATCTTACCGTTGATACTATACCTTACACGGACCTCCGTCCAACTATCAACGATTATATAAAATCTGGATGGCAAGTTATGTGGAACGCATGTGAGAATAATAAACTCAGAGTAATCTTTCCCAGAGTCAGGGATGTACAACAAATTACCTCCAGAACACGGAGAGACCAGGTTGTGATTCACAGGTGTCTTATTGGACATTCAAGACTCACACATTCGGATCTTCTACTGGGTGACCCAGCCCCGATCTGTGAGAAATGCCAATGTCCCCTCACGATTAAACATATCCTAAAGGATTGTAGAGATTTTCAAACTCAAAGAAATGCACTTCTCCCAACAAACCCACTACGACTTCTCGTAGATAAACCAGAAAACATAATCTCATTTTTGTACCAAACACAGACATACTACAAAATATGAGGAAAATAAACAAAGACAAATAACAACCTAGGAAGCCTCGATATAGCCCAATAAGGTGCTGCAGAGGCGTAAAACACAAATACACACACACACACACAGAGTAATGACAGAATATCTAATAATAATGTGCGACATTAAGACATTAAAATGACGAATGTTGATTTACACAAAAAAACAACTTATATTCAATTGTATGTTAACATAATTTTTTGTTTGTTTGAATTGATAATATTTATATACTCTTTCCTTGAAACAAATACTTGAAACATTTGTCGTTTGCTTTAATTATGCAACAATTTGTTCAGTTAAAACAACATGCCAAGGCATTCACACCTTTTGAAGAACAATTGACCTATCCATTTTTCTTTTCAGAATGTGATGTCTGATAATTTCATTGTCTTTATTAAAAATTAATTAAGAAATATACGAATTAAAAAACTTATAATTTAATGAGATATTACAAAATCTTGAACTACTAATTTCAGAATTTTACTTAGAGAGGCAAAGATTAAATCGTCAGCCTAAAGCAAAATTTGGCTAAGTCATTTTTGGCAATTTTCGGCAAATTTTGTTTTGAAACCAAAATGACTTAGACCAAAATTCTTTTGTGGTTTAGCTGTATTATTAAGAAATTCTCCATAATGTTTATCAATGAAATGTGAGGAAACAATTTCAATAAAATTAATACTCACAATAATGACCGAAAAATATTGTTGATATCCGCTAAATCAGTGATTACAAAATTGGCCTAAGTCCAAGTGGCCTTGGTTATAAAATGTTGTATTTATTCAATTATTTAAATTCAATTTACATATATTTTTTTCCAACGTAAACTTCAATTATTTTCACAATGAAAAGTCTATAAAAAAATAAAAGGAGATTTTGGTAGAAAAAAGGAGATTTTTGGAAAAAAAGGTGATTTTGGCCAAAAAAAAGGTGATTTTGGCCAAAAAAAAGGTGATTTTGGCAAAAGGTGATTTCAGGAAAGGTGATTTTTGAAAAAGGTGAAATTGACTGGCCCCCATAGAGAATTATTGGACTCAAACAAATAATATCGTCCAATATAACTTCTCTTCATCCTTTATATCTCCATGATTGACTCCTTGCCTCTAAATAGCCTAGACCGGTGCTCATGGGGCGTAAAACACAAACTCACTCCCATGATTGACTCCTCACCACCCATCATTTATATAATATATTAGCCTATTATGTTCAGTTGATCATAATCAATCATCTGGACAAGTTTCTGATTGAAGCTTTATAAATTTAGCACAAAATAACCTCATTTTGGCAATTTTAGGCTAATTATTGCATGTGACCTGCATCTCTTTTGTTAATCTCAAAAATAACGTCCAAGCACTTTAAGAGATGCTTGTAGATAGACTGGCTAGGAATGCCCATGATAGCATCTACCTTTGCCTGTCACCTGCAAAAGGGTATCTGGCATGTGAGACCTGCAGAGGGTGTTTGTCACTGAGACCTGCTGGAGGGTATCTGGCCTGTGACCTACTTTTGGTGATTGACCTTTGACCTGCAGAAACTCAGCCTGTTTGTTTTCTTTATTAATTTCTTCACCTCAGAAAGACACCAAAAGTTTTTCAACGCAAGATAAAATTATATTGAGACTGTATGCAAAGTTTTAATGATAGAGATGGAACAGCATGACCAAGGCAGTTGTCATAAGTTTCAGAGCCTCCCTCTCACAATAGAGATGCCGCTTGCAAGCAAGCAAGCATCTCTAAAAATGGCTTTTCCTCAAATCTCACAAATGTGATGTTTGTTGTCAAAAGGTGTATTGTTCAAAATGAATGTCTATATGAAAAACTCGTGTCTGAAACATCCATTTCAGTCAAAATGGAAGATGAAGAGATTTCCTTTTGATAATGAACCAAATCATTATTTTCCAATTCAGCAAAAATGCTGTTTAAAAAGTCTGAGGATCAGTTTAAAAAGTCTGAGGATCAGTTTAGAACTCTTCAAGTGGAGACAATATTAGGCATGTGCAGCAATGCGTTCGATAACCACAAAGACGTCAGCATGGAAGGTCTTACAGGAATCGCTGTCAATTGCAAAGAAGCATGTCTCCAAACATAATTTATTTTTAAAATTGAACCGGTGAAAGTTAAACTTTTCTTGATATATCGAGGCCGCTGCATGGAAAGCTGATAACTGCGTACAATACAGATATACATGTATCCACTATCGACACGGAGGTGAGGTCAAGTATGGTGAGGTGGGTTATTGACTCTAATGCTGGAAAGTATTCTGTTCTGTAAGCAGCCCGGGGGCAGGGTTGGTCTAGTGGTAGCGTGCTGGGCTGCCTATTATTAGTTTTTTTTATATAAAGAGGTTCTCAACTTTCTTCATGAGTACCTTGTCTGACAAAATTCCTTCTTGTTAACTCTTTTTAAAATATTAAATAAATCTTTATTTTCGTACTAAACGTAGTTCATGGTGCAGTGTAGAACAGAAAAAAGTAAAAACACAAATGGTATAACAAAGCTGTACATAAAAGGTATTTACACAAAATGAAGTTTGAAATAAAAAAAGTTAAAATAATATTAAAATAAATTTAACTATTATTCAATACTGAGACAAGTCGTCGATAATACTTTGGCACTCGTGAGTCGTGATAATCTAACATCCAGTGATCAAACTAATCAAATTGAATATTGAATTAAATGCAAGTCGTTTGAGTTCCCCCCACTAATTGTCTTGTCACAACTTCTCTTCAAACCCAGCCCAGCAATCGTAGATATTTTCATTATAATTTTTTTTGTCCCCCAAATATTGAATATATTGTCACAACTTTTGTAACACATCATTTGGATACCCGGTTTATAGGTAGCATAGCAGCCGAACACATAACTCAAGAAACCAGGTAGAGGCATTATCTTCTCTAAAGGAAGTAAGAAATGCACTGTATGTTCACGTGAACAAACTGGTTTCACAAACACGAAATTACACTTTTCAGACGTGTACGCCAAAGAAGAGGTTATGAATTGCTGATACTGACTTTCAGGAATGAGAAAGTAGGGGAGAGCGGGGCACAGTGAGACGGCGGGCACAGTGAGACAAAGCCTGTAGCGCCTAGCTGGTACTGTTTACAGATCAACCCTCTTTTGTATAGTACAAAAAGTATATAAGTGAGAGTCTGACCTATATCCGGAATGCCTACACAGCATATCGAGGGTGGAATTTCAATATTTAGGTTTTTAGCCGATAAAAGTAAATAATTTTGCTAAACGACTTTTTGTTATAATTCCCAAGAAAAATGATATAACGCAAATCAATTGCCAGGAATTCAAACCTTGATTATTTGCCTTAGTTTAGTGAGATAATGAACCAGAATACAGGCATCTGGACCGCAGAATTCAAAAATTTTATAAAGAGAGCTGCGTGGGGCACAGTGAGACAGTTGGAGGCGGGGCACAGTGAGACATGGTAAAATACACTCGAAACGACCTGAATGTAAGGCATAGCTAACAATTCACTATTAAAGACAAAATGCCTGCAATAAACTCCTGATTTTAGTGAGTCATATTCAAAGAGAAGCATCAGAATGAATTTTGATTAGTATGTAACAGGTGCGGCAGGTTAAATAAGTCGTGCATGTGTCCTGTGCGATGAAGTTTCGAAACAAGCTCAAAAACGGACCTAAAAAATCACCTAGCCAGCTGCTATTATAAGAGTACAGTAGTTTCATTAGCAACAATTGACGGAACAATTCTGCTGGTCCCGAGGATCGGGGGTTATGGCAGCAGATGCCCTGTCTCACTGTGCCCCGCCTGCTGTCCACGGGGCACAGTGAGACACTTAACGAGCATGGACGTAACTCAAAATTTCTCCAAACCTGTAAAAGGTAGGAACCTGAAACTACTTGACAATATACCCAACGTCATTACCTATAATGTGGACCTGATCTCATTTAACTCGTTACTGCCAACATTTTGGAACACTTGAAAAAAAAAAAGTGTCTCACTGTGCCCCGCTCTCCCCTACCTGTAGCCTTTGAGAAGTGTACAGTTTATCAATTCCTTCCCCAATCCCCATCCGAAACACTGTTTCAATTGCCAAATGTATGGTCACTACAGAAGTACATGTCGAAGATCAAGCATTTGTGCCAATTGTGGTGATCGAGATCATACTCACACATGAGATTAACCATGTTCTAGGCCATCACATTGTGTAAATTGTTAGGGTGACCACCCTGCATTTAACCATGACTGTGGAGTATTCAAGAAGGAAAAGGAAATTTTACAGCTATGGACTTAATGACAAGTATTGTTTCCAGAAGCCAGACGAAAAACTATTTTGCAATCTGCTCTCAGAGGAAAGCTTTGGAAATGGCCTCGGAAGAGGTAACAACCATTTCTGTCTCCTGTTACTCTACGAATTAACCATCAGTGGATGAAAAATACCAAAAAACGAGGAGATCAGTTGGAATGTAAAAAGATGATGAAGTAGTTTAACAAAGCGAGTTTACAAAGCGTGTTTACAGAGGGAAGGGAGATTTTGGGCAGAGAAGGTATTTGAAGCTATTATAATAAATGGCTATATGTTATTATAGTTAAAAGAAAATGAAAGAAAATTGACAGAACAACTTTTACAAATGGTGGCTCTCAGAAAACCAGAGGAGGTGAGGACAAAAACCCCAACAAGAAAACAGGTCACAACAAACAAGAAAGCGACCTAACATCACTTGCAGAGAGCAACCAGACCACACGAACCCCTCCCTCCCCTTCTCCTTTACCCGACCCACAACGGAAAGGAAAATACCTTTTTCTCCTCCCCCCTCTTTTCTAGCCAAAAACCTTTCTTCCCCCCCCCCCGCGGCTTCCCCCCCCCTGTCTCTCCTCGCCATATGGGTAGAAGAAATATTCAATTACCCCCCCCCCCCTCCACAAGAAGCATTTTAATTTTCATCAAATAATGCACCATCGACCATTCCAATCAGATAACCTTAAACATTTGTTCTTAGAAAATTCAGCATCAAGACTAATACAGTTCCTCAGGGACACTGACTTCTTTTACAAGTTATGAGAAATTAGATTGAAGATGATTCACTAAACCAATGTTGCCTCGAAATAGCCCACACCTGTGCTGATGGGGCGTAAAACACTAACTCACTCACTTCACCAAATAATGCCTCAAATCCAAATCATTTACCATGACCTCTGAGAACACCCTCCCCCCAATTATTCCCCTGACAACATGGGTGTGGAAGAGTTACCACTGTTCGGAAAATGAAAAACGCATTGAAGTTCAATACCAACTGTTCCAAAAATACAAAAAGACGTTGAAAGCAAGGTGGAAGTTTGAAGCTTGTTGACTTTATGGACTTTGACTTCCAAATCTATACATCTAGTTGACTTTATGGACTTTGACTTCCAAATCTATACATCTAAACAGGTTTACCTCTCTTAACGATGGAGTTGTTTGTGACGACTCGGACGAGTGGATCAGGTACAATCTCTTCCGATGCAAGTTTATGCCTATTCATTGTTTATTTATCTAAGGAGTGAAATGGATGACTAAGCAGATAGTCAACCTGGAGATACTCAAACTGGCAGTTTGTCAACTTGGAGATACTCAACCTGGCAGTTTGTCAACCTGGAGATACTCAAACTGGCAGTTTGTCAACTTGGAGATACTCAAACTGGCAGTTTGTCAACTTGGAGATACTCAACCTGGCAGTTTGTCAACCTGGAGATACTCAAACTGGCAGTTTGTCAACTTGGAGATACTCAACCTGGCAGTTTGTCAACCTGGAGATACTCAACCTGGAAGTTTGTCAACTTTGAGATACTCAACCTGGCAGTTTGTCAACCTGGAGATACTCAACCTGGCAGTTTGTCAACCTGGAGATACTCAAACTGGCAGTTTGTCAACCTGGAGATACTCAAACTGGCAGTTTGTCAACTTGGAGATACTCAACCTGGCAGTTTGTCAACCTGGAGATACTCAAACTGGCAGTTTGTCAACTTGGAGATACTCAACCTGGCAGTTTGTCAACCTGGAGATACTCAAACTGGCAGTTTGTCAACTTGGAGATACTCAACCTGGCAGTTTGTCAACTTGGAGATACTCAACCTGGCAGTTTGTCAACCTGGAGATACTCAACCTGGAAGTTTGTCAACTTTGAGATACTCAACCTGGCAGATAGTCAACCTGGAGATACTCAAACTGGCAGTTTGTCAACTTGGAGATACTCAACCTGGCAGTTTGTCAACCTGGAGATACTCAAACTGGCAGTTTGTCAACTTGGAGATACTCAAACTGGCAGTTTGTCAACTTGGAGATACTCAACCTGGCAGTTTGTCAACCTGGAGATACTCAAACTGGCAGTTTGTCAACTTGGAGATACTCAACCTGGCAGTTTGTCAACTTGGAGATACTCAACCTGGCAGTTTGTCAACCTGGAGATACTCAACCTGGAAGTTTGTCAACTTTGAGATACTCAACCTGGCAGTTTGTCAACCTGGAGATACTCAACCTGGAAGTTTGTCAACTTTGAGATACTCAACCTGGCAGTTTGTCAACCTGGAGATACTCAACCTGGCAGTTTGTCAACCTGGAGATACTCAACCTGGCAGTTTGTCAACCTGGAGATACTCAACCTGGAAGTTTGTCAACTTGGAGATACTCAACCTGGAAGTTTGTCAACCTGGAGATACTCAACCTGGCAGTTTGTCAACCTGGAGATACTCAACCTGGAAGTTTGTCAACTTGGAGATACTCAACCTGGCAGTTTGTCAACCTGGAGATACTCAACCTGGAAGTTTGTCAACTTTGAGATACTCAACCTGAGTTTGAACAGATGGAAGAAAAACGATGACAATTGCCTTGTCCGAAGCGAATAACAAGACTGACTAAAGAGGCAAAAGGAGTCGTCATTAGAAAATTTCAGGGAGAAATGGTGCGTCAAGAAGAAATACAAAATTAAAACAAAAGAGAGTTCCAACAAGACAGACCAAACAACAAAGACTACTTTGGTTGCAGATTGTTGTGTCAGGTCAACACACACCCTAAAAAAATTCAGACAAAATTGGTTTTTTAGATTCAAAATGGTTTTTTGAAAAACCAAATTTCAATGCAAAAAACCAACATGGATTTTTTTAAAAATCCATGTTGGTTTTGCATGGAAATTTGGTTTTTCAAAAAACCATTTTGAATCTAAAAAAACAATTTTGTCCCCATATTTTTTAGAGTGTGCAGAGGCGTAAAACGCAAACACACACACACACTTGTTAGAACAGACAACCCCCTCTTTTCCCATGCACCTGCGTGAAAAAGAAATACGTTTCAGTTGTTGCGTGTGAATTCTTATAACAAGTATGATGACCTCTACAAAGCATCTTTATTTTTTGAAATATATTGTTTTCATTCACGATGTCCCAGACATATTAGAAAAATATGACTAAATGCTGTTGACCTGCAGCACAATTGCAATTACAAGTAATTTTAAAAAGTTAGTGAAATTTTCAAATTTGAAAATATTGGTTGACAGTTTTCTCCATTTCCACTCAAGCAGGAAATGATAATAACAGTAGCCGCTAATTATTTTTTGTGGCATTCGTCATCCTCTTCCTCCTCCTCTTCCTCCTCTTCTTCGGGTATTTCCAACAATTTCCCTCCGATCAATCCGCCCAATACGAAAACAATGAAGAGAAATGGTCCCTCTGAAATGAAAGCAAGTTAAAAACAAAACAAATAAAATTGCTCATGGTTAGTGTTGATCTGGACAGTGAAGAGTGAAACCGATACAGGACGTATTGTCCCAAAAGTATAGGGGGAACTGGGGCACATTTGGACGATTTTCACATATGCTAATTTTACTCATTGTTTGAAGCACTTACAGTGCCGCCTGTAGGTAAGTGAAACGCATGAAATGGTGCCATTGCATCAATGCTAAACATCCTCAACCAAACTGCTTGTGGATGCATGAATTCTCATCCGATGAGAGGAAAACATATTGTGTCATAAAGGCCGATATGTGAGACATGTCGGATAACAATGGCAGCCAATTTCTATTTCTGTGGTCGGAGTTAGGTATGGGTCAAAGTCTTTGATAAGTAAGTGAACCACCCTTCCCTATTAAATAACATTGGGCCTGTGTTTCACTTACTTATCAAAGACTTTGACCCATACCTAACTCCGACCACAGCAATGAGAATTGGCTGCCATTGTTATCCCACATGCCTGACATATCGGCCTTTATGACCCAATATATTTTCCTCTCATCGGATGAGAATTCATGCTTCCACAAGCAGTCTTGCTGAGGATGTTTAGCATTGATGCAATGGCACCATTTCATACGTTTCACTTACTTACAGGCGGTACTGTAGCAACTCAGAGATAAATTTGCATGATATGAATATTACTGACATATTGAGCTTAATTCCAACCATAGAATAAATACATTGAACGGACATGAGGCTCAAGCAGATGAAGCAACCAAATCCACCATCTTTGAACTGCCTGGTGTGAAGTCACCAATAATAGTGACGTCACAAAAAAATCCATGTTTGTTTTTTGCATTGTAATTTGGTTTTTCAAAAAACAATTTTGAATCTAAAAAACCGATTTTGTCTGAAATTTTTTAGAGTGTTTGATGAAAAGTTTGTATTTACCAAATCCACTAACAACCATCAGACCAAGAACAGCAACACCAAAGAGGAGGTAATCGCGACCTGAGACGCCCATCCAGGATAGATCAAAGTAGAACATGTCGTCTGTGTCATCATCCTGGATTTGTGCACATTTGTGTTGACCACCGCTGTCATGTGGTTGAATGACTTCCATTTGTATTGCTTGTGCCATTGCTGATTTCTAAGATTTCTGAAAGGGACACATTTCAATTATATGCTTCACATTTGAGAAATCAAACGAATATGCCAAGTTGTGCCAAAACAAGTCAGAGATACATTTGAGTGCTTATCCCTCTCTGCCAGTGGCGGATACAGGGCCCGGACCCCCCCTAGAACACTGAGATTAATAACAGTATTTTGAAGGGAATACGCGGCGACGCAGGCACGCGAATGCCGAAACACGCCCGGGCCCCCCCTAGATGACCGTGTCTGGATCCGCCACCGCTCCCCAAAGTCATAAACACAGCATTTTCATTGATAAAACTTAGTTACCCACTCGTAAACAGAAAAAGATATAATAACCAACTGCCGATGCTGCATTTTCCAAACTTCAGACAATATTAATTTTGCCTGCCCCAGTTGATAGACACCATGGTTCATCCTGCATGTTTTTCCAAGTTGTAATCAGTTTGTTGGGGTTTGTTTGGGTACGACTTGGCATGTAGTCGACATGTCTTGAAACCATATTTGCAGAAAACTTGTCTTGAAAGTGTAATGAAATCCAAATATACATTTTGTATACCTATTAATTGTTGCTATGATAAATCTACTCTTAATAATGTGCAGATTTCTTTGATGATTGGTTATAGGCAGAACTTCTGTTTACCTATATATAGTCTTGGATAGTCACTGTATAATTGTAGCCCTTTTAATACTTAACAAGTTGCAATTAAAAGAGCTTGAACTTACCGAAAACGTTCCTCGAACCAAGAACTGGAAAGTGTATTGTCCCAATAATTCCTGGTCTTGTTTTGCTGCTGTTCATAAATGTGTCACAGTGTCACTACCCCAGTATGAAAATGAGGTAATTACATGAGATCTGTGTAAAGTAAAAATAGAAAAAAGTTTCTGTGCCCAAAAGGTTTGGTTTGTGATCAAAATACGATATTATGATTTCTTGTTGAATATTGATCATTTTGTTTTACGTCTCTTTTCTGTGACTTCTGCTTTCCTGTCCCAGGTTAACAAAAGCATGTACGTTCTTACTGCTTTCCAACAACTGCATATGAAAACAGTAACAATGGACATTAGAGCTATATTCTGTCCAGTTTTTTGCTTAAATCATTGACATCACTTATACAAAAAAAAATATTTTAAAAGAAAATCTAATTTTGTTATTTCATATGTATTTTTTCCGTTTGTATGCATCTATCTATTGAATTTTAATGTACGTGATTGACATTTCGCTGGATAGACTATCATCGTATGGTTCAGGGTAAACTAGACAAGCTGTACAGCCAGCGGTTTACTTGCACACAAAATCTGTACTTGTAGTCATCACATAAATGTAAAATTTCTCAAATTTTACGACATCACGACACACAACCATGTCTCAGAAGTCCTATTTTGACCTTAACTCAATTTGGCCCAAAATGTGTCATTATAACAAAACAACCCAAGTCAGGGTCACTGAGTAACAATATCACGAGCTGTTGTGTGAATTAATTTCACTCGAGCCCGCAGGGCGAGAGTGATATTAATTCACACAACAGCCCGTGATATTGTACGAAGTGCCCTGACGCGTGGTTGTTTTGTTTTTATCACCTGGTTTTACCTCAAATTTTCAATTGTAAAGAGGGACTATTTTCTGCCATTACAAAAATGTGACGTCGCCATGGAGCAACAATGGAGGTGACGTCACAATCCTATTGTTTTGGCCGTTGCTTGGTTTGTGACTTCATCAGGCATCTGAAATGCCGGTGATGTCATAACAATTGTTAAAAAATATCGCCCTTGAAGGGTGGTATTTTTTACAATATCATAGGCCCTGATATTTTAACTGTAAACAGTGATATTCACAGCCAACCAGGTGATAATTCCCCTTGGACGCTAGATATACAGGCAAGAGGTCTGGTGATGCAGACCAAAATCTGATCTGACTAGGTTTGTAGACCAGAATGCAGACCAGAATGCAGTATACAAATGTTGACTGATGTGAGGGCAACAGTGCGATCTGTTTGACCCAAGGGAGTGACAGTCATCTTGCTGTGTCACGAGGCCGAAGGCCGAGGGAAACAGCAAGGTGACTGTCACTCCCGAGGGTCAAACAGATTGCACTGTTGCCCGAAGTAGCAGTCAATAATTGTTTTGTTATACCTTCAATGCAATTCCAACAAAAAAGGTAGAGAAATGAAGAATTTTGTGTGGATGACTATACCTTAAAACACAAACCTAAAATTCACAAGTTGCATTTTCATCTGATAAATTTAATAGAGCGGTAAGCGAGAGCAATTTGCACCGAAGGCGCAAATTGCGATCGCTTAGCGATCCTTCCCACACTAGTCATGTACGTACTGAAAAATCATGGTAGTGTATCATTTCGATCAGAACGTGTCATTCGCCATCTTTGTTTTTCGGCCACGTGATCTCCATGGTCGCCGCCATTATTCTACCACGCATGCGCAGTTGGGTAAATAGCATGACTCCGTTCATGACGTCGCCCCTTGTGGCCGTTCACGAAATCGGCAAAAACGACGCAAATTAAAAAGTTTCTCATCAGATTCACTAGTTCACACTCAGCAATACAACAGCGTTGGCCTTGTAAATACAGACCTGCTTACCGCTCTCTTCTGGCTTGGCAGATTACATATTATAATTTCACATCTGTGAGGTCATGATTAGGTCTGCTGATCTACGTCATGATCTATTTTCAGCTCATTGTGGTGACGTCGCAATGCTGTGACATCATAGAGTGGTGACGTCACAAAGGTTGCATCTGTTCAGTTAAAATGTAAACAAGTAAAACTGCAATGAAGTCTTGGGATTTTAATCTTCTTCACATTTTGTGAAGAAAAAAGAAGACTTATTCCTCAGATACCATCAGTGGTTCCAGTACTGACTGTCAAATGTGCATGGGGACCTTGTGAATTCAGCCTCTGTGGACGTCATGAACTGTTGCCCTCTGAGAGGGCAACAGTCTTTTCTGATCCCTGTCATGTGACGTCATTGTGACCAATCACAGAAGAGGAATTGCATTTGAGGTGTAACAAACCAGAATGCAGACCAGAATGCAGACCAGAATGCAGAAAAGAATGCAGACCAGAATGCAGACCAAACCATGACTTCAACCTATCCACTTGATGTTTTCCGATAACAGCACGGCTCTAGACCAAGGTTTAACAAGATCGTCTTTGGTGGATCATTAATAACAATTGGAGAGCAGCTGAAATAGGAACTAGCCATTTTCTAAAAAAATTTTCACTATTTTTCGACAAGTGTGTGCCCTGAACTAAAAGTTGCCTACTGACCTTTCCTATGCCATTATTTTTTTTGGCGAATCTTAAGATGTCTTCGAATGTTTCATTACTGAAACGAGCCACTTTAATGATGGTTCTTAGGCTTGTGCGTCGGAATTTCTGAAAGATACAACAAAGTAAATATTTTCATGTTTTACAAGTAGCTTCTGTTTAAAACATTTCCATCCCACGTTGAAAAGGTGCATGATAAAGACTCAATCCACAACCATCAAAAATACAAGAAAATACAGATCAGGCATATCTATCAATGCAGTTCTGTCTGTGACAAAAAGTTAAATTTCATCAAGTTTTCTTAATTTTGCCTTTTATATGATGTAGATAAAGCTCAATTAACTTCATTATCTTATTTTGATTTATCAAAATGTAAGGTGGATACCTTGCCAGTGAGTATCAGAAGTTTTCTTTCCAGATCCCCATATATATCTTGACTCTCCGAAGTTACCAAATGTCTCGCAATGGTGGCCTTATCCTCCAAGCAAAAAAGTAAAATAATATTATATTGAGACATACATTCTTAATTGGTAAGAATTTTCTATTTGGAAAGTCATATTGAACATACTTTTGAAAAAATACCTGCATAATATGTGTATAATATATATAAGGCCCAACAGGAAGTGCACATATACATTGGACTGGCTATTAAAAATAGACCAGCCAAGTGAAGTTCTAATTGCGAATGGCTCATCATTCCTACCAACTCCTGTCTCTCTAAGGATCAACAATTTCTGGTTATCTTGACCTATCAAAATATCCACATTGGACTTAGCTACATAATCAGACAAGTCTTTTCGATGCTTGAACTTTGTTACATCAATGTCATGTACCTTTGCAGGAATCTCTTCCACAACATAAACATTTGTAAGATGTACAACTGGACAATGACATTTTGAATTGACATACATATCAACCACCATGGTACTCCTGTCTTCACCTGACTTACTCAAAGTATTCAAGGAGTAATTGGTAATTTCACCAGTTAAGAATGCTCATTTGACTAGCTCATGAGAGCAGAATGTATTCGTTGAAGCTGTATCCAACAAAGCTGAAGTATGCACCCTACCCTCAACCCTCACTACACAGGAACAACAGGTAAACTAACTTCAGAATTAAAACTTCTACAGATATCTGTGTATACCTCTGCCGCATTAACTTGCACATTGCTTACATTAACTTGAGCTTAATCAACATTTCCAGAATTTATATAAATAAAATGTAGAAGGTGTGATCAACAAGAAGAAACCCAAGAACACATCCTGGAGGACTGCAATAGGATAGACCGCTCAGAAATAGGCAAAATCACAACACGCGACATCTTCGAAGAGGAAATAAGCTCAATCAAGAACACGGCAAATAAACTAAATAAATTAAAAAGACATTCTTAAAAGTGCTGCTCCCTAATATAAACATTGGGTGAGAAACCCGGATAATCCGGAAAAGCACGCAGAGAGAGAGAGAGAAAAATCAGATACTAAGTGATTATCCATCAGACAATTTTCACAATTTATGATCATGTGCAAACTCCAATCGCTGAACTGGTCGCATATCTTTGAAAGTTTGGCAATAGAAGAGCTTGTGATTTTCACCACAGGCTTTACAAGTGTATATCCTGCGTGGCTGAACATCTTGCGCTGAAGTTGAAAACAACGAGCTGACCTTGCTGGAAGATTGAACGGATGAATGTGATGTAGTTGAAGATTTGAACGCAGAGCCATAAAGGGGATCGTTAGCATTATCATATTTTCTAGTTACAAATTCAACAAATTTTTCAAAGCTGGGATAAGAATCAGTCTTTGATTTAATGTTCAGAGCTTGTTCTCTCCACTTTTCTTGAAGACCATCTGGAAGACGTTGCATAATTTCCACTCTGCACATTTGAGTATCTATTTCGGGCAGTTTGTTCAAAGAAGAAAGCACAGCATAATAATTACGAAGATCATCTGCCAGTTGTTGAAGATCTGAAGGTGACTTGACTGACTTTCCTGATCACAAAGTCTTGATTATATGCAATCGGAAATAAGATGAGCATTACAAAAACGTTGCTTCAGAATTTGTCGAGCTTGCTCATTTCCTTCTGTACCACTTAACAAGCTGCAATGGCGAATAGCATTATTGGCTCCTTTAGACGTATTTTGAAGCTATCTGCTGAGTTTCAGAGCGTCACTGATATTTGTATTTCCGACAAGTTCGTCAAAGACAGCAAACAATGTATTGTAGAGTAATGGATCACCATCAAAATGTTCAAGTGTTACTGCCGGTTGATACACAAGGGAAAGCAACTCAGACTGATCAGATGAATTGGGTTCAGTTTTCATTTCAGGCACCTTCTTGTCGTTAACACAAGATTCAGATTGTCTTACAAAGTTTTTAGCGGATTTGAAAACTTCAAGGTATGGGTTTTGAACTTCATCAAGGTACTTATCTGCGTCTTCTATTTCCTAGTCTTCTTTAAGCAGGTCAAGGTAGGCATAGTGAGTTGACTTGATTTTCGAGAAAGCGTGTTTGAGTTTATCGAGGTGCGATTTCACTTCGGGAATGTCTTCTTGTGCAATCTAGCGGTCCACAGCATTCCGGAATCTTATGACCACGGCCTTCTGCGAACTCCGCTTATGCTTCAGTTCCTCTTTATCAGCCGTGTTGTCGATTCTGTAGATTTATTCACTGCCTTGATATGACAATGGCAAACTAAGAGCTATATTTCCCAGAATACAGGATGTTCCACAAGTCACCATGAGAACACACATGTATGGATCAAGTTGTGATCCACAGGTGTCTTATTGGATACGCAAGATAAACACATCCTCATCTTCTACTGGGTAACCCAGCCCCAGTTTGTGAAAGCTGCCAGTGTCCACTCACAATAAAACAGATCTTGAAAGAATGTAGAAATTTTTGATTACAAAGAAACGCACTGCTCCCAACAAACCCACTACGACTCCTAACGCACTAACCAGAAAACATAATCGCATTCCTTACCAAACACAGATACGTATACTATGAGGTTATATCATGGGTAGGTGCAGTACATCCCTAGTATACTCCCCAAGACCCCAGTATATTCCCGAGACCCGAAGGGTCGAGGGAATATACTGGGGTCGAGGGGAGTATGCTGGGATGTTCTGCACCTACCCATGGTATGACCTTTTTATCCCATTCTAGGCACATTTTCCTATTTAATTGAAATTAGTAACACCGCGAGATAAAAAGTCATCCATCTGTCTTTCAAAATGCCTTGAACCAGCCTGTGACTTACATGTATACATCTTATATATACTATATAGCAACTCCATAGCCTATATATAATATACATTGATAAATCATCCAATCAGCAATTAATCTATCTAACTATCAAACTATCTATCTAACTATCTAACTATCTATCTATCTATCTAACTATCTATCAGTTAATTTATCTATCTAACTATCTATCTACCTAACTATTTGTCTAACTATCTATCTATCTATCTATCTATCTATCTATCTACATGTCCAGCTATGTTGTCAGCGTTAATATTCAAAAATAGGATTGGCTGTTTGACAGTTTGAGAAGTTGATTTCTGATTGAATTATGTGAAGCTTCTAATGGGCAGTTTTACAGTATTTGCACCCGAAGTGTCTCATGGGGGGTCAAAATAAAGTTTGAAATTTGAGAATTTCCATCATTCTATCATAAAATTCACATATTACTGTTTCTATAATCAAAGAGGACTGAAGTGATTTGGTGGTTTACTACCAAAATACCGCTACTTAAAGTAGGCAAGGGTTGATTCTTGAAAAAACTGTTTATCAGGAAAAATATCCATCCAGAAACAATTTTCACCCTTTCTTATTCTTGGAGATCAAGCCACATTGTTGCATAGGAACATCAAAACCCATACAAAACTTAAATTTTGATTAAACATGCCACTTCTTTTTTTAACCATTTTTATTACGAAGTTACAGAAATCTGGCTTGCCATTACCGTGAAAGTTTCTGTTGAGTAGGGTACTAGTCTCAAAAGACACATGATTTCCACGGTTAATAATCTCAAGATATCCTATTAACCCCATGTCAAGTTTTGTTACTGTACGATTGAAACTCATGGTGTTCGGCTGTGTCAAACATAGTGTTTTGGAGCAAAAAACCACCGAAAATGACCAAAAATCAGGCGCCTTTGGAAAAATCATCTTTGATGGCTCCATTAACAAGATATTTGGTTATTATCCTTTAAAGTCATTCAGTTAATAGCGAAAAATTACAATTACAATGATATAGGACACAAATACATCAACTTTTTTCACAATTTTGATTTTCTCAAAATAGTGTAATAGATAACAAAAGATAATATATTTGACATTTTCAATACTTATAAAAACCCTTTTTAGGCATTCAGGTTTACTTAGTTTGTATAACCATGGCCGTTTCTTCAATGAATCCAGTGTTAAAACGCTCAAATCAGAGCAAAATTTCTGATGTGTTGGAGAGGACATTTTTTGACATCATGAATTTTAATTTCTAAGAAAATGTATAAACATGGCCTGGATATCTTTTTAACTTGTATTTGTCACATTCTTGTAATGGCACATGATTGAGCAAAAGATACACAAATAGCTTGTTTTTCCTACAAAACACTTAGTGTTTTTTCTATGGGTTGGAGAGGACATGCTTTTTTTGACATCACATTCAAGCCTCACATTTCGAAAACCAATTATGGTTAGTGAAACAAATGTTTCTGTTTTACCTTGAGATATGTCTCAAGCTTCAAAATTAACACAAACAGTATACACATTCTTTGATACTTACTCATAACAGCACATAAAGCAACTGATGATCCATCGAAAATTAAATTTTTGACAGCTGCCATTTTTTACATTATAGGACCCAAGTCATGTTGTATATAACTTATTCACATGAAACCTGTTGTATTTTATACCCAAGCCGTAGGTCCAGAAAGGTATCATTAACGTGAATCACAACTAATTGAATATTTTTTTCTGTTCATCCATGAAATTCACAAAAAAGTCTGTGAGACATAAAAATGTGTCAAAATTTGTCCTAAATTCCTTACAGCTTCAAAACAAAGCATTGCAGAAGGGTAAAATATGGTGCATTTATATGTCAGTGTAGGACAAGATTGCCACTGCCCGAAATTTCGATATACCTATCATACTTTTCTCCTAATAATTGCATAAACATAAATAATCGGCTGAGTGCAAATACTGTAAAACTGCCCTAATAGTCTTATGATTTAGTATTATGAAAAATAAAGTGCTGCTGAAATGCCCACTATTTTTACTATTACATTAAAATTGTATTTTAAAAATCAGCCTAATATTTATTACCGATTCTATGTAAAATTCAACTTTCAATAAAATATCAGAAGTTGATAAATTAAAGTATATTATACACTTCCAAACAACAGAACTGTGTGTTTTCAGAATTAAGTGAGTTTGAAATTGATTTTATAACTTTTAAAAATAATACAGTAAGAGAGCCCTTGTTTCATTTTAAAATTTAGTCTATCTATACAGTTTTTATTCAAATTGGTGACTCTAGTTGCTTTAATAAAATTATACAATGTTACCACGCTCCAAGAATTCTAATCCCAACAATGAAAACACAGGAAAGCTCTGTGCACAGTGGTGGAGTGGTGAAGTGGTGGATTATTGATTTTTTTCTTCTGTGCAGTCATGCATGAACTCTGGCTTGTCTGGCTGAGCTGAAAGTGGGTGTGTCACATTGCTGCACTGTGATTGGTTAATGAATCTAAAGTCAGTATACTCCCTGGCAAATACTGGTCAGCTGACCGTATACTGTTTTTTCTCCCCGATACTGACTTTTTCCCTGCTGTATTGGCCCAGTAAAAAACACAGTATCGGGGAGAAAATGTGCCTAGACATGGGATAATATTATTTACTCAATTCGAGCCACAATACCGTATGCCCCTTGGCATTGACGAGACCTGATATCTTAATTTCTACAGAACATTCGTAAGCTTCATCTAACAACATGTGTTTAGAATGTTTGTCAGTACTTTTCTGATTTCCAAAACGATGTCGAGTATGGTGTCATTTGTGTCATTTCCGAGTCCTCGAATATGTATTTTGCCATAACAGGCCAGAGTTGCATTAGGTCTCCAAAACATGTGACAGATGTATTTCTGAAAAGACTGGTATGGCACAATAAAAATGTCTTCTCTGAAGTTATGGGGGGGGGGTTGGTCTACTAATGGTCTAGTGGTAACATGCTGGGCTGCCTATTGCTGGGTCCACAGTTTGAATCCAGCTCTTGCTGGGTCACCTTGGCCTATAGTTTGGATGGCAGTTTCAATCGTCCTTCGCCTCTTTGCGGTGTCCTGCCCCTTTCTTAATTAGCCTACCAAATGCATGAATGTATGACATATAGCCCCAATCATGCATCCATCCATCTATGCTGTTATAGTAGATAAACTGGATGTATTTTCGAAGTTCTTGTAATTTTTATAACAGGAAAGTTATCCCAAACAAATAATGATGTGTATACATTATTTCGAAATGTTGTATGTACAGTGCCGCCTGTAAGTAAGTGAAACGCATGATATTGTGCCACTTCATCAATGCTAAACATCCTCAACCAAACTCCTTGTGGAGGCATGAATTCTCATCCGAAGAGAGGAAAACATATTGGGTCATAAAGGCTGATATGTGAGGGATGTGGGATAACAATGGCTGCCAATTTTCTCTGCTGTAGTCGGAGTTAGGTATGAGTCAAAGTCTTTGATAAGTAAGTGAACCACCCTTCCCTATTAAATAACATTGGGCCTGTGTTTCACTTACTTATCAAAGACTTTGACCCATACCTAACTCCAAATAAAGCAAAGAAAACTGGCTGCCATTGTTATCCCAAACGCCTCACATATCGGCCTTTATGACCCAATATGTATTCCTCTCATCGGATGAGAATTCATGCTTCCACAAGCAGTTTTGCTGTGGATGTTTAGCATTGATGCAATGGTACCATTTCATGCGTTTCACTTACTTACAGGCGGCACTGTACATTTTGTCCATCTTCGGAATAACTTTCCTGTTATAAATAAATAGTACTTCAAATTAATCAGTTGATAATTTTTTGTAATTTTTCATAATCATTTTTTGTAATGACTTCGGCTAGTCTGAATTGGTAAATTGTATGTTCTGTGAATAGTGCAAGCCCCAATTTCATATTATTAAGAAGCAACACCTTTTTCGGCTGAGATGCAACAAATGCTGTGTGTGGATATGTTTTTCAATAGTTATTGTATACTGGCACAATAGAACCCTAGACTTGCCAGAGCCTGCAGAACCTGTCACAAATAAATGTAAAAGTTGAGGGGGTGATGGTGTTTGACCTAAGACATAAGATACAGGCAATCCAATCAAAATTAGTTGCTTAAAAATTTTCCCATGGATTATTACAATATGTAGGGTAAGGTGGGGGAAATCCGCCCCGGGGCAAATCCGCCCCCTTGAGGAGAAAAAGTTCCCTCATGACCCAAAGTATAAATGACAATAAATAATTTTCATGCGGATTAGTGCTACTGTATCTAGAGACTACTGAAACACAGAGATTAGGCTTCTACATAGTGTTGTTTGCGCTACAACTGAGAAAGAAGACATACATCTCATCACTGAGCAATTCAATGTGCAATTGAAACTTTCAAAACTGAAGTGTTTTGCAGGTACATGTTGAATAAACACATTACTTATTGTCATTAATAGCAATGTTTATTCAATGACTTTACATGTGCAAGAGATTTCATCAATCAATAAAATACATATTAAGAAAATAACACCCACATAATTTCTAGTGGTCGGGGCAATTCCGCCCCTTGTCCATGGGGTAAATCCGCCCCTTCTGATTCTAATGTTAAAAACATACAAAACACGAGATATGTCTTGTAAGTCACTCTATTTTGTCATAAAGCTCCACTAATGGTGATTATGATTTTAATTGAGATGAAGTTAAGAATTTTTGCCATGCTTTAGTGTGTGTTGAATATGCCACATGCAAACTTTTTTTATTCTCACAATCTCACACATAAATTGATGAAACGATTCTTGCATGTTGGTAATTATACCCAGAAGAAACAGGGCTTATTTTAAGAATAGAATTTACTTCAGAAGCCAAATGTTTCTTGTCATTTGTAGCCAAAACTCAAGGGGGGCGGATTTGCCCCACACTTCTTGGTCAAATCCGACCCATGAGATTGAACATTCATATGGTGATAATGGCTCAAAGGTGTCGAATTAAAGCATGTAAGTTTCCATATATGTTCAGATGTATATATTCCATCATTCCCTGAAATAGAAGCTACGTTTTTCATAAAGGTGAGGGACTGAGCGAGGAATATATGTGAAAAGGGGGGCGGATTTCCCCCACCTTACCCTAATTCTTTGCATGTCTTCCTGAGTCTTGTTTCCCTGAATGGGATGGGTTGGGTTTGAAAATTCTTCCTGTTGAATTTTTAACTCTGATTGATAAAGGAAATAAAGATATGGCAAATGTTTTTTGGAGGTACGACAAAAAAGACATTGCTTCCTAATAACTTGGTACAGTGCCGCTTGTAGGTAATTGAAACAAGTGATGTTTTGCCACTGGGTCAATGTTAAACATCCTCAACCAAGCTGCTCAAAATAACCATCCTATGTGGTGAACACATTCATATTGGATCATAAAAGATGATTGGAGGTATATGTGGGATGCAAAAGACTGCCAATTTTCTAGGCTGCACCAAAGAGAAACATGTTTGGAGGTCAGTCTTCGATAATAAAGTAAAACCCAAAGTCAATGCAATTTCAATGGGGAGGGAGTCACTAACTTATTAAAGATTTTGACCCGTATGCATTATGTAATTTTTGCAGAGGAAAAAAAAAAGGCAGCCGTTTGTATTCCACATGCCTAAAATATCTTCTCATCAGATTGTTGATGTTTAGCATTGGCCCAATGGCAAAACATCACCTATTTCGATTAGGGGGTAACCATTCAATCTTTTTTTTAATGAACAATTCTCACTCAGGTTTAAGTGAAATAATTTTTTTGGGCAGTCTTGAAATAAGTAATTTCTGGTTGGGATATTTCCTAACAGGGTGTTGCTTGATTTAATAAGGAATATTCTGAGGCATCGTGCACACAAAATAATTTAATTACTGTTGGGTGTTGCCGCCATGAAATAAATAATTTCCAACACCCCCCCCCTGAAAATCGAATGGTGGCCCCTTACACAGGTACAAGAGAGGAACCCTGGAGAACACCTGTTGCCATCTTGCACCTGAGCAAACAACATGGTACAAAGCCTGTGGCAGTGAGGTGCTAACATGAAATCCAAAATCACTCTCTCGCAATTTGTCACGAGTTCTTCGCAGCAACTCCCCATGATACATGTGACACGAGGATGGTCATTTTATTCATTTGATTAATGGTTAACATTACAAGGTTAATGATAGCTTTTTAGCCCTTTTAGTGGTTCTCATGTTTCTAATGCATTTGCTTAGGGCAAGGATGAGTATGTTATTCTTTCTTTGAAATCCTTGAGGTTGCGTGTTGATTAAGGCTTGGTAGTAGACCGAAAGATGGGAGTCCTGCTTGAGCATCTCAAGTGGGCAGTTTTACGGTATTTGCACTCGGCCGATTTTTCGTCTTTAAGCAATTACTCTGAGAAAAGTATGACAGGTACACAGAAATTTGTCTTGGTGGCAGTCTTGCACTATATTGAAGTATATGTGTACCAAATTTTACCTTGCTACGATGCTTACTTTTGAAACAGTAGGAGATTTATGACCAATTCTTGCACTTTTTTGTGTCTCACGGAGAGTTTTGCATATTTTTATGGCAACACAGAAAAGCAAAGGCAGGCGCTTTTGATTCATGTTAATGATGCCTGTCTAGACCCATGTCTTGGGCATAAAATACAACAGGTTTCATCTGAATAACTTATATACAACATGACTTGGGTCCTAAAATGTAAAAAATGGCAGATGTCAAAAATTTTGTTTTCGATGGACCATCAGTTGCTTTATATGCTGTTATGAGTAGGTATCAAAAAATGAGTACACTGTTTGTGTTAATTTTGAAGCTTGAGACATATCTCAAGGTAAAACAGAAACATTTGTTTCACTAACCATAATTGGTTTTCAGAATGTGAGGCTTGAATGTGATGTCAAAAAAAGCATGTCCTCTCCAACCCATAGAAAAAACACTAAGTGTTATGTAGGAAAAACAAGCTATTTGTGTATCTTTTGCTCAATCATGTCCCTTTACAAGTATGTGACAAGTACAAGTTAAAAAGATATCCAGGCCATGTTCATACATTTTCTTTGAAATTAAAATTCATGATGTCAAAAAAATGTCCTCTCCAACCCATCAGAAATTTTGCTCTGATTCGTGCGTTTTAACACTGGATTCATTGAAGAAACGACCATGGTTATACAAACTAAGTAAACCTGGATGCCTAAAAAGGGTTTTTATAAGTATTGAAAATGTCAAATATATTATCTTTCGTTATCTATTACACTATTTTGTGAAAATCAAAATTGAGAAAAAAGTTGATTTATTTGTGTCATATATCGATATAATTGTAATTTTTCAGTATTAACTGAATGACTTTAAAGGATAATAACCAAATATCTTGCTAATGGAGCCATCAAAGATGATTTTTCCAAAGGTGCCTGATTTTTGGTCATTTTCGGCGGTTTTTTGCTCCAAAACACTATGTTTGACACAGCCGAACACCATGAGTTTCAATTGTACAGTAACAAAATTTGACATGGGGTTAATAGGATACCTAGGGATTATTAACCATGGAAATCATGTATTTTTTGAGACTAGTACCCTACTCAACAGAAACTTTCACGGTAATGGCAAGCCAGATTTCGGTAATTTCGTAATAAAAATGGTTAAAAAAAAAATTGGGGCATGTTTAATCAAAATTTAAGTTTTGTATGGGTTTTGATGTTCCTATGCAACAATGTGACTTGATTTCCAAGAATAAGAATGAGTGAAAATTGTTTCTGGATGGATATTTTTCCTGATAAACAGTTTTTTCAAGAATCAACCCTTGCCTACTTTAAGTAGCGGTATTTTGGTAGTAAACCACCAAATCACTTCAGTCCTCTTTGATTATAGAAACAGTAATATGTGAATTTTATGATAGAATGATGGAAATTCTCAAATTTCACACTTTATTTTGACCCCCCATGAGACAATTTGAGTGCAAGTACTGTAAAACTGCCCAAGTAAACATTTTTATAGCTGTTACAATATGGCCACCGTGGAAAGTCACTGTTGTGACTTGGAGCACATAAAAAGACTTCTTGAATTTGATACTTTTCTTTTGAGTCTTGATTAACCCAGCTTGCCCTAATATAGCCAATCAGGTGACAGATACTGATGTAGGGTATAGCTCCACTTCGCATGGAGTTTATGCACAAAGCGGAGAACCACGACTAGTTTTGAATTAACAGATTCAAATTTACCTAATATTCCATTACTTTACTATTGACAGATTTAGAAAACTTTAAGAAATGTATTAGGCCTACTGTAGAAGTCTGGATGAAAAAGCAGGAATGGCATTTTCCATGAGCAAATGCAATAGAAACGTGAGAACAACACACCGCCATCGGTGAAATTTTGCAGAATATTCCATTACCTTACTATTGCTGGAGAATTTGCTACATAATTATTCACAGACTAATGTTCATATTTATTGGCTTTATTGGCCTATTTCATTTATCGGACTAGCATCATAGTAAGATGATCCTAAGAAGCATATTTGAAACGCAACAATGTGTGCCTGAGGCATAGGATTGAATGCTGCATGCACAGGTACAAGAGAGGAACCCTGGAGGACACCTGTTGCCACCATGCACCTGAGCTAACAACCTGATGTCCCCAGTATTAGAGTTTACAGTACAAATTTCTAAAAGTCTCTAGTTTAAAATCACATCCTCGCTACCTATCCATAGCTATTGGGAGCTGTATGTAGCTAAATCTATCCTTATTTATCCGGAGAGCACCTGTTGACATCATGCACCTGAGCACACAACCTGATGTCCCCAGTATTACAGTTTACAGTAAAAATTTCTAATAGTGGCTCGTCATTTCACTATGATGCTAGTCCGATAGATTTTATAGGCCAATACAGCCAATAATGGGGACATTAGTCTGAATAATTATGTAGCAAATTCTCCTGCAATAGTAAGGTAACGGAATATCCTGCCAAATTTCACCGATGGTGATTTGTATACAGACATGAAAAATCATTCCTGCTTTCTCATCAGTACATGTATGACTGCCCCAGCAGGAAGGAAGAATCAGCCACTACTCTACCCTTTCACACCTTTTGGCTACCCCAGAATCACTTCTTTTCTTTTCCTACTTGAAATGCTGTAAAAAAAATAACTTTACATTTACTTCAAACCAACACCAATTTTAACTGAAAATTGCCAAAACCAAGGATGATTCAGTCTCAGCTCGACATCATGCGCTCTGGCAGAAACAAAAACAGAATTTGAGGGATACATAGTTATTGGATGGATTATAATCAACCCTCATGAGTGTCCTTTGGAGGTGCTGCACTATCTAGACCTACACTATAGTTACATACTTGCCATTACAAGTTTAGTTCTATGGTCAGGTTTCATTGTTTTCTGTTATAATTAGTTGGCTTATCCAGTTTTGTGACTTATTGTCTTGTGCACCAAATGTGACATGCAAGGCAGTGCACCATTGGACATGCAAGATGGCAATAAGGAAAATAAGTGCATGTTTGCCACACAGTCCTGTTTACCAAAGCATTCTGATGTACCGTAAAACGGGGTTACTTTGGCCGTTCTGTACTACTTTGGCCGTTTAATGAGAAAAAGATTCAGCATCCTGTATCTCTCAAACCAATATAGATACCAGGAAATTTCTCTTTGCGTCTGCTAGAGTAACTTGTCTGCTTTTTATGTAAATTAATTTTATTTCAATACCACGATACCAGTGCTTCCTGTGAAGGCCATTCTGGATAAAAAAGCAGATTTGCAAAAAAGTGTGATTTTGCTGGGAAGTGTCTACTTTGTTCTTGGTGGGTCAAGTGCAAGCTTACGCAGTGAAAATTGTTGACGGATTCTAAAGATAATATATCAAAGTTTCAAACTTCACAGGATTTGTTTATATGTTATGTAATATAGTGAGTTTAGGGCTATGGCCAATGTTACCCCAAATCTCCCAAGTCATTGTCGGGGTTACTTTGGCCACCCCTGGAAAGAGTTGGCACAATTTGTAGTTTATAGCTGTCAAGGAGGTATAAACCTTGATTTGACAAACAGGTTAATGACCCTGAAAATTATGTTGACTGCCATAGGTGCTAAAAAAAATACCATAAATTGTCCAATGCAATAATTGCAATTTGTGTCATTTAACAAGCATAACATAGCGATGATCTACGGCTGCTAAGGAAGCTATGAATTACCGTAGATATATGATTTCATCCAAAATAGCATTAGATAAAGTTATTTCATCTTGGATTATTTTTTATGGTGTTTGTTTACATAATGTTACATCAGTGAAATACGCAAAAAATGAAAATTAGAATAGAAATGTAAAATTTCATATGATTGATAAAAATAGTTTTAAAATGACAGCTTTTATGACTGGTAGCATATATATCTTACATTCTTGTGCCCTAAAAGCTGGGGTATGTTCACACTATGTCATTCTGAATTAGGAAGCAGTAGTACACAGAATGTGGTACACGTATCAATACTTAATTTTTGTTCAGAAATTTTCAAGTGAGTCACAACTCATTTTAGATTACAAAAATACATTCCTCAGCTTATTGGGATGCCAAAATAACATAACTAAATGCTACTGCTGTACATGGTATTACATGCTCAAAATCTAAGGCGGCCAAAGTTACCCCAAACTCTGGGGTTACTTTGGCTCACCCTTGAATTATGTAATGAAACAGAACCATCATAGATTTTGGAAAGCTTTCTGACAGATGAAAACCTCAATGTACTGGCTGTGTTATGGCACAAAACTTGATATTCAACGAAGAGGTTTTACTCAGAACACAAATTTGGTGCTCCGAAACGGCCAAAGTAACCCCGTTTTACGGTACACAAGTTATATTATCCCAGTACTTTTTACTTCTTTAGCATTTGTATTAAATAAAGAAATCTCGACATCCGTTTAGCACCTAACGTTATGAGAAAGTTTTCAACAGCAATGCCCAGTTGGATATTCAATCACTGATAGGAGATGTTATATTACAATTACGTCAGCTTGACATCTTTGTATAAGTTGTTAGTACATGGATAGACAACGCATTATCATATCATCTTGAGGAGGCAAATTCCTGCTATATACTTAAGCACGGTAAGTAGGAATGGACGAGAGAGTGAACATTAGTCTGCTAATTTACAACATCAAGAGAGCCATTGTGCTGCAAAAATGCAGCCAATTTCCAGGGAATATCATTACTCTCCAAACCATTCGCCATACTGCAGGCAATGTGGTGAACGCCATAAACGTAATTTACTACCACTACCACTAACAACAAGGCATTGTGCAAAATGAAGGGCTAGCGTGGGCATGGCCGGCATGCATGCCAAGTATTAACCACATTCTGTACCTGTGAATGCATGTGAATACGTTATATTATGTGTCATGTGGGACATCGTAGGCGACTATTTGTCATCCGCTCTGTCTGCATATAAAAATTGAAAATCGGCAGCAACTCAGCGTTACATATTTTTCTGCATATGGTGATATACGGTTGCTCCTTTGCCACAGGCCAGACATAATTGATTTTTAGTTTCTTGGATTGACCGACCCAGCCGATTTTGTGCCTGCGAAAAAGAAGATTGGCCTTAACCAGAGTTTTTATTCCTGACGTAATAAAAGATTGAAATTACAGCTTTTTTCCATCCTACCGACCTCAAAAAAAGTGCCTTGAGAAGAGTCGCGAAGCTAAATGCCAATTATGTCTGACCTTACTATGCGAAGTGGTGTAAGCAGAACTGGGTGTACATAATATTATAGGCTATGTCTGCGTTATTTATTCCATGCATTATTGCATATTATTAGTATGTCGGCGTGTGAGGCTGCATCTGATTTAATTGTACAAGATGCCACGAGGTCTTCGCATTAGCATCAATCCGCATTCATGTATTGTCTTGAATGCAGTGTATAGTAATGCATTGTTAATGCATTGTAGCTGGAGTGGCTAGTGCATCATCTGCACATCATCTGCACATCATCTGCAGCATCCGAATGGTTGATGAGCATTGGTGAACAGTTCAGAACAACACGGGAGGTGCATTTATGGACTGAAAGTCTTCGTTTGCAGCATTCCGGTGCCCAGGCATACTGTGACATAGCAGTGTGCACAGCTGCAGAGACAATAACAGCTCTCCGCTGCTTTGCAGGAGCTCCTGTGTGCATTTTCTGGAGCTTTGTTCGCTTTCTGTGGCTTGCTTTTGCAGTTGCTGTTCACTTTAAGCAGCTTGCAGTAGCTCATCGCAGCATTCGAGAGCTTTCGGCTGTTACTGCTTGAGTGCTTGGAAGGACGTTGCGTTTTCTGTGGGTCGGTGGTGCTTTCTACCTGTCACAATTGGCGTAGGAAGCTGTGTGCCCGCACGCCGGCTGCCCCCTGGCTCCGACAGCCTCACAGTCAACTGTGTGGTGGCCACAAGTCCAGTTCAGAGGCCAGCTGAGGTGACGGCGGGAAAACAACAGGAAGAACCAGGTAAGGGTTTTTTACTCTGTGTCAATCAATCGTGCAGGTGTGTTATACACTTCAGGCACAACCGGTAAATGGAACTGCATTGTTTACTTTATGGTCCTTTTATGGTTTTGTACTTTTTCTTCATATTCTGCTTTATTTATTGCTTTGTATTTGGTGCTTTTTTTATATACCTCTTTAAACTTTAACTGCACATTTAATGATATTTTCTGGCTGTATGAGAGCAATGATGTGAGCAAGCATATGGGGTAACAGTTCTTGTTGAAATGCAAAAAGGCACACCGACACTCATGTCGTCTGACTCTCTTATAATCTTTTACAGGCCATACTTTCGTCATTCTGCTTTTTATTGAATTTTATTGCATTTTGAGCAGTAACGAGTGTCAAATTAACCAAATGTCACTTTTAGAGTCATGTGCAAAACACCGCTCATAAATTACAATACAGATCAGGAATGATGTGGACTATAATGATTTTTTGATGGCTATAATGATTTTATCTTACAATTGTGGAATACGAGCAGTTACTGAAATAGGGGAGAGCGGGGCACAGTTAGGCACTTTTTTTATTTTCAAGTGTTCCAAAATGTTGGCAGTAACGAGTTAAATGAGATCAGGTTTACATTATAGGTAATGACGTTTGGTATATTGTCAAGTAGTTTCAGGTTCCTACCTTTTACAGGTTTGGAGAAATTTTGAGTTACGTCCATGCTCGTTAAGTGCCCCGTGGGCGGGGCACAGTGAGACAGCAGGCGGGGCACAGTGAGACAGCAGGCGGGGCACAGTGAGACAGGGCATCTGCTGCCATAACCGCCGATCCTCGGGACCTGCAGAATTATTCCATCAATTGTTGCTACAGAAACTACTGTACTCTTATAAAAGCAGCTGGCTAGGTGATTTTTTAGGTCCGTTCTTGAGCATGTTTCGAAACTTCATCCCACAGGACACATGCACGACTTATTTAACCTGCCGCACCTGTTACATACTAAGCAAAATTCATTCTGATGCCTCTGTTTGAATATGACTCACTAAAATCAGGAGTTTATTGCAGGCATTTTGTTTTGAATAGTGAATTGTAAGCTGTGCCTTACATTCAGGTCGTTTCGAGTGTATTTTACCATGTCTCACTGTGCCCCGTCTCCAACTGTCTCACTGTGCCCCGCGCAGCTCTCTTTATTAAATTTTTGAACCCTGCGGACCAGATGCCTGTATTGTGGTTCATTATCTCACTAAACTAAGGCAAATAATCAAGGTTTGAATTCCTGGCAGTTGATTTGCGTTATACCATTTTTCTTGGGAATTATAACAAAAAGTCGTTTAGCAAAATTATTTACTTTTATGGGCCAAAAACCTAAATATTGAAATTCCACTCTCGATATGCTGTGTAGGCATTCCGGATATAGGTCAGACTCTCACTTACTTACTTTTTGTACTATACAAAAGAGGGTTGATCTGTAAACAGTACCAGCTAGACGCTACGGGCTTTGTCTCACTGTGCCCGCCGTCTCACTGTGCCCCGCTCTCCCCTACACTAAAATGCTTCTTGTGGGGTCATATCTCCAATTCCCTATACTTGCCACGTTATAATTGATGATTCAGTTAGTGAGGTAACTGAGGTTATATCCCATACTTGCCATATTATCAGCAGTGGTCAGTCATGATTTGCACCAGTTCCCCTGTGGACTAATTGGTAAGTGCGCTTGTTAACTGGCTTTGAGGGCGTGGGTTCAAATCTCACCCCGGGAACTCACTTTAGTCCGAGCCCATGGGATCTTAAATGGAGGCGGGTTGTATCCAGTATTCTATGCTGGGCATCCCTGAATTAATAGGGTATGTGCCAGACTTGGTGAGGGAGTGATGACAGACATGTTGGTACTCTATCAAACGTTTATTCAGATGTGTCAGCAGAAGTAAGCAAAGAATATTCGAAAAATAGTCGAAGAATAGTCGAAGAGTTCCCTAGAAATAAAGGAAACAACATATAAACACCATGTAGACAATATAAGAATCAGTATAAATATGTGAGGAAGACAAGTGTATAAAGTTTATAGTTAAACTCACAATCCCAATGCCTTCAGGGCTCCAACACCAATGATACAGATGCAGATGCAGATACAGATCGCATAACGCTACAGATACAGTCTAACAGCAACTGTAATTTCAAATAATGAATTGTATAAATAATAGCTACACTGATAGTACAAAACCTTTGCTAGTTTAAAGTAGTGAAAATGTATAAAGAATCTACAAATATTTAAATACAACGAATTCATAATTTATCCCACATCACAGCAATATAAATGAAATCAACGTACATTTTAGCAGATGAAATGAAGAGAAGTTTTCTTGTTCAGTTAAAAATTAAGAATGACAATTTATGCCGGATATTTAGCATGTTGAGTTGTAACAATAAAGTGTGAAAGACAGATGTCCACAAACTGACAAAATGTAACAGAAAACAGTGGACTTCACAGAGATGTCCTAGATACATTCAGTAAAGTGTGGAACACAAGAAAATACAACTGTTAAAAGCTAACTCATTACAACAATGTAACAATAGACAACAGAGCAATCAAAGTGTAATTAGAGGAAGATCAGATAAAAGTAATACAAAGTGATCAAACATGATACATTATGATCAAATCAGTAATGCTGATGATCAAACCAACACACAGACTCAGTCTTCTCATCTCATCATCATACGGCGATCGCCTTCACTAATAAGGTGCTGCACAGGCATAAAACACAAACAAACATCATGATTTGCACCAGTCACCAGAAAGGTCACATTTCTCCCAGTGATGAATAGACATCTTATTTCAATGTTAAAGATAGGATATATATGTAGTAAGGGAGAGTGGGCCATGACCCCCCCCCCCCCATGGCAAAACCACCCGGCCAGTGGTTCAAGGTGATCGGTGCCTCATAGTGAAAATATTGTTAGCGCATGTGATTTTACTTCTTTGAAACACTTTTTTACTGGAACGGGGTACAAGCGAAAGGACAGAGCCAAACTTAACATCTCAGTTTGTTGAGTTTTTAAGCATTTTGAGGGTGCCAAGTACCACTTTCGATCAAACATATCTTGATAGAATGTAATAACAATCTGCATCACCGACCCTTTCAATCAGGTAATCTCAAACACTTATTCTCAGAAAATTCAGCGTCCAGTATAACACAGTTCCTCAGAGATAACGACTACTTCTACAAATTATGAGAAATTAGTTCCAAGATAATCTATCTAACCAATGTTGCCTCTAAATAGCCCACACTGGTGCTGATGGGGCGTAAAACACAAACTCACTCACTCACTCACTTAAGCATTTTGAGGCAACTTCATCTATTTTTGCATGTGACGGTATTTGTGATGAAATTCAGCATGAAGATGATGTCAGGGAACGGTGATAGGCATTATGTTGGTTCATATTCAAACTAATTTTCAAATAGAATTTAACTCTCATTAAAACAAGTCATGAGTGATAATATGGGTAGTGGGTGTTTTACAATATGGGGCATAACCACCCACCCCTGGAAAAAATACAGAAGGGGAGTAACAGAAATGTACTGTAAATGTGTGACAAACTTGGGGAGGGCTAGCATAGATTGTGTCATTTGGGTCGTCTTGAAAAACATAAAGATTGGAATTTGCGGGAGAGTCCCAGAGAGGAATATCTCAGAAGTCATTACTACACTATAAAAAATTTCAGATAAAATTGGTTTTTTAGATTCAAAATGGTTTTTTGAGAAACAAAATTTCAATGCAAAGAACCAGCATGGTTTTTTTTTAAAATCCATGTTGGTTTTGCATTGGAATTTGGTTTTTTGAAAAACCATTTTGAATCAAAAAACCAATTTTGTCCCGACATTTTTTAGAGTGTATAACAGAAGGGAGGACACTTATATATGGTTTGATACTTACCAGTTACCAAGTCAAGAGCACCTGCATTTTCCTCAGAATGGGACATAGTATCCTTCCACCAGATAGATTCTCTAGTTATTTTTGTTCCAAGCACCTTGGGAGGTTTTGCCCCACGACTCTTCCCTATGGCATATATTTATTGCAAAGTCTTCATTGAGGATCTGTGAAATGTACACCGTCATTAAAATAAGGCTGATATCAAGCACTCCTTTAATTTTTTGAGCTGTTAAATTTATGAAAAGCAAATTCCTTCTTCAGCATGCATGATAAATATACAATTTTCGTTTTTTAAAGATCACTCACAAATATGCGATGTTTCATTGCTTTCTATGAAGCTCAACTGTTGCAATCTATAGATTAATGCTATTGATACCAATGTTTCTTTCCGTTTATTATTTTAATGTTTTTCTTGATGAAAATCTCAAACAATTATTTGAATTGTGTGTTTATCACACTGGAAAAAACAGTTTTAGATATTCATCAGACTTAAAGATTTTATAGGGCTTGTCAGCTGGTCGAGTACAAACTCTATTCGTGTTTTGAATGTCCCATTACATCTTTTTAAGAGAGAGAGAATGAAAACAAGAAGTGAATGTTTTTTTTGGTCAAAAGAACCTACCTGGAGACCTGCCAAGAATCATACTGCTCAGCGCATGGTGCAACATTGTGGCAGCACTGTACATGCTGTACATGACTTCCTGTTTGATCAAAACATTGGCTTGGAGAAAGCATATGCTTCAGAAAAGGTCAATTCATATAAAATCTAATTGCTGTCAGCTATAGAAAACACTTAGAACTGTGTATGTAGTCACGTACATTCTTTGTTGACATGACAATAGGAGAATTTGGTCTTACCTTTCTTGAAAATAAGTATCCTACGATATGTCTTGCTAGCCATTCCAAATAATAGATATCCCATGCAATATAGCTATAGTCCGTGAACAATTCCATGCAGATAAATGGATTCTCAAATGCTTCAATTATCATTTCTTGGGCAAAAAGTCCCTGGCTCTGTTACATATTCTTTTGCTCTGACAGTATATATATGTGAAGGGGCCCTGTTACAAAATAGCAAGCTGGATTATCTTGTTTAGCATTGTTTGGCATTGACTGTTTGTTGTAATCACCTGTTTCAAACCTCCATTCAGTGGATCGCACTAAGTCAACTGTGAATTCCTTATGTGTGGTTGTGGGACCATGTCAGCAGTCTGCTCACTTTTCTAAGCAACTATGACTGTGCACTACAGAAAGAGATGTGAAGGCCGGTGAACATTGCAAACAATTGATAACAGTTGTTCACACCTTTTCAGCCAATGCTGTGGCTTGTTCAGTAGAGAGAGGTTGGTCCATGGCTGGATAAAGTAAGGAATTCCGGCATGTCATTGCCTGGAAATTTCTGAATCTCAACGGAAAATTTTTGAAAAAAGGTCTAATTTCTGACTTGGAAGTCGTCGCTTGATTCGCGACCTTTCATGGGAAATATTTTCATACTAATTGCCTAGAGATTCACTTTTTTTTAGCCCTGGGAGTTACTCCTGGATACTACACTTGAGTGTCTGTGAAGCAGATATTTATTCGGGAAAAAAATTCCTACATATTATTAGTCTGTACAATCTATGATGATGGTTGCCTATTAGCCTGCACTTGTTATGTGGGCGAATGTGCTTAGATTGATTTTTAAAACCGCGTTAATATTATGTCTGTGAGCCATAAGTCTTGAATTCTCTGTTGTTTGTCTCGTCATTTTTATTGCGCATTAAACTTGTATTATCATTAAGGAAGCAAGTGTACATGTATATGATTCTTGGTCCATAAAAGATGCATTGATTGAGTCCATAACTTCACCAATTACCTCCTGTTTTCTCATAACATTTTTAAGAGGCATTAAAAGCAGTGATATATATTTATAAAGTAAATTTCTGACAAACGCTGACAAATACCTTTATATTACTTTGAAGTTTTTACGTTACTTTCATGTAATAATGTATGTCTCTTATGCATCATGAGAGTTTAAAATCATGACTACATTTACAAAACATCTTCAGTTGATGTCATCAGGAGCTTCTCTGTCAGTCATGAAGTTCACTGGCTTTCGGGTGCCTTCCTTATACTTGTATTCATTGGGGAGTCTTGTGTCTGTTGCTGTGAAATTGATAGGCATACACCGCATCTGACAAAATTACGCAAGTAGGTTATTTCGATGTAGCACAAAAAGTATTGGGCCCAAGAGTGTATCGTTTTCACATAATCATTGTATTGGGCTGAGAAATATTCCATGTGACTTTCATCAAGTTTCATTCAGGCAAACTTGAGTTATGGCATATATTCAAATAGTTTGGTGTCTGACGAAATTATGCAAAAGCAACGCAGCAAGCGGAAGGACAGTACAAATGTTGAATTATCAAACTATTGTGGTCGAAATATTAGCGTTATATCATTTGGCTACTATTCACATCAAAAAATGTTGCTTACTTGCTGTCACTGCTATGTAATATGCATAAATTGTCTCCATTGGAATAACATTGATTTTGCATATTTTTATCAAATTTATGCTCCCCAACATCTCAAAGAAGTTCTGATACTTTTGAAAATGGCTTTAAAAGTTACCATCTGATATCAATTAAGTTCAGTTAAACTGAGAGATAAGTTGTGCATTGGAAAATGACAAACTATTACTTAAGAAACTGCACATCGTAAACGCTATGCAATTCCAATGGCAGGTCGCGGAAATAATTTTTGATTGCTAGCCATTTCAAAGTAAGAGGAGTTACTTCAGTTTCTTTTTCACACAGCTAAATAGATAGAATAAGGTGACTTCTAGAAGCATGTTTCACATGATTGGAACCATTTTGAGGTTTTGGGAAGCATAAATTTGATAAAAACATGCAAAATCAATGTTATTCCAATGGAGACAATTTATGCATATTACTCGGCAGTGACAGCAAGTAAGCAACATTTTTTGATGTGAATAGTAGCCAAATGATATAACGCTAATATTTTGACCACAATAGTTTGATAATTCAACATTTGTACTGTCCTTCCGCTTGCTGCGTTGCTTTTGCATAATTTCGTCAGACACCAAACTATTTGAATATATGCCATAACTCAAGTTTGCCTGAATGAAACTTGATGAAAGTCACACGGAATATTTCTCAGCCCAATACAATGATTATGTGAAAACGATACACTCTTGGGCCCAATACTTTTTGTGCTACGTCGAAATAACCTACTTGCGTAATTTCGTCAGATGCGGTGTACAACAGAATGCAGAAACTAAGATGGAACAAGAAAATCTTCTTGAAAAAAAAGATATATGCTGGCTGTAGTGATTACGATTTCAAAATGTACAATAAGAGTATGTTTTGCCAAAAGAATTTTAAAATATGGTATAAGAGAAACTACAGATGAACCCATGATATGGTACAAGAAACTATAAGAGGAATTATAGATGAACCCATGATAGATCTATCTATCTATCTGTCTATCTCTCAACCTCTCTATCTCTTCATCCCAAGGGGGCATGCGATACTCCGGAGACACCAGCTATACTTTTTCTATATCTCTCACTAACTAGGTCTGGAACACACATATATCATGTGTTCATCTATAATCTTATAGCTTCTTATACCTGCTCTGCTGATCTACACTAACTTGTGTATTGTATTTACTGTTATTTTTATTCCTATGACAGTTTAGCTGGAGTTGGTAAATTCATATGGGGGTGCATAGGTTCAATATGACTCACTATTAATTAGTAAGTCATTATATTATATGACTGTCAATCCCTAACTGTTAATCAGGCATCCCTTACTGTTGTTCATCAGTTAGTCACTACCTGTTAGTCATTAAGTCTGTTGTTTTGGTAGTTACTATTTGTTAGTCACTAAATATGTTTTTTAGTCACAAACTGTTAGTTAGTTAAAAACTGTTAGTCAAACCTGTTAGTTAGTCAAAAACGGTTAGTCAGTCAAAAACTATTAGTTAGTGAGAAAGTGTTAGTTAGTCAAAACTGTTAGTAGTCAAAACTGTTAATTAGTCAAAAACTGTTATTCAAAGACTGTTAGTCAGTCAAAGACTGCTTGTCAAAAACTGTTAGTTAGTCTAAAACTGGTTGTAGTCAAAAACTGTTCATAGTCAAAAACTGTGTGTAAGTCAAAATGGTTAGTTAGTCAAAACTTTAAGTAGTCAAAAACTATTATTCAATCAAAAACTGTTAGTTAGTCAGTAGTCAAAAACTGCTAGTAGTCAAAAACTGTAAGTCAGAATTGTTAGTAATTCAAAAACTGTTAGTAGTCAAAAACTGTTAGTAGTCAAAAACTGTTTGTCAATCAAAATTGTTAGGTAGTCAAAAACTGTTAGTTAATCGAAAACTATTTGTAGTTAAAACTGTTGGTAGTCAAAACTGTAGGTCAAAAACTGTTAGTCAAAAACTGTTAGCTAGTCAAAAACTGTTAGCTAGTCAAAAGCTGTTAGTCAGTGAGAAAGGGTTAGTTATTCAAAACTGTTAGTAGTCAAAACTGTTAGTCAGTCAAAACTGTTAGTCAGTCAAAGACTGCTAGTCAGTCAAAAACTGTTAGTTAGTCTAAACTGTTAGTAGTCAAAAACTGTTAGTAGTCAAAAACTGTTAGTAGTCAAAACTGTGTTTAAGTCAAAATGGTTAGTTAGTCAAAACTGTTAGTAGTCAAAAACTATTATTCAGCCAAAAACTGTTAGTGTCAAAAACTGTTAGTCAAACTATTTGTAGTAAAAAAACTGTTAGTAGTCAAAAACTGTAAATCAAAATGGTTAGTTAGTCAAAAACTGTTAGTAGTCAAAAACTGTTGGTTAGTAAAAAAAATGTATTTAGTTAAAATCTGTTAGTCAAAAACTGTTAGTTAGTCAAAACTGTTAGTTAGTCAAAACTGTTAATTAGTCACTAATTGTCACTAACTGTTAGTCACTAACTGTTAGTCAGTCACCAACTGTTGGTCATTCACCAACTGTTAGTCAGTCACCAATCACTAACTGTTACATGGTCACTAACTGTTAGCCAGTCACTAACTGTTAGTCATGTAAGTCAGCTAGTCCTTAACTGTTAGCAAGTAACTGTTAGTAAGTTACTAACCGCTAGTCCCTGACTGTTAGTCATTTTGTCCCTAACTGTTGTTCATCAGTTGGTCACTACTTTTAGTAAGTCACTGTTGTTAGTCACTTACTGTTAGTAAGCACTAACTGTTGTTGATTCACTAACTGTTTGTTAGTCTTTAACTGCCAGTTAGTCACTAACTGTAAGTCACTAATAGTCTGTTAATCACCCCAAGGATGTGCCACCCAGAAATTTGACCTATAAATAGAACAAACTGCTCTCATGACTATTCACCTCCAATGCTACAACTCACCCCCAATTATTTCAGGTCCTGCAACAATTGTATCTGCACCAATTGGTCGGTTAATGAGTGGCAGGTGTACTTTTACATCAATGCAACAATATTAAGTATTTGTGATTCTAAGATATTTTGTAATGCTCTAGCTGATATTACTAAATGGTGGGGACCAAACCGGTTGACACTTTTCCGTATGGGGCAATCAGTATAGTATGCTGGCTGCATAGCCAATACTGCACTATAACAAATCTTGTCCTAAAGTTCAAGAAGCCAGCATAAAAAAGAAATGAAGTTCTGACTTGCCAGAAATCTGAAATATCAACCCTAGACACAGACCAAGTACATGTATCTCTCTAAATAGCCCTTTTACAATGCTGCTTGAAGTAAGTGAAACGGGTGAGGTTTTGCCATTGGGTCAATGCCAAACACAAGCACCTACAAAAGGGTTAATATCGTTGATGTGTAAGCGGTGCCATTACGGTCAGGAAATATGATATATGCAAAAAGGTGGACTGTGAAAATGGCACTTTGTGACTCATGATAGCTGATGAAGTGTCATCTTCTCTTCATTCAGCATGGGAAACATAGAGGCTGTTCGATTAGTCATGATCAAGAGAAGACCTTTTGATTTGTCATAACTGATTTTAGAGTAAGAATCAGAAGCAGAATCTTTTTGTTTGCCTGTCACCAACAAGCGGGATTAATCTCATTAAATCAAATTAACATTGAAAGTATTCGGTATGATCATGACAAACATTTTGACAGTGCAGCAGTCTGTTTACATATCAAATTTCCTGGCTGTAAATAACATTAGGCTATGGTTTCACTTATGAAATACATTGATCCGTTATGTAGATCATTAGTACTGCAATGAAAATTCAGCATTTTGTCTCACACACAATCCGTACAGACCAAGGATGTCTCTAAATAGCCCAACAAAGTGCTGAGACGTATAGCACAAACACACATACTCACAGACAACCAAAAATATCTGCCTTTATGACGCAATATGTTTGTATCTACTCAGTTTAGCAAGGTTCCATGCTGCCACAAGCAGTTTCGTTGGGGATGCTTAGCATTGACCCAATGGCAAAACACCATTCATTTCACTCACTTTCATGTGGCATTGTAGGTGCTGATTGGACTTTTGAAAATTACTGTTGAGTATGTTTTCAGTCTAGTTTTGTACTCTGTAGACAGGGTTCATACCTGACATTTATTTTAAAAGACATTGTAATCTCTATATGTGTATGCACAAGAACAACAGCTGTGAGCTGCCCAATGCATTGAACTCTGCCAGAATTCACATGCAGCAACTGACAGGCAACCACTCTTGTAGTGAAACAACTGCCCTCAAAGTTGAAACTGACACATAAAATCTTCTGTTGTCACATGATATTATTTGTTTTAGAATATCATCAGTATTAATACCTGAAACTGAGGCCCAAAATTTGGAGTTTAAATATGACAGAATGTATTTACTCATGCATGACCATGAATTCTGCCAGTCTCTTCACAGCTGGCGCTGTTCAGTCTGCTAGTTTCGTCAGGCAACAGTAGTCCGATCATTTGCGACTGGGGGGAGCAGGCTGCGACATTTCACGGGGGTGGCCTTATTTTTTTTAAATTGAATTGAATTTATTAATTTATATAGCGCTCCTATTTGAAAAACATTCTAGGGCGCTGTACAATAAATGAGGATTTTAATAAATTAAAATATATAAGGAAATGTAAGAACATGATAAAACAACCATTTATTCTGGACTTTCATGAATATATTCAAGAATATATATATTCATTATTGTCTGCATGTGCAATTGTGCATGCATTGCTGAGAAAATCTAGCATATATATATGCAGTAAGAAAGTAAGAATTTCTTAACCAACCAGGAAATCCCAAATCACCCAGCTGCATGTTGACTTTACCATTGTACTTGGTAATTGATGTATCTGAAAGACAGCAAAGTTATGGTATGCTTTCATGCTATATACATTGTCTGACACAATAATGCTTCATTTGGTAATGATTAATAGTACTGCTTATAAGAGACTGCATCTGTCATTGCTTTCTGCTTATATTCACAAAACTTTGGCAAACTTCTTGCTTATATACAGAGGCTTTTGTCTTTGCATTGACTCATTCAGGGGTGCTTCCCCTTTATGCAGACGAAGCAATTTCCTTTATTTCTTCTCAAACAGTTGGCAGCAGTTTCGAACAAGTATAATCTGGCAAGAACTAATTGTAGGAACAGAGGAGGAATTGGATTCCGGATCATCAAAGGCCTTCAGCAGCGTCCTATTTGGTGCAATTAAGCGGACACTGGTGTTCTATGATCTCCAGTTTAGCACGCATGTAGAAAAAATATGTTATTAAAAGAGAATTAATTTCAAATGTTAAATATTGGTATGGTATATTTCTAGTTGTTATGTAGAAAAAACATTTATTCTGCACTTTCATGAATATATTTTATTGAGAGGGCAATTTGCACAAGGGTTCAGGGCTGCCATATCCGTATGTTGCGAAACGCAAATGGTGACAGAGGCAAACCTTAAAATTGACCAAATGCCTTTATTGACGCACCGTGACAATTACGATGACGATTGTAATCTAAAAATAAACCAAAATGACAAAACACTATAAGTAAAGAATCTAAAAATACCCCATAAATTTAGTCAAAAATATATGAATTGAAATATATGTTTAAATCAATAATCGTCAAGAATCACAAAAACCAAATAACTTACAAGAGACATTTGGTGACATAAGGGGGTAACAATATCTATCCCTTTTAAAAGGACATCTGATATTTGACATCAATGTGACATGGGCACTGAAATACAATCCAAGATGGACACCCAATGAATACCAGTGAATCACACAAATAAAAAATTATTTAATCACCCAATAAAATATCTAATTAATATTTTATATACAAATTAGGAATTACTAATCAAATAAATCAAATACATAGATCATTATCAACAATCAATTAAATGGCTAATTATACTAATAATAAAGCTACAAAATATTATAAAATCAGTACACACCTGAATTTCTAATGTTTACAGCTTCATGGCTGGAGCAAGACTGTTAGAATTTGAAATGACTCAGCTGAATGCTGCACATTCCAGGACACTGATTGGACAACATTAATCAGGTCAACAATGTTGACTCATGTCACTCACATGTAACACCATATATGGAAGTGACCCAATTAGAGAGCTTCCAGTAGTGAAAACCTGACAAGATGTCAGGGACAAGTTAGTATTTTTATCGATTATTAAAAAAATTAATCTTTTTGTGTATTTGAAATAGGTAAAACATTATAATGGATGGCAAATAGGAAATAAAGCAGAATAAGAAAAATAATTATGTGCTGAATGTAACACCGTAAGTTAAATGATATGCCAGCTTTAATATATTTGGTTTTGTTTGTAATTCATCACTGTTCAATTTGAAATTTTGAGTCAGTTTAAAGGATTGAGTGAGATGATTGCACAATTCGTTTGAGCTGACTTAGCTTGTTGTTTTTAGTTATGATAATCTGTCCCTTGTAGATTATCATAACTAAAAACGACAAGCTCAGTCGGCTCAAAGGAATTGCGCAACCATCTCAATCAGTAATTTTTAAAAAGCTGATTCAAAATTCCAATTTTACAGTGATTGAATGATGAATCAAGCCCTTCCCTGAAAAGAAACAACAGTAAAGAATCTCCAGATTTCCATTGCTTACTATAAATTCATTTGCATTGAATATCCTTAGCAAATGACCGACATTTCAAGAAAGGACAATGATTCGTGAAGAAAATAGGTTAATGATCAAGTCTGCAAATACCCTTACTTTGTGTAGGGATTTTGATATTGTCTTAGGGGGCAGACGATGCACCCTAGTATATATACAAGGATTTAAATATTTCTTATAATAATGATAATTGGGTAAATATGGCACTGTATATTCACAAGGCTTTCATAAAAATGTGATAATTAATGTTATGTTTTAGTTTTTGGGTTTATACATTTGGGAGAGGTAGTTATGGTGACTTACTTTGATTTGCAAGTATGTACTTTATTTCTGTTTGTTATCTGTTTGAATTTATCTTTATTCAACTGGAATTATTTAATGATTTTAATTTTTAAAAATTTAAAAAAAGGTGTTGTCTTGTCAAGGTTTGGTATTCATTACAGCAGAAGTCAAAAGCATTGATTTGTCTCAGATTCATGCTTGCTTAATGCATATACAAGTACATGACTACAATTGCTTGAATGTGTATGTATGTAGGTTGATGCTTTTGCATGACATAGGTTTTCAAGTAATTTCACAGCCAATTAAAAGGTTGTTGCAATCCAATCAAATGCCTTGAAAATGTGATGTCCTCAGGATCCCCACTGCCCACCCTCTCAATTTTTTCTTGAATCTATGCTTTTGATTTCTGCTGTAGATTGACCAACTGCAGTATCCGGATCAGTAAATGCATGGCCCGTACATGGTGAAAAGTAGCAACATGATATGCATGGTCCCAGTCTCATCAAGAACATAATGTCAACAGGCTGCACCTACCTTGATAAAGTGAAATTATTATGTATATACAGCTACTGAGAATCATACACATTCTATTCTAGTGGCCTTAAAATATTTTAATCTGATTAAATCAAGGAAATTGTTGCAACGTTAGCTTTCATTTCCTGTATTCCATGGAATTTAAACATTATTTGAAATGATAGCAACAACAACTTGTCTGTATTGAGTTTCAAGGTGTGGCATTGGATTTAGGATAATTTTCTCCGGAAACAAAAATTTCACATTTAGTCCAAATGTCAAGTGAGGAGAACTTAAGTAAACTCTTTAACTGCAGCGTGTTCAGTTTTCACTCTCCATATTTGATTTCTATATGCGATATCTGTATTCAGTTTCCATTTTCAATCTGTCGCTTTCTATTATGAATTGCTTATGAAAAGGTTGAAAGCAGGCATGGATATCATAATAACTCAAGCAAGTACATTTAGTTAGTTTTGTAAGGTAGACATTAATTTTCCAAAACCTCACAACCTCTGGAGACTGGCTCAGCGTGGGTCCCAGGGCTAAGGGGCCGACCAGATGATCTTTTGGGGGCTATGGCTTTTACCCCCGGGAAAAACTTGTTTTCGTTCGCAAAGCCTTGACGAACGCTTTTTTTGCAAGTAGAGATGCGACAAACTTTTTTACCCTCGGCAATGTATACATTGCCGACGGGTATTGTAGTTACTTTGGGAAAATTTGTCCGTCCGGCGGGCGGGCGGGCGGGCGGGCGGGCGGGCGGGCATCCGGATAACGGGCGTCCCACTTGTGTATTGGGAGTAATGCCAAAACTATGGAATGCATAATTTTTATTTTTGGGACATTATTATATCTTTTATCCTAGTTGTACCTATTAGAGGTTTAATCCACATGAGATTAATACTTTTCTCACAATTATTGAAAAATGTGAAAAAATATTTTTTTGTGTATTGGGTGTCAAGCCAAAACTATGGCATGCATATTCATCATTTTTGGGTAAATATTGTATCTTTTATCCCAGTTGAGCCTTTCATAGGTCTAATCCCCATGACATTAATACTTTTCTCACAATCATTGAAAAATTGTTTATTTTTTGTTTCTGTGACAGAGCTAAAAAACTGCAGTACTTTTGACACTGAAATTGGCATATTGTATGTATTAAATACCCAAGATGTGTTTTTTGTGGGTCTAAATGCTCTGAGAAAGTTGAACGGACGACAATTTACCAAAAATATGAAAAAATACTATTATTTTAAACTTGTATAATTCAGTCAATTTTGAAGTTAAATCTATGAAATTTTCCACTTAGGTGTCTAACTTATGCCTCTTTAAACATCTCTAATCAGTTGGAATGTTGGTCCCATGAATTTTTATAAAAACCCAAAAATTCGAAAAAATGCCAATTTTCCAATATTTCTGCATGAAAAGCCAAATGGTAATGGGTAAGTTAGTTAACTTTAGGTCTTATTGTAGTTAGACACACTATTGACTAATATTCACAGCCATTGCTTGAGTTGTTGCAATTTTTTCCATTGAAATGTATGATTGAAAAAAGGCAAAAAAATCATTAAAATGTCTATTTACTCTCCATTTCCTTCTGATGTCATACCAGTCGTTGACATTTTTTTTGTCAAAATAAACCTGACATGTTTCACATCATCATCATGCTGATTTTGAACAATATGAAAACTTTTATTGGCAGCATAGGTCAATATTAACAAAATTAGATAAATATTAAGGATTTTCAGATAATCATATATCAGTAAATATTGGCCCTGGTCAATCAAATTTGCCACAATTATGTCTAAATTTGACTTTTTCTACCTCTCCTCATGAAATATTATATGACACTAAATCTTTTTAAAACTGCCAATTATTATAACTTTATGGTTAATATCTAAACTCAGTGATGTAAATTTTTAGAAGATGAATAAATGTCAGCCCCTTTTATTTAGTTGTTTGCATGAAAATTAAATGTGATTGAATCAGACAGATTGGCTTTTGTTGAATGGAGCACTGGAGAAGTCTTGATTATGTAATGTTATGTCACAGGGTAATTGTCTTCCCTGCTAATCCTTTGACAAGAAATCTTAAACTCTCAATTGTAAAGTTCTTAATGGTTTAAATCTAACATCAGTTATGTACATTTTAACATATAAAGTACTGTCAGCTTACTTTTATCTTGGTCTTTAATGAAAAACATATAAGACAGACTGGCAATAAGACCGCTATGTATATATAGAGGGTTATCAAAGAAAATTACTTGGCATGCAAATCCAATTTCTGCAAATTTCAGTGTGTAATTTTACATTTCAAGACATTATTGGATAAATCTGTCTTTTAATTCATTTTAAAACTCACTCCAATTGTATTTTTAGCATTTTAAAGAAATATTGTTTAGGGGGTAAAAGTGTCATCATTGGAAGGGGTCCAGTTTTTTTGTGAATGGGCCTGGAGACAGTATGTCTGTGCTTCATTGTACCCCTCCCCTCCAGCCATTCATGTTATGTAACATTGTGTCACTAATCCTGTCCAGTGACCAAAGCTGGGAACAAAGGAGCACAAAAGCAGTGCACAGCACCCTCAACTTTTTAACAAATTTTCTTAGAAATATGTCCAAACTGCATTGACACCAACTTAGTAGTCTTATATTGAACAAATAAAGAAATTTCCAATTTTAATAAAATATTTAGGCCAACTAGAAGCTGAGATATGACTTTTTGTAGCCCATACAGGCTGTACACAGAGTTGGGACATCTTTCTCTTGTTTTGTTTTTCTTTACAGCTATTGTTATTCTCCAAAGTTTGACCAGCATTTAACCTTTGTATTAACTAGCAACTTGCTTAGTCTTAAAAGATATATATATACTGGCATAAACCTTGTTTTAGTGTTACTATTTACAATGGTTTTGGTTGGAGACATCTTATCTATAATTTATGTTTTTAGACCCATATTCCATATTTGTAATTTATGATAAGAATAGCTAAGACTAGATAGACTAGATAGATAGATAGATAGATAGATAGATAGATAGATAGATAGATAGATAGATAGATAGATAGATAGATGGATAGATAGATAGATAGATAGATAGATAGATAGGTAGATTGATAGATAGATAGATAGATAGAAAGATAGAAAGATAGAAAGATAGAAGGATAGAGATAGATAGATAGATAGATCGATAGATAGATAGATAGATAGATAGATAGATAGATAGATAGATAGATAGATAGATAGATAGATAGACACATGTAGATAGATATATATATATATAGATAGATAGATAGATTGATAGATGCATACATAGGTGGATAGATTATTAGAGTAATTTTAATCCTGTACAATTTCTAAAGCTTTACAATGATTCAAGATTCCTATACATGGATATATCACAAAATCCAATCATCAACTGGAATTATTCTATTTTCTCAATTTAATCTCTTTTTACAAAAAGCACAAAATCAGCCATAGGCCTACTTGCCTGAATCACATGATCCAGATTTCATTTTGACTAGAAGATATATCATTTCAAGTTTAATCTCTTGGTAACCATTGACTTTCAGTGATGTTTCATTGGACCCCCCCCCCTCATCACAGTGGCACACTTCTGAGGTGTGTGAAGTATGCCACCCTCCATTCTTTTGTCAGGTTACATAATGGCATTGCATAAGGTGATTAAAAGATTGGGGTACAGCAGACAATAGCCAATTGATATGGGTGTTTAGCAGCTGAGGAGGGGGACTAAGGAAGCCCCTTTAACCCCTTTAAGTGGAATGTCTGCAAGGATAATGTAATTTAACTGAAATTGTTACAACATCCAACAATTTACATGGCTACATTCTAAAATGGACCCAGGATCAAGATGATGTAGAACTGAAGTCAATGACACTTTTTGATTAGATATAAGATTTACAGACAGAAATTTATTGAACTGATAGATATCTAATTTTTGTTCAAACAATAGCTACCCTTATTGCAATTCAGTTTTATGCAGTTTAAATGAAATAGTAATTTTATCTTTTCTGCAGGAATTATGACACATCTTAATAGAAAAACTGATAGTTGGATTGATCAAACTACCAAAAATCTATCTATCTATCTATCTATCTATCTATCTATCTATCTATCTATCTATCTATCTATCTATCTATCTATCTATCTATCTATCCATCTATCTATCTATCTATCTAAACAGTCCCCTACATGTCCTGATCGTTTTCTGACTGTCTTTATCTCAGTTGTTGTCCATTTCTAGCTGTCTTTTTAATGGTCATTACCTGTCTATTGTGCACTGCATTGCTTTATTTTCCTCTGTCACCACTGTATATTACATTCAGACAAAAATAAGTTTGATAAAAAACCAACTTTCTAAAATGGTAGTGGAAGAGGGGACGAATTACTGTGGGTAATCCATGCCGGATAATATTGTTCTTAATATTGTCACCGAAACCAGTCATCTTCTTGACTTCATTTTTTTTAAATTTTATTTCTCAAATTGCTCGTTCACAAAAAGGTACAGATTTTGCCACAGGCCACCAATAGGCATAGTGGAATACTTGCCTGAATTTCATTATCCAGATTATACCAAATTATACCACTTCAACAGTACAATGTAACGTCTTGCTAATTGCTAACCATTGATTTTCAGTTCATTTGATCTTGTGCCACACTTTTTGACTCCTTGCCCAAATTTTAACTGTTTCCCCTCTTTTTCTGGGGGGGACCCATCCTGCAAGCTGATTGCATGTGGATTTTGAATTCCCGCCAATACAAAATGGCAGACAGGAAACATTTATATTATTTTGCTCACAGCTCTTGGCCATTCAATGAAAGTTTTTCAACGGGAATTTCATGTTCATGAGGATATTAGAGTACCCAGTGGGGTCCTGCCTCAATGTATCCCACTGTCTGGAGAATAGCCGCTGAGTAGCTGAGGGTATGCTGCCGCGCAGCCTATGTTTCTCATAGTTTTAACATTATGGTACCCTACCTACTGGTGGAAACAGCAAGACAAGAATGCTCAACAGACCAATTGTTACCTCCCTAGGATGAGAGTAAGTCGGCCAGCAGAACGGAACAATCCTCAATTCACAAACTTGTCAATTTCACGAGATTGCAGCCTGAAAGGTATGTCATCATATATGTCATCTACAAGGCAATTATGGACATAATTGGCAAACCACAGTCTGTTAAACGACAACGTAATGGCAATCTATTGGTACAAGTCATCAACCCTGATCACGCCAGGAAATTATGAGAATTTATAAAGATTGCTAATGTACCTGTGACGGTGAAACTTCTTAAAGTTTGAGTATGTCTCTATATAGCCCATTCCAGTGCTAATGAGACATAAAACTCAAATGCACACTCACACACACACACACACACACCCACGTCACACATAGGTAGATACATTGTAGATAGATAAGTAGATAGGTAGGTAGTTAGGATTGGTTGATTATTTTGCCCATTGACCTTATAACAATATTGGGGGAAACAAAGGGCTGGGAGTTAGTTTTTTTTTAAATAAATATTTTCTTGCTCAGTTTTATATAATTACCATTGCAACTGTGAAATAAATAATGTTCCACCGAGGAAGCTTGCAAGCCCCTCCCCCAGATTATTGAATGGTCTCCAAAAGAAGCCCTAATCTTGATAACTACGTCTTGTGTAACCTGAGCAGTCTTATTGTTGTGTATCTTACTCTTAAGCCATCTGGGTGTCTTTATTGGCTGATTAGGCTACCCATGTGCTTAGTGTAATGATCGAATATCTAGACAATACTAGGCTTTTAACTGTCCTGTCATTCAAACGTGAAGGCAAGAGAACAACCGAACAATGCAAAAATATTATTCATTCATACGAAAGATGCGTAGATAGATGTGGTAAGTTCAGCCCTCCAAACCCAGTTCGTGGCACTCATGAGGGTTGATTGATGAGATAGGAGAGAAAGTCCTCAGAATGTTACACATTTACCCAATGGGATCTTTTACTTGCCCAGCACAGACACTGATACAGGGGCCTCTAATTTAATGTCTCATCCAAGTGACATTTTGCTGGAATTTTGCTCATGAAGGTCCACTGAAAATTTTGGGTTCCCCCATCCGGCATTTAAACCCATTCAGGCATAGACTTTCAGAGGAGCAGGCTGGAACCTTAACCATTCAGCTGACCAGCCGTATATTGCTGAGAGCCTAATAAAAAATTTTCCCTTTTCACCCTTTAAAACGATTATTTGTATTTCCCACTTAGAATAACCGTACCCCACCTATATTTTATTGATTAAAGGTGGGCTTGGCCTATAGCTTATTGACTTCATATTTTTGATGACATGCTGCATTACTTTGAAAATGATCTCTCTGATCTTGAAACCTTGAAAAGGATTACAAAATACCTATTGACTGCACTTATTGACTGATGGCCTGTACTTAAACAAGATAGGTATTTTGCAAGGATACAGGGTGCACACTCAATTACCCAGCCTTGAAAGTTACTGACAGGTGAATTCGCCTTCTTAGAAATCCCTGTTAGAAAACAAGATGTATATAGAAGAAACAACTCAGAGATCATGCGTCTGAATATGTGAAGTTGCAAACAAACTCTTCTATTGTTTTGTAGCACATTACTACTTGGAAATAATTGAAGCAGTTTTGATTGGTTGCAGTGCAGAGTATCTGGTTGTTGTCATCATTCGGTAAAACGCACGGCAGGCATACAGGAGTTATACAGTGCAGCCCTTCGGCTAGTTCCATAAGCATGTGCTGATATCAAAAGCTTCGTCAATTAAAAAGATACAATACATATGCACCAGACAGAATGGTGGATCGCTGCCTATAGAGAATGGCCACCCTCCCCGGCTATATATCTACCTGTTTAATCTTCATCCATCAATCATATTCAGCTTTCTTTCATAATATATTAGTACATTGTATAATTTTAAATATTTTACATAAATTGTCGTCTTTGTAGGTGCACTGGTGCAGCGATTACAGCCTGTATTGGCTCTTGCTAGCTCTGCCAATTTCTGTGTACAGTATAAATATATACAGTTGAGGTCAAATGTATTCATACAGCAAGGGCTGCTGTTTTCAAAGTTATGCAGCATCGTAAAATCTGCCTATATTGGAATGAAAACACTTCAGATTATTTGTTGTGATTGTCTTTCAACTCATGGCAGTGAAAAAACCAGGATCAAATATGATTTGCAGTTGTTAAGAGGCTCTGAATTCAAAATGTCCAAAATTTGGTGGGTCAAAAGAAATCATACACTTGGATTTTTCTCCAATATATGCAAAATAAGCATTGGTAAACCAACTAAACAATGGAAATTGATGTCAGAAATGGATGCCTCAATGCCTGATTATGTTTTGTTAATTTCTGAAATGCAAACTGTTGACTGACCTAATTTTTCTCAAGGGATGTGATAAGTTACCCAGTTACACATATTATTGCAATTTTTCAAAACTTATTTAAAGGAAAAAGCATGTGGCAAATACAAGAAAAGTTGAATAATTGAGTTCAAATGGTCAGGAACCAAATTGCTTGCAGTATCTGAACAATTTCACACACCAAGGTCTATCACATACACCACCATGAGGAAGTACATGGAAAATTGGTCAACAGAATCACTGCACATGTGGGAAATGGATGGAGGCTGTCTGTCAGACAAGAGTGAATTTCAGTCAGTATGGTAACAAACAACCCAAATTAACAATGAAAGAGCTCTGTGGAGAATTATGGACACAGGGGACATAGTTGTCAATAAGTGCTAACAAATGAACATTTCACCAACATTGCCTCTAAGAGGTCTCAATGCAAGGAAGAGCCAATGCACCAAAAACAAAGCATCCAGTTTCACCTCTAATGACTTCATGAAGTAGGAGAAAGATTTTTGGGATAAGTTATGAATCTCGACTGTACTTGAAACCAGATTAAGTGACATTTTTACTGCATTGAAGCCCATCAGCCTGTGTAGAGGCAAAGTGTGTTAAACAATACTTGCTCACAGCACTGTCCACTATGCCTGTAACTCTCCACAGCACTCCATTCTTTGTTATTTTTGGGGTGTGATCCACCTTTCTGATCAAAATGCATTCTTGTTCTGAAGATAGGTCCCATATATTTCCTACTTATGCAATGATTCTGTTGGCATATAGGCAGCAGAGCCCTCGATGGTCATCTACATGAAGGCATTGGCCTGTTAAATAGTTCACATACCACATGATATCAGCACCCAGACTCTCTGAATTTGATTTCCATTTTTTTGATGTATTTTCTGCATGTTCGTTTTCCCTTCAAAATATTTCGAAATTTTAAATAAAATATGTGAGCAGTAACTTGTCACATCCCGCCAGAAAAACTAGGTCAGTCAATTTGTAGCTGTTCAGAAATTAACAAAATCTCATCAGACACGTAGGCATCACTTTTTGGCATCAATTTACATTGTTAAGTTAGTTTACCAATGCTTATTTTGCATATATTAGAGAAAAACCCAAGTGTATGATTTCTTTTGACCCACCAAATTTTGGACATTTTGAATTCAGAGCCTCTTAACAACTGGAAATCATATTTGATCCTGGTTTTTTCACTGCCATGAGCTGAAAAACAATCACAACAAATAATCTGAAGTGTTTTCATTCCAATATAGGCACAATTTACGATGCCATATAACTTTGAAAACAGCAGCCCTTGCTGTATGAATACATTTGACCTCAACTGTATTGAGAAATCTGTACTTCTTGTAATATTTTTTATGAAATTTGAAAAAATAAAAATCAATCTACCCCCAGCTCCAAACATGCAGGATTCGAATCCACGTCCCCTCATGCCAAAGAATTTTCAGTCAAATGCCATAACCATTATGCCATGGGGAATTGTTCATCAAGCAGTCTGAGGGAGCAGCAAGAAATCAAGTAATTCGGAACTAATTCCGAATAATTTATCCATTCCCAAAAATGTATAAGTTAATGAACATAAACCTGACACAGCCACCCTATCATCATTTTCTTGCCTTAGTGGTGTGTTCAATTAACTTAAAGGCTTATCTTGCAGCAGGAGGATGGCATTAGGGAACCAATTTAGTTCGTTTATACATTTTGTGTTATTACAGATCTCGTATAAGTGTGCCACGTTCCATGTGAATATATGCATAGATGATGTCAGTATTGCCATACTGACATCACTATTGGCACTCCCAGCTTGAGTGTTGATTCCAACTGCTACGAACAAGTCAGGCTTATTGGCTGTCTTAAGTGTGAATAACATTTGATTAATCTGCATTCATTGGTATGGTTGTTTGATTCAGCTGGAGCATGCGAAACTGATATGTTTGAGCCACTTGCTTGATCCATCATGGACATTCATGGTGTCCTGTTGTGAAATTTCTCCTTGAGGGCAGCACCTTGTGGCTTTTTAGCCTTTTAGGTGACATCTGGGCCAAAGAAACTGTTCAGAATTGATGACTGGAATGGGGATGATGGTAAGATTTTTTGGAAGTGAACGTGGCGGTGTTGCATGGCATACCAGAGGACGAGAAATGGGGGGGGGGGGGTCGTAGTTCCTCCCCAAAATTTGGGAAAAGGCCAAGAAGGAGGCTAAGAATACGATCATCAAATAAACATTATTGGAAATCAGTGATAAGGATGCCCCCAAGCAAAACTCCGCCCCCTTAGGTCTTCAATTCTGAACGGTTCCTGAGTATATTATTTTTGCCAAGACAGAGCAGCACATGATAACCTCTCAGAACAACAAATGAATGTGGGAGTGAATGAATTTGTTTTGTTGTAAAAGTGCTAACACTGATAGCAGTTATACACAAAATCCATGCATTATATATAGCTGGATATTGTGACTTTTGGATTTATTCAAAACATCAAACTGAATAATCAATGTTGAGTAACAATCTAATGGCTTATTGTGGATTTGTAATGGTGTGATCAGTATGGGTTCCAAGTGACACAGCTGAAACTGCGAATATACCAACTCTGAAATCATTATGCTGATACTGACATCACAAGAGCACTGTGGTAGTTGAAAAGAACATGGTGCACTTATACGAGATCTGTAATAAAAGCATTTGGCTTTGTTGTATGAGAACAAAAGACGATAACAGCCACTAATGTTACACTGTTTTAAACAGCTTGAAGAGACCTCATATCCTTTTGGAGGGTTTGTTATAATATTGCCTGAAGTGAATGAATGAGAACAGGTAGAAATAGCAGCAATCCTTGTTTGAGTGACAATACGCCTGAATTCAAGCTTTGAGAAATGTAAATAACATATAGCCTGATTAGAATAGAAAAGATGATATTTTAAATTTCTGATTTAAAATAACCTGTAGAGACTTTCGCTCTGCTTAGCAAGCACGCTTCTTCAGTACTGATGTTGCTTGTGCTGTTTTTGTATGACAGTTTGATAATCAGCATTCCATTCTTGGACACAAATCTAATAAGGAGAGAAGATGGGTCAGTAAAAACAATTGTATACAGGAAGAAAACACACACCGACCAGTATTTGAACTACTCTTAACACTATCCCCTACATCAGAATAATTGGTAGTTGACACCTTAATGAACAGATGCGAGATAATTTCAAAAGAAAGGGAAGAAATGGAGAAGGAGAAACAACATCTGAAGAAAGCCCTGAAAAACCGTAAAAAAGGATTACAAATACCTATTGACTGCACTTATTGACTGCACTTAATTATTGACTGCACTTATTGATTGATGGCCTGTACTAAAACAAGATAGGTACTTTTTAAGGATACAGGGTGCACACTTTTAAAATGACTAATTAAGCCTTGAAAGTTACTGACAGGTGAATGCGCCTTCTTAGTGATCCCTCTTAGAAAACAAGATTTATTCAGGGACATCAGGATTAACTGGTCTTCTCCTTTGAATGAATGATGAATTATTCTTTTAAAATGAAGAACACTTGCCTAAAAATACATATCAGAATCTGCATTCAATTTTGAAAGATGGAAGGACCTTATAATAGCATGTTAATTTCATAAACTACCCAGGATTAAGAAGTAGTCAAATTTCCTGCTCCACACAAATAAAACGAAACACAGTATATTATCTCGTGCATCTAACACATCATTATCAACACATCACAAGTTTGAGAAACAGCTGAGCATGTGATTTTACGATTGTCATTATTGATTGTCAACAAGACAAGCCGATAATGAGACCAAAAGTTGTGTAAGAAGTGCCAGACATTTCTTGACGACTCTTTGTCAACAACTTTCTCGGAAGGATGTGCCTGACTGTCAATGATTAACTGTCATTATGAAATTAGGATAAATGACAGATAAATCAGTCTTTCATTAGTATTCTGGGTAGACTGCTGTTTTTCCTGTGATTTATCAAATGAGAGCTTTATCCCAAGGTGCGATAAACACATATCCCCCCCCCCTCAAACAGGTAAACATGGGAGGATAAGTGGACAAAAAAGAATATGGGAATTATTGCAATGAGAGACTGACATGTGATTGGCTGACGGAGGTGTCACATGGTACAAATCAATTTTTTCAGCTCCGGAGTTACTTCAAAATGTAAGTGGTGTGTAATAAGATTCTTAGCGTTCACAACCCTTACGCAACAAATTCTGAGACTTTGGTCTAGCCTGCTTCGATACAGCCCATTGAGGTGCTGTAGAGGCGTAAAACACACACACACACTCTGAGACTTTGATGACATATTTACTGGAGATAAATTTGTCAATTTACTCAATACTGCCCTTGTCAGGCTTATCACAACAGTGAAAAAAAATTCATGCACCAGCATTGAATAAGCATAATATTCTCTGGGGCTGATTTAATTGCAAATAATTGCGAAATGTCATGTACCAAAAACATTGAATTAGTGTAATATTCCCTGTTACTGATTCTGAATAATTCCGAAGGCAGTGTCTGTTACAATGATAAGAATTCTCACAGCAAGAGGTACATTTTAGGATAAGATAAGATATACTTCATTAATCTCTGACGGCGAAACTCTTACAGGGCGAGCTCATACAGTCATGCAATAATTCATACACAGTAATTACAATCAAACTGTCAATCATACAGGGACATTAATCATAAAGTACTTACAGTAGCCCCCATGTTTTGAGCCATCCCATCCATTATAATGCATTCTCCATGTGCTGTCTTTCAAGTTTTGTCCCACAAGGATATATATAATTCAAAGGACTGCTGTACTTTCCAGAGGACGCATTATGCGATATCATACAGAGCACAAAATTGATAGGTGTCATCATTACACCCTTGGGTGTGATTGCAGTCTTCAGGGACTCCATGCGTTAGTCTCTCTTCATTTATAACAGCTTTACACATCATGCACAAAACAGACAAAAGATTCACATCCATTAACACTTTACTATACAAAATGAGGAGTGTTTGGGCTAAATGCTTCTTCAACTCTTGTGTGGACATGAAATTGAACAGTGATTCAAGATTCAGTTTATTTCCATACATGCAGTTTACATATTAATAAAACAAATGAAGGAGAGACGGATATTAGAGGAGGATGTTTACATTTACAAGGCAATGGAGGAGACTACCAGATTGGCCATGATGGACCACTGTTCAGTAATCACCTGAATGACCAAAAAAAAATCCGTCCATCATAAATATATGTGTGGTTATATCAGACAAAATATGTCATGTGACATAGCCGAAGCACAATGTAAATTGTCCATCCTGATCAATTTTATTTGTACTTAAAATAAGCTAAAAATCAGCATATGCGTTTGTCTGATTTTACGCCATTGCTTAGTTTCGACAGACACCAGACAACGTTTGCTTTGTTTGTTATAAACACTCTTTTTTAGAGCGTGAACAATTTGCTGGAGTGTTTTGATTGTTCAATTATATGTAGCAAATTAAGATACTTAACTTCACCCACTCATTCTGTGAAACTTTGAATAAAAGAAATAGAAGAAACCAACTCAGAGATCATGCATCTGATTGCTCTTCTGGGCAAACAACAATTCCATTGCACATCAGGGTTGGGTACAAATGCGATAAAAAACATTTAAATGCAAATGCAAATGTTTCAGAGATGACCAAATGCAAATGCAAATGCAAATGCCTTCCCAGCAAAAAGCATTTAAATGCAAATGTTTCAGAATGATTCAAATGCAAATGCAAATGCAAATGTGCTATTTTCAAAAGCATTTAAATGCAAATGCAAATACATTTGCAAATGCATTTGGTATTTTTCAAATGTATTGTGTACAGTACTTTAAAAGAGGTTAATTTAGTCATTAAGGTGGCTAAAAGTTCCATAGAACACTTTTCAGGTAGATTGCACAATATATCAAAACAAGAAATACACTGTAGTTCATGCTACTCAAATAACAATGAAATTTCTGGTTGGAAAACGTCACTTGGTAGACTTAGTTGGTAGTTATGAAAATTTTGGAAAAATTAAAGAACAATGATCTTAGGTAAGTAATAGCAATCAGGAGGCATATATATTTATTTATCCACTGGGATCACTCGGCAAAAAGTCAATCAAACAATCTATCAATCGTCCAAAGTCCAAATAGATAGATAGATAGATAGATAGATAGATTGATAGATTGATAGATTGATAGATAGATAGATGTAGATGTCTATCTATCTATCCATCCATTATCTTTCTCTTCATCTAACCAGGCAATCCTGTCTTTCCTTTTCCTGTCATATATTATGTTACATAAAATATAATAACAGAAAATGGATGGTGTCTATCCATTAAATCCTTTAAGTCGAGTCAATGACACTGAATGCAATTAGGTCAAAGTGTGGGATTTAAGTTAAACTTGTCTTCAGTTTTGCTATATTGGCAAGCCAATGGATAAATAAATTATAATACAAAGAATAATTTATTAGGCCTTTAATTCATTCAAGATTTGATTAAAGAAGAACAGGTAAAATATTAAGTGACTCTATTATTATATTGTTTAAACTGTGAATGACTGAATGCAATTATGTCAAAGCTTTCAAAATGTGGGAATTCCCTTGATTTGGGGAATTCCCCTATTTGCAGCTTATGCAAGGTGAACACTTTTCTTCAATTTAACTATTGTGAAAAAAACAACAACAACTAGACAATGGCAGAGATACATGTTTGTAGGCCTTTGATAATTTGGAATTGATAAGTTATATGTTATGATGCATGTGGATTTGTAAATGGCAAGTTTAATCAATTTTAGCAATCTTTTAAATGTATTATTTAGTACTCTTTAACTAAGTTATTTTTAAAATCCCTTTTAAAACAGATCAGACTTTTTGAATGAGGTGCTGTGATGAACATTGAAAATATAAAGAATTTAATCAATTGATCAATCATGTCATACATATACAGGTGAATTGTAGAAGCCTCTATGGTTTAGACAATGAGTGCAATTAGGTCAAAGCTTGTTACCCCTATAAAAGTCGGAATTCCCCTAATTTGGGGATTCCCCAGATTCACTGATTTGCTCTATAGTCTATACTGCAACTTATTGTAAAATATGGCTAAAAAAGAGACTATATATAATGCCACAGGTATTAATTTGTACCAATTTCAATTCTATTAATTTTGACAAGATACTAATGAATTTTGCAATATGTCTCAGGAAAAAGTATTCCTCATTATTCAAAATAATAACCTATGCATTTGATAAAACATTTGCAAATGCAAATGCTTTTTACTCTAATGCAAATGCAAATGCAAATGTTTTCATTTCTAAAAACGCAAATGCAAATGCAAATGTATAGCATTCAAATGCAAATGCATTTGCATTTTTGTAAATACAGTACATTTAAATGCGTACTCAAATGCGGCATTTGCAAATGCAAATGCAAATGCATTTGCATTTGTACCCAACCCTGTTGCACATATGATCAGTCACGGAGTAGAATATGTCATGCTTAAATGACATTTCTATGCTCGAAAATATGCAAAGTTGCAAACAAACTCTTCTATTGTTTTGTAGTATCATGAATGCACATTACTACTTGGAAATAATAAGCAGTTTTGATTGCTGAGTCAGTAGTGGATATTAATGTTTGAAATTGCAGATACTGTAATTCCATCATAGAAATCCATTGCACATTTTGTTTCTTGTTGAAACACAGGTGTTATAGGAAAGATGAAGGACAGCTTTAAAACAGATACCTGTCACTGACTCGCCATATGTTTGAATAGAGGGGCTGGTGTCTTTGTGTCAAGGTGTGCCTTACCGAGATAGATTTATAGAAAGTGAAAAGATGGATAACAAGACTGTAGATAGATAAGTAGGTATGTAGGTAGGAAGGATTTATTGATTGATTCATGATTGGCCCAGTGACCTCGTAACAATGTTAGGGGGAGACCATTTATTATCGCGGGGGGGGGGGGGGGGGTTTGGAGTTATTTCTTGCTCAGTTTTCGTGAAACAAATAAATTCTTATGTGCAGTCTTCAAATAAGTAATTTCTGGTGGGAGTATTTCTTGATTTAGAGAGGAATATTTGGGGGCGTCACGCACCCGAAATAAATAATTACCATTGCAACTGTGAAATAAATAATTACACCCTGAGGAAACTCACAAGCCGCCCCCACCCCCTCCCGAAGAGGCCCTAATCACAACAACTACATCTTGTGTTACCCAAGCAGCTTTGTTACTGTGTGTCTTACTCTTGAGCCAGTTAGGTATGTCTTTATTGGCTGATTAGGCTACTAATGTGCTCATTGATTGATTGAATATCGGAAAAATAATATGCTTTTAACTATCCTGTTGAACAAAGGTAAAGTCAAGAGGACAGCCCAATAATGAAAAATTATTCATTCATATGATAATTAGATAGATTTGGTAAGTGCAGCCCTCTAAACCCAGTTCTTGGCACTCACGGGGTTGATTGATGAGATAGGAGAAAGAAAGTCCTCAGTATGTCACACATTTACCCCATTTGTGGGATATTTTACTAGCCCAGCAAAGACACTGATATAAGGGGCCGCCAATTAAGTGTCTCATCCACATGACGTCCTGCTGGAATTTTGCTCATGAAAGTCCACTGAAAATTCTGGGTTCACCCATTGGCATTCGAACCCATGCAAGCAAAGACCTTCAGAGGAGCAGGCTGGAACCTTAACTACCAGCTGACCAGCTGTATAATGCTGAGAGCCAAATAAAATGATTTTCCTTTCCTCAAAAACAGTTATTGATATTTGCAACTTAGAATAACCTTACCCCACCTATATTTTATTGATTGAAGGTTGGCTATAGGCCTATCGCTTATGGATTTCATGTTTTTGATGACATGCTGCATTACTTTGACAATGATCTCCCTGATCTTGAAACCTTGAAAAGGATTACAAATACCTATTGACTGCACCTACTGACTGATGGCCTGTACTTAAAAAAGATAGGTATTTTGCAAGGATACAGGGTGCACACTTAATGACCCAGCTTTGAAAGTTACTGACAGGTGAATGCACCCTCTTAAAATCCCTCTCAGAAAACAAGATGCATAATAAGATTATTCAGGGACATCAAGGTTAGATAGTCTTCTCTTTTGAATGAATGATATATTATTCTTATAAAATGAAGGAAACTTGCCTTGAATTACATCTCCGAATCAGAATCATTATTCAATCTGGAAAGATGGAAGGACCTTAAAATAGCATGTTCATTTCATAAACTACCCAGGATTAAGAAGTAATCAAATTTCATGCTCCGCACAAATAAAGCAAAATACTGTATATTATCTTGTGCTTCTAACACATCATTATCAACACATCACAAGTTTGAAAAACAGCTGAGCAAGTAATATTACAATTGTCATTATTGATTGTCAACAAGACAAGGCGATAATGAGACAAAAAGTCGCGTAAGAAGTGCCAGACATTTCTTGACGACTCTTTGTCTACAACTTCCTCGGAAGGATGAGCCTGACTGTCAACAATTAATTGTCAATATGCAATTAGGATAAATCAGTCTTTCATTGGCCATTCTGTGTGGACTGCTGTTTTTTCTGAAGGTGTTAGATTCATGCAGGTTATTCACCAGGGGAGAGGATATATGTGATTTATCAACCGACGGCTTTATCCCAAGGTGTGATAAACACATATTCCACCCTCAAACAGGTAAACAATACTAAACATGGGAGGATAGGTGGACAACAAAGAATTTGGGAATTCTCGCTATGAAATAATGGCATGTGATTGGCTTACAGAGATGTCACATGGTATGAATAATTTTTTCAGCGCCGGAGTGACCTTTATACACAACAAATTCTGAGACTTTAATAACAGGGATCAATTTGTTAATTTACTCAATACTGCCCTTGTCAGGCTTATCACAACAGTAAAAAAAAAGTCATACACCAGCATTGAATAAGCATAATATTCTCTGGTGCTGATTGCAAATAATTGCGAAATGTCATGTACCAACAACATTGAATTAGGGTAATATTCCCTGTTACTGATTCTGAATAATTCCGAAGGAAATATCTGTTACAATGATGAGAATTCTCACTGCAAGAGATACATTTTAAGATACGATAAGATATACTTCATTAATCTCTGACAGAGAAACTCTTACAGGGCGAGCTCATACAGTCATACATTAATTCATACACAATAATTACAATCAAATTGTCAATCATGCAGGGACATTAATCATACAGTACTTACAGTACCCCCATTTTCTTAGCCATCCCATCCATTATAATGCATTCTCCATTTGCTGTCTTTCAAGTTTTGTCCCACAAGGATATATATAATTCAAAGGACTGCTGTACTTTCCAGAGGACGCATTATGCGATATCATACAGAGCACAAAATTGATAGGTGTCATCATTACACCCTTGGGTGTGATTGCATTCTTCAGGGACTCCATGCATTAGTCTCTCTCCGTTTATAACAGCTTTACACATCATGCACAAAACAGACAAAAGATTCATATCCATTAACACTATACAATGGAAAATGAAGAGTGTTTGGACTAAATGCTTCTTCAACACATCTGTGACATGAAATTGAACAGTGATTCAAGATTCAGTTTATTTCCATACACTTTACATATTAATAAAACAAATAAATGAGTGACGGATATCAGATGAGGATGCTTAAATTTACAAGGTGATGGAGGAGACTACCAGATTGGCCATGATGGACCACTGTTCATTAGTCACCTGAATGACAAAAAAAAAATCCGTCCATCATAAATATATGTGTGGTTATATCAGGCAAAATTTGTCATGTGACATAGCCAAAGCACAATGTAAATTGTCCATCCTGATCAATTTTATTTGTACTTAAATAAGCTAAAAATCAGCATATGCGTTGGTCTGATTTTACGCCATTGCTTAGTTTCGACAGACACCAGACAATGTTTGCTTTGTTTGTTTTAAACACTCTTTTTTAGAGCGCGAACAATTTGCTTGAATGTTTTGATTGTTCAATTATGTAGCAAATAAAGATACTTAGCTTCACCCACTCATTCTGCGAACTTTGAATAAAAGAAATAGAAGAAACAACTCAGAGATCATGCATCTACACTCTAAAAATGTCGGGACAAAATTGGTTTTTTAGATTCAAAATGGTTTTTTGAAAAACCAAATTTCAATGCAAAACCAACATGGATTTTTAAAACCAAATTTCAATGCAAAACCAACATGGATTTTTAAAAAAATCCATGTTGGTTTTTTGCATTGAAATTTGGTTTTTCAAAAAACCATTTTGAATCTAAAAAACCAATTTTGTCTGAATTTTTTTAGAGTGTATTGCTCTTCTGGGCAAACAACAATTCCATTGCACATATGATCAGTCACGGAGCAGAATATGTCATGCAGCTTAAATGCCTTTGCCGGAGAATATGCGAAAGTTGCAAACAAACTTTTCAATTGTTTTATAATATCATGAATGCACATTGCTACTTGGAAATAATTTAAGCAGTTTTGATTGGTTGCAGTGCAGAGTATCCAGTTATTTCCATCATTGGTAAAATGCAAGGCAGGAATACAGGAGTTAACAGTGTAGCCCTTCGGCTAGTTCCATAAGGATGTGCTGATATCAAAAGCTTTGTTTGTCAATTAAAAAGATCCCATACATATACACCAGACAGAAGGGTGGATCACTGCCTAGAGAGTGGCCACCCTCCCCGGCTATATGTCTACCCATTTGTTTTTCTTCCATCAATCATATTCAGCTTTCTTTCATATATTAGTAAAATTTTGAAATATTTTGCATAATTGTCGTGTTTGTAGGTGCAGCGATTACAGCCTGTATTGGCTCTTGCTAACTCGGCCAATTTCTGTATATATATATTGAGAAATCTGTACTTCTTGTAATGTTTGTTTATGAAATTAGAAAAAATGAACATCTATATAACCACCCCCAACTCCAAACATGCAGGATTCAAATCCATGTCTTTGGCCGAAGGTTTCTCAGTCAGGTGCCATAACCATTATGTCATGGGGAATTGTTTATCAATCTGTCTTAGGGAGCAGCTCAAGTATAATTCAGAACTAATTTTGAATAATTTATCCTTTTCTAGGCATGTATAAGTTAACGAACATAAACCTCAAAATGCATCATTTTCTTGCCTTTGTGGTGTGTTCAATTAACTTGTTGCATGACAACAAGGCTTATCTTGCAGTATGAGAATGGCATCAGGAACCAATTTAGTTTGTGTATACATTTTGTGTTAAAAGCATTTGGCTTTGTTGTATGAGAACAAAAGACAACAACAGCTACTAATGTTATGCTGTTTTAAACAGCTTGAAGATACTTGATATCCTGTGTGAGGGTTTATTCTAATATTACCTGAAGTAGATGGATGAGAACAGGTAGAAATGGAAGCAATCCTTGTTTGAGTGACAATACGCCACAATTCCAGCTTTGAGAAATGTACCTGTTAATTAATGAAGACCAGGAAATAACATATGTAGCACAGCCTGATTAGATTAGAAAATACGATATTTTGAATTTCTGTTTTAACTATTTTCCTCATTTATATTCTTTGAATAGAGGGTCAAGCTTGACAGAAACAGGTATTACAGTGCTGCTTTAAAGTTAAAGTGAAACAGATGATGTTTTGCCATTGGGTCAATGTACTATGCACCACTGATATATGTATTGTGCAAGGGCTTCCCAGCATTTTGATGCTCAGGTCAGCTGAGGACTTACTCATATAATACCAGGGGACTGAAGCTAGAATGCCATGCTTCATTGACCATGGCTAATAAAGAGTCAAAATAATATGCTCAGCCTCAATAAATTCTGTCAAATGTTTGCTCTGAATAAAGTTTACCTCACCTTTGGTTAGTTGTGTGACTTGCAGGCCAGTCTGCTATCTGTAAGAGTCATAAATACTTCAAGTCCATTTTGAATCCATTGCTAGGTAAGCCTTCAAGAACAGACTTGCAAGATTAGAAGTGGTCTGCAGAAAATTCCCAGGCACAGAAAAATAGATATATTCAAAATCTGCCAAAAAAATCCAGTTTCAGCTTCATCTGGTCCATTTGTGTATTTGAATCCTGGGGGATTTGAAGATTTGTCGCAATAATCCTGGTTAACTACTTATTTCCAATTGATTCTTTCATAAATGATTGAGCCCTTTCTGGGTCAAATATCATAAAAACATTGTCCATATTACTGTGGATGTCATGCTCCACTGACTGCTTTGACAAAGCATTCAATTGGTATCGCTGATGAGGCATTTGCTGATCCTATTGTGATTGTTGTCTGTGCAAAACAGAAACAGTCATAAACAACTATCAAACCATTAAAAACTATCCAATTTCCACAATAATACTCATCTGAAAGAGAGTTAGGCCCACAGAATAGATTTCTTTTAACATTAATATATATAGGCTTTCTAACTAAAATTGGAAAAAAAAATCCAAATAAATGCATTCAACATTTGATTAACTATTTACCCACTTGCCTGAAATCACTTTTCCATCAATCTTATTTGCAAATTCGATAACATGTAGTACAGATGTACTTTGTATTTTATTCATATGTCACATCAATTTTAAGAGGAGAATGTCCAGGTCCTTCTGTTAAACCTTCTCATGTTATGATATTGTGACAAAAAATGTTTTTGATAGAAATTTATAGCCTGTCCTTATTTTTTATAACTTGTATTGCATTACTGAGTACTTGTAATGATTCAACTATCCTAATGTAGGTGGCACCACCTCCTGGTGACCCTACTCAACAGTGGCTTCTTTGATCACATAATATTGCAGGGCGCATTGATGGACTGAAAGAAATTATATAATACTAGAGGACCCCCATGCTTCTTGGAATAAAGAGACAGGCCTACAAATGAGTAGCAGTGTGCAGTATTGTGGTTTATCATTGTGGCGCTGACATGTGTTGGCCTCCAGTGTAAATGATGATTGGAAAGGTGTTGCCGTCTGGTGAGTGGAGGATTACAAAAAGTACTGTAGGTGCAGAACTCATGGATGTTTTAAGTACTGTGAAGGTAAAAATCCGTAAAGGAAGAGTAAAGAGGAAGATTGATGTATGACATGGCCTGATCCATGGATAATTGAGGATTCCTATGTAGAAAGAAAAATCAGGCAAAAAGCGTAATTTCTAATATGGAATAGGATATATAGAATTAGGCAGTCGATAGGGGAAAGTAGAAAGGATTGAAATTGTGTAGTTTTGTTAAGTCGGTTTTTAGTGTCCTGATTTGTAACAAAGTACCTGTTTTGTATCGTTTATTTGATGCCTCCCTCTTCTGAGCCCAGGGAGAACAATCCACTATCACTGTTGCAGCCACGTGAATAGAGCTGTGTGGATAGCATACATGTGTGGATAGGGTGTTAGAAGTAAGAGATAGTTGTGTAAAGATAAAAATCTGCAGAGCTTTTGAAAAGATGAAGATTGATGTATAGCATGGCCAGATTCATCAAGAATTGGCGATTTGTATACAAAAAGAAAATCTGAGCAAACAACAAAAATATAAGATAGGATTTTAATATGTGATCTTGCAGCATGATGGTACTGCCCTGCTGTTTTCCCCCAAGATAGTGAACATTTTGACCCAGGCTTGTATTTTTATGCAAAAGAATTGGCAATTATCAAACCATTGATAACCTTTTTCCTATTTAATTCTACTTTTGGCCTACAAATATTTCTGATTGTTCTGCAGTTAAGTGATGTGTATGACAAATACAGTTTTGTATTTCATTTTTATTTGGACAGAGCAATATTGTTTTGAGAAGGTTATTTTATTTCATGAGTTTCTAACAGTTTTACTCCACTCAGTCTGTCAGAATGTTTAGAAAACAATGGCATATTGATTATCAAACTGTTGAGCATGTCATTCACAGCTTCACAAATTCCTCAGGTAGAAACAACTTCCTCTTGAGGTGACAATTTATAATTTAGACAACAAACTGGGTCAATTAGCAAAAGTGAAAGTATATCTTGACATAATTTCTGGCATCAATCTCATAACATTTTTATTAATTCTTTAAAACTACTTATGGAACTTTCTTGTGTTATAAAATGCCTCAGTAGCCCCAGTCGCCCCCGCAGGTCTCGGGCCTCCTCGTGGCGGAGGGTGGTAACACTAAGGTGAAGACCTCTATCCTTCAGTGGCCAACATGAGACAGTGCGCTTGCACGGTGTGTCCCCTACCTTACAGGGGAATATCAATGATAATGTCAAAAAACATGTTTCAAGACCGGATCGTACGTCAACCGGGTAACCAAGGTGCGCGTCCCTCAGCGGGAAACCAGGCTGAGATCGAAAAATTAGCGACTGGACTACCAAGATTTCAACGGACAAGGACATCCTCGGATGACTTGATAGACCCTGACCGCCTCTCACACATCTTGAAAGACGAAAATTGCCTTGTGATGAAAGGTGAAACAAAATCCCTTGACGACCTGTCAGCTATCGATGTTTATGAAGTTATTGCAGACACTTGTGACAACACTGTAGCTGGAGAAATAAGACGTCAAACTAATGGAACCTTCCTGATTCATCCTCAGAACGATCAACAAAAAGAGAAACTGACATCAGTTAACGAAATTGCCGGAACAAAAATCTCCTTTGAACCTTACAGAAGACCAGGCAAAGGCCTCATCTTCTCAAAAGAGAGCAGGACATGTACTGATGCTCAGCTAAACAAGTGGTTCAAGAAACATGGCATTGAACACTTCAAACGTCTTTCCCAACAAAATGGATATGAATTACTTCACTTGACATTCAAAGACGACAAAGTTCCAAAGAAAGTACCTGTAGCTTTTGAAAAGTGCAGAGTTCGCCCTATCTTTCCTCGCCCAAAACGTTGTTTCAATTGCCAAATCTACGGACATTTCAGCAGTATGTGTAGAAGGTCGACAGTTTGTGCCAATTGCGGAGAACTGGATCACACTCACACAAGAGAGCAACCATGCTCCAAGCCCTCGTATTGTGTTAATTGTGCAGGGGATCACCCTGCATTTAGCCACGACTGCAGAATCTTCAAGAAAGAAAGGGAAATCATACAACTACAGATTGACACAGGAATATCATTCCCTGAAGCCAGACGCCGTGTAGAAGAGGATACGGACAGCATGGACCAAGGATCAGACTACCCCAGACCAGTTTTACACTTATCTCCAAAGAGACGGATTCAACTGAAGACGAACCTCTTCATGGATGTCATGCAGAAGAAATCTTCACCAGAACGACCAAAGAAGAAAGAAACCATGCACTCTCCTGAACCAGTTTCATGCATATCACCCAGGAAACATAGTCATACATCCTCTACTGATATCCCTCAAACAAAGATGTCACTTGAACAAGCCAAGACGAAAGAAGCACTGGCTTCTGAGAACAAGCATCCTAAAAAATGCAATGAAGTGATGGCTGCATCCAACAAAGACATCTACCTCAAGTTGGTACACAAAGATCTATCACTGACCACGTACGACCGCCTAGCTTTGATTGAGAAGCATCTAGAAAATTCTAAAATTACTCTGACAAATGCAGGCCTTGAAAATGGATATGGACTTCTCTTACAGAGAACAATTCAAAGTGCAGGCTGCTGGCCAAAAGAAAAGTATTGTACTGTTGCCGAGATCCGGGAAGCCACAGCATCACACCTATTCACAGAGATTGAATATGGAACTATGATTCATCTTCTTATCCACGATCTACTCTTTCTTATCCTGAAATTGGTAGAACATCGCCAGAACAGTTCATGTCAAAAAGAACAGTCAGGACACCTAACTAAGTCAGCTGCAGCAGTTGTCTGCTTGGTGTTAAACAACAAATGGCAAACTAGTAGAAGGAAGCTCACAGAAGACTACCTTGAGTATACAAAAACACTTCTTGCGTCACTGAGACTTTACCAAGCACGCACACAACTTGTACAACGTACACAACAAACAAAGGGGCCGTTCAACAAAGACGGTTTCAGTACAAAGTCGGACCTCATCAAAGCTATTAAAAATTACAAATTTACCGAAGAAGGAGCCGGTGCTCTGATCCTTCTTATACGCCACAACCTGTTTACAACTGCGCTAAAAGTAGCCCAGAAAATCCGTAAATAATTTCTTCACCAACCTACAAAGTTAGTTCTTCCAACACAGACATGCTATGTGGACAAAGACAAATAACACCTGAGCAAGCCTCGATATAGCCCAATAAGGTGCTGCAGAGGCGTAAAACACAAACACACACACACACACACACACAGTAGCCCCAGTCTATGGAATTTTATTATCCTTAAAAAAATATATATATAATTGCCTTGACCTTGGGTCAACTACTTCCTTTTGTTGTGTCACCCACCAGCTGCTAATTTTTCTGGCTCAGTTACTTGGCTTGATATCTCAACGGAAACATCCCAGAACATAGTTTTGACAATTCTCAGAGTGAAGGAGAGTAAGTAACTAAAGCATGCATTAATGCATATTTTTTAGCATATTCATATCATTGCAAATTGTGCCATTTAGTTAGAGGTTGCATTCTATTTGCATTCCCCTGATATCTAATGGTAACAGACTCAAATATGCTGGGAAGCCCTTGGTATTGTGCACATAACAAAATGTTACATCAAAAACTTCATTTTGAGAAATATTTTATCAGCTAAAATACTATCATTTTCCTGAATATGCAGTTTTACTAATAAAAAACGACTGTTTTGCCGGGATAATTTTTTTAGATAAAGAGAACTTAGTCAATCATTAATAACCATGCACCATTCCAAATTACAATGCAAATATCCATGATTGGAAAACAACATGAAAAGTTACATGTAAATTGAAGTAATTTTCTGCAATAATCGGCCGATTAGAATACAAATCTCTGAGTTAACAAGAAAGCAAAAAAGCTAATATACTTCAAGAGGTGCCATGCCATCAAAAATAAAGACAGCCTTTTCTCATCCACAAGTAAGTGGAAATAGATTATTATTGGTTTTTCTCACGTTGAATATCTTTACTCCTAAAGAGTCCTGAACAAACCCACTGGCGATTATGTTCTGGGTTGTCTGAACTAAAATGGCTTTTCAAGCAAACATGAAAACACAAGATGACAAATTGTTATGTCTGATGTTGGAGTGTGCGCAAAAATTCATAAATATGTACAAGATTATAATACTGCAACAAATTTTCTTTCCTGTTAACAATGTGTACAGTGTATTATCACAAATTTCATGTCTTTTTTTTTGGTCAATTTTCGCATGTAATTTTTTGCCCATTTTCATTTTCAGTTTATATAGAAAATTTGTAGACAAATATTTTAAATTAACATGTACGCACAAACAGGGTATTAGATCCTGGGGGGGATGGGGGGATGCATCCCCCCTAGGATGAACCGGGGGGGATGATCATATGATTATCCCCCCTAGAATTTCAAATTATTAATACTTGGTGTTGACAATTATCTGTCATATTTAGCAATTTTCCATGATGCCAATTGTATGTTGTGTGGAAAAAATAGTCTCAAAACTAACCTTTGGTAATCTGTAATGTATTGGCTTTTGGGCCCTAGAGTGGCCGTCGAAATCTACCGCTGCACGACTTTTGGCCCGATGGGCTACGCGCGAAGTTTGCGAACCCCGAAATCATCCCCCCCTACAAAAATCAAAATCTACGCCCCTGCACACAAATAATGTCACATATTATGAATATGATAGAGTGGTTGACCCTTGTCATCACCTGAAAACTATCTTATGCTACAGTTTTCCCTGGTGTACCTTAAATATCGAAAACACAACAAAACATGATTCAACCCATTTCCAGTGTACTTCTTTGTGATGGTTTTTGACAATCCCATTAAATGGCAAATGAGGTCGCAGCAGTCATTGGAAATGCTACACCATATGCACACGGCAATCAGCTGATGAAGAGCTCTATTGCTACGCCAACTGGAATTGCATATGGGGTTCGGATGAGAGCAATTGACAATGAGGTTCATATAATATACATGCATGCTGAATATGCACAATACATTTTGAACCACTACCTCAATACCACGCAAACATTGATTCGGGGTAACTACAAGTACAAAAGTACTTGACTCCAGCCCTTAAATTTGAGTGGTGAGAGCTGCACTTTCTGTCTTTTGGCTGTATGCATTCACAGAAATGAATATTTATCATCTCTTAGTAGATGTTTCGACTGTAATCTAAATATTTATGACTTGCAATACAGCAGTAGTTTTATATTACCTTCAACCAATTACTGTCATCACAACTGATCTGTGTCTTGTTGACCGATTCGGGGGGTGGAGGGGGCGGCGGGGGAGTGTTAGCTCAGTGGTAGCGTGCTGAGCTACCAATCACATGGACCCTGGGTTCGAAGCAAGCTCTTGCGGGGTCATCTGGGCACATATGTTGGGACGGCTGTTTCAACCATCCTTTGCCTGATTGCCGTGTCCGCCTCCTGTCATAATTACTAGCCTTCCTTGTACATAAATACTGGACATGAAGCCCCAATCAACCCCACATCAATTATAGACCAAGTTTTAACAAATGATTGCAATTTGATTGTTATAAACTTGAGCAAAAAGTGGCAATTTTACAGTTGTCACAGTTTTATACATCAAGTTGACATATGCTTAGAATTGTCATAGTTCTGTCATTACTAAAAATGTGGATGTCAAACTCTCTATTAGTGAAACAGTTCTCTGCGCATGAAACATTTTGGTGCAGGAAAAATATTGTATGGCTTAAATTGGGAACCACATCTGTGTAATCTCTATTTATCTTACAGATCAAATATGTATTTCGCCAGTTAATTGCTGTCAATCTGGCACATCGTCCTGAGGAAGTTGGACATAGAGTAATGCCTGACACTTCTGTCATGTGGCATTTTGTCTCATTATTACTTTGTCTTGTCAGCAATCAATAATCACAATTGTGATATACGTGTTCAGCTGTTTACAAGTGTGATGTTGATAATGGTGCAATTGTTGTTAATTCACAAGATAGGTATAGGTTATTCACCTAGGGAGAAGGAATGTGTGATTTTACAGCTTGAGTTTTGGTAAAAAAACTTCTCAAAAGTGATCGTTCTGCATTTACAAAAAAGTATTGTTTTTGCTCCTGCTGTATTAAAAATCAACTTTTGAACTGAATGAGATGAGATTTGAACATTTGCACTTAATTCAAGACAACTCACCGCTTAAAAATTCAGAGAATTTTTTTTTTTTTCGACCATGGCATAGGGTTGGGAAGCATGGCTCAGTAGTCTCCCACCTAGCATCCTGAATACTCCATTAGCACCTTGTCAGTCTTGATACAGGCCTAATTAGAAACATTTATATTATATTTTCATGGAGGGACATCCTGTCACTAAATATTAACATTCGTTATCGTCTACTTATTTTCATTTCAGGAGAGATAATGGCATCAATTTTAATATATCCGAGAAGTAACAGTAAACTCTTATTAAAAGAGCCAGCTTCAAACAGTCAAAACAAATTTGAAGATTGAGCTTTCTCGTTTACAGCACCAAAACTCTGGAACAAGTTACCACAAAATGTTCGCTTAACGGAGACTCTTGAGTGTTTCAAGAAAAACCTCAAAACCCACTTATTTCAAACATTCTACAAATAATCTACCAATGCGCTTCTGAGCAGTTTACTGGAAGAGGCGGTCTATAAATTACTATTATTATTATTATATGAACATCTTCCACTTAACCTAATGTTGTCTAATTTGGTGTTGCTTTTTATTTGATTTCTGTGACAGTCTTAATGGTTCTGAATTTTTCCATGGCCAGAGTATTTTTCTGTTACAGTGAATTTGGACTTTCTATCTCTTCCAACAGGCAACACTGGTACAATGTAAAACACACAATTGCTGCTGCAGACCAGAATGTGGTCTGGCATAGTGAAAGGATGTGTGGGATTAGTGGTATAACTGCGTGACAAAAGCTAATTTCCTAAATGATGTGCTGTTCAAACATTTGCACAAGGCCCACCATGATTACCGTTTGACGAATGACACAAACCAAGCACTTGATTTAGGAGGTATTTATTGATCCTGCAATGGATGTTGGAGAATACTTGCTGTATTTATATTCTTTGCATCATTATTTAGGGACTTTGGTAGTCCACAGGCTGGTTCTTGCTTTGGCTAATCTAGAGCAAGCAAAAATATAGACTAGTCTGTTTTACCATAATTTGTCGACAACGGGCTCATATACGCCTGATTATCCTCCTTCGAAACTCTTTCTGCATTCGCTCTTAAGATATTAGCAAGTCCACTTAGTCCGGTGTTAGCCCTTGCAGTTCTTCCATTGGCCATCAATATCATAATTGTGAAGTATTGCTAATGTATTGCTAATATATTGTAATATATTTGGTTGGTGAAGTATCTTATTATTGGTTCCTGCTGCATTTGCATTCTGTTGTTCCTGCCTGAATTTTCAATTTTGCCTGAGGAGAGAATCTGCTTGGACAATTTTGCTGATACATTGATTTTATTGAATAGCATTCTTTGAAAGAATTTGATTTTAATTGGGTAGATGTTAGTCTTACTGATTTGAGATGTGTTTGATATTACTTTAATTTGTCTGAGTTATTTGGTCCGGGTGTTTTAGGTAAGATTAGCCTGTTTCTATGCACCATTCATTTATTGAAATAGATAAAATGTTGCTTCAGTCTCGCAATTATTTTAAACGTATGTCTGAAAGACCGTCGTCGGGATGTCAAAAGGCCGTCGGCGGGATGTCAAAAACTGCCGGCGAGGCTGCAAATGTCCCCCCAGGGGCAGGAGAGGACCCCGCAGGGGCAGGAGAGGTCCCCTCAGGTGCAGGGGATGTCCTAATATCCCGCCGGAGATGTTTTTGAGACATTCTCACTGAAAAAATCCCCGCCGGACATCCAAAAATCAAGAAAATTTTGGGCTCTGTTCCGCCGTCATGAAAAAAAAGTTTGAACCTGTTGAATCTTTTTTGACATCCACGGCGCAGTTTTTCCATTTCTAGGAATCCCTGAGGGGAACAAAAACTACCCCTGGGGGATGTGAAAAGTCGACGGCGGATCACCCAAATTCATCCAAATTTCCAGGAAATACCATCCCGCCGACGCCTAAAGTTCTCCGTAACGTGCCGTGAGATCTTAGCATAACTGTTGCTACTGTGATATGTTGGTTCTCACCAAACCATTGGGTTTTCAAAGCAACCAAAGTTATTGTGGTATGCCTTTCTAACTGCTGTAGTTAAATGTTGCACTTTTGTGAGGCAAACGTCATTTCACCACAAATGTAACAGAAGTCATCTGGGTTGTTCTTACAAATTCCAGGCATATTTTTTAAAATCTTGAATAGAAAATGTGATGCAGTTGAGTTGAGATATCTGACAAATGTGATCTTAGAAGCCATTACATGCAGCTTGTGATGCAAAAGGAAATTTATGCTCCCGTTCATGGAATTTCTCTACATGCATACGTTTTGAGCACCTCCAAGAGTGAAATTCCAAAAAAAAAAAAAAATCTGTCTCAAAACTCAAAGACATATTAAAGATGCATGTATTGGAATGTGCAGACAGGCTTTAGGATAGAAGTGGTTGCTTATGGATGCACTGTGCTTTCTGATATACTGACGTTTTTGCCTAATTTTGCATAAATTTCATAATTTGGCCCTATACTGTATCTTGGAAACTATAGCCAATCAGCACTTTTGACTTACCATTTCTTTATTAGTGACCTAATACAAGAAAAGTTTCAGTACTTTTGTTCCGGGAGCATTTCGCTTGTAGACCAGTGAAAATTTTCAGTTTCAGTTTATATAGAACATTTGTGGACTAATATTTTCTATTAACATGTACACACAAATAATTTCACATATTATGAATATGATAAGAGTGGTTGACCCTTGTCATCACCTGAAAACTATTTTATGCTACAGTTTTCCCTGGTGAACCTTAAATATCTAAAACACAACAAAACATGATTCGACCCATTTCCAGTGTACTTCTTTGTGATGGTTTTTGACAATCCCATTAAATGGCAAATGAGGTTGCAGCAGTCATTGGAAATGCTACACCGTACACAACATGGCAATCAGCTGATGAAGAGCTCTATTGCTAAGCTAACTGGAATTGCATATGGGGTCGGATGAGAGCAAATTGAGACTGAGGTTCATATATACTTGCATGTACATGCACATTACATTTTGAACCACTACCTCAATACCACGCACACATTGACTTGGGGTAAGTACAAGTACAAAAGTGCTTGACCCCAGCCCTGAAATTTGAGTGATGGGAGCTCTGCAATTTCTGTCTTTCGGCTGTATGCATTCACAGAAATGAATATTTATCATCTCTTAGTAGATGTTTCGACTGTAATCTAAATATTTATGACTTGCGTATACAGCAGTAGTTTTATATTACCTTCAACCAATTACTGTCATCACAATAGATCTGTGTCTTGTTGACCGATTCCGGGGGGGGGGCACGGGGGAGTGTTAGCTCAGTGGTAGCGTGCTGAGCTACCAATCACATTGAGCCTGGGTTCGAAGCCAGCTCTTGCGGGGTCACCTGGGCCTATACGTTGGGACGGCAGTTTCAACCATCCTTTGCCTCATTGCCGTGTCCGCCTCCTGTTATAAGTACTAGCCGTCCTTGTGCATTAATACTGGACATGAAGCCCCAACCAACCCCAAATCAATTGTAGACCAAGTTTCAACAAATGATTGCTACATCATTATTATAAACATGAGCAAAATTGGCAACTTTACAGTTATCATAGTTTTATACATCAAGTTGACATTTACTCAGAATTGTCAAAGTTCTATCTAAAAATATTGATGTCAAACTCTCTATTAGTGACACAGTTCTCTGCGCATGGAACATATTGGTGCAGGAAGAGTTTTGCATGACTTACATTGGAACCACATCAAGTAATCTCTATTTATCTCACAGATCAAATATATGTATTTCGCCAGTTAATTGCTGTTAATCTGGCACATCGTCCTGAGGAAGTTGAACACAAAAAGTAACGTCTGACACTGCTGTCATGTGGCATTTTGTCTCATTATTACTTTGTATTGTTGGGAATCAATAATCACAATTGTGATATACGCATTCAGCGATTTACAAGTGTAATGTTGATAATGGTGCAATTGTTGTTAATTTACAAGATAAGTATAGGTTATTCACCTAGGGAGAAGGAATGTGTGATTTTTCAACTTGAGTTTTGGCTAAAGAAATCATAATGGTTACAAAAACTTCTCAAAAGTGATCGTTCTGCATTTACAAAAAAATGTTGTTTTTGCTCCTGCTGTATTAAAAATCAACGTTTGAACTGAATGAGATGAGATTTGAACATCTGTACTTAATTCAAGACAACTCACTGCTTTTCAGAGAATGTTTTCTTTTTTTTTTTCGACCATAGGGTAGGGAGGCTTGGCTCGATAGTCTCCCCCTGGCATCCTGAATACGCCATTAGCACCTAGTCAGTCTTGATACAGGCCTAATTAGAAACATTTATATAATATTTTCATAGAGGGACATCCTGTCACTAAATATTAACTTTCGTTATCGCCTACTTATTTTCGTTTCAGGAGAGACAATGATATCAATTTTAATATATCTGAGAAGTAACAGTAAAATGTTATTAAAAGAGCCAGGCTCAAACAGTCAAAACAAATTTGAAGATCTAGCTTTCTCGTTTACAGCACCAAAACTCTGGAACAAGTTACCACAAAATGTTCGCTTAACGGAGACTCTTGAGTGTTTCAAGAAAAACCTCAAAACCCACTTATTTCAAACATTCTACAAATAATGTACCAATGCGCTTCTGAGCAGTTTACTGGAAGAGGCGCTATATAAATTCTATTATTATTATTATATACCACAATGAACATCTTCCACTTAACCTAATGTTGTCTAATTTGGTGTTGCTTTTTATTTGATTTCTGTGACAGTCTCAATGGTTCTGAATTTTTCCATGGCCAGAGTATTTTTCTGTTACAGTGAAATTGGACTTTCTATCTCTTCCAACAGGCAACACTGGTACAATGTAAAACACACAATTGCTGCTGCAGACCAGAATGTGGTCTGGTATAGTGAAAGGATGTGTGAGATTAGTGGTATAACTGCGTGACAAAAGCTAATTTCCTAAATGATGTGCTGTTCAAACATTTGCACAAGGCCCACCATGATTACCGTTTGACGAATGACACAAACCAAGCACTTGATTTAGGAGGTATTTATTGATCATGCAATGTGTGTTGGAGAATACTTGCTGTATTTATTTTCTTTGCATCATTATTTAGGGACTTTGGTAGTCCACAGGCTGGTTCCTGCTTTGGCTAATCTAGTGTAAGCGATAATATAGACTAGTCGGTTTTACCATAATTTGTCGACAACGGGCTCATATACGCCTGATTATCCTCCTTCGAAACTCTTTCTGCATTTGCTGTCAAGATATTAGCAAGTTCACTTAGTCCAGTATTAGCCCTTGCATTCCTTCCATTTACCTCCATTATCATAATTGTGATGTATTGCTAATATATTGCTAATGTGGTAATATGTGGTTGGTGAAGTATCTTATTATTGGTTCCTGTTGCATTTGCATTCTGTTGTTCCTGCCTGAATTTCCAATTTGTCTGAGGAGAGAATCTGCTTGGACAAGTTTACTGATAAATTGATTTTATTGAATACCATTCTTTGAAAGAATTTGATTTTAATTGGGCAGATGTTAGTCTTTGAGATGTGTTTGTTATTACTTTAATTAGTCTTAGTTACTTGGTTCTGGTGTTTTAGGCAAGATTAGCCTGTTTCTGAAAATATTGATATGCCTCAATTAGAATTTCATCTTCAATCTGTGATGCAGATCTCCTTTAATTATTTGTCAAACCATTGAATGTAATCCTCCTGTTCCAGATAGGCTGTTTGTATATGTAGAAATTCTGCTTGGCATGTTTATGTCTTCTGTTCTTTTCAGATCTAATTAGTGGATTGCTTTGTGGATGATATTTGGCAGGTATATATATTGCTTTATGTATTGTCAGTTGTATGGTAATATATCCATGTTTTAAAATATCATGACATCTATCTCATGGTTTATGTAATGTTTTTATCTTATGGGGAATGATGAATGCTTTTCAGCTGGGTGGCCAAGTGGCTTAGGTGCCCGCCTGCTCCGCTGAAGGTCTTTGCTTGCATGGGTTCGAACCCTGGGTGGGGAACCCAAAATTTTCAGTGTACCTTCATGAGCAAAATCCCAGCTGGTTGTCGTTCGGATGAGATATTAAATTGGCGGCCCCTTGTATCAGTGTCTATGCTGGGCAAGTAAAAGATCCCTCCTTACACAAATCGAATGTCGGAGGAAAACATCTTTACAATTCCTCACATTCAATCACCAATTTTAGAACTTTGAAGTTCTAACACCTTGAAAATCCTAATTATTCTAGAATTTGGATCAGGAGTGTATGTTAAGATTACTGGACCTGCATTTAGGCTGCTGACCTTTAAAGGAACTGAAGTATTTTGATCAATTATTCCCTTTTCAACGGGAACTTTGTGTAGCTAGCATTCCTTGAGTGACTAATGGTGTTTCCTTACTCCACTTAACCATATACATTTAGGCAACCAGCTGTTCAACATGATGAGCTGATGTTTATATGCAATTACATCTGCTAAATGAGTACTCACTAAAAAAAGATCAAAGAGTAGCTTGATATGATTGATTCATTGACCCCTAGCAAATCGTATATAGGTAAACGTGGATCGCTGCATTGCTCTTTGAAATTTTGCACCTGATAGATTTTTTTGTGTGTCCCTTGTCCGTGAAGAAATATACGATTTTACCATATATATGTACCTATATTTGCCTGACAGGTAGTGGGTCCAAGTAATATTTTTCACAGTGAAATGCTACACTACATCATATATGCATTGTGTTACAGTTGACAAAATTACAAGTGCTTACAGAAATGCACTGGAATGTTCCTTGTAAGGTCATATATTGATAAATATATCCCTATTCTTGCCATGTTTTTCTGTATGACTTATTTGTGAGGTAGTATCTGATACTTGCAATGCTATCAAAACATGTCACTGTCTCACTGAATGAGTCACATCACTCATCACTGAGGTCACAAGTTGCCCAATGACAAATTGACAATTCAATTTGATGGATGGGGCCTGTTGTGGTGTCTGTCCTCAAACAGCTTGATTTAAGTATTCGTAATTCTTTGACTGCCAAAGAAAACATAGGCTGCGTAGCAGCAAACCTTCAGCGAAAAAGCACCATTAAGAGACACAATTTTGCCGTAAAAGTGATGTAAACCAAATGTAAGTACATGCAATAGTGGTCCGGTCTTTTGCCTGAAATTATCTGCTCTCTGTCCTGCCATAAGCCCGTCTGGCTGCCATGGTATGTTGAACCATGGAAAGGCCTAGCTAGATTAATTAACCCATATTATGGACCAGTGTTATGCATAAACAAGAAATGGGTTGTGAGCTGTGGGTTTGGAAGCAAAAAAATATTTATTTGTATTTTTCTCAATTTTTCTCATTATTTCAAAAAGCATTAAAAATAACTGTCAGTGAGACCATTTTATAGGTATTGCGTATCAAACTAATTTTCATCTATGGACATGCAATAATGGCCAAGTTTTGGCCTGGAAGAGAAATAATAATATTGATATTTTTTGTCAATATTTCAAAAAGTATAGAATATTTATGAATCAAACCCACAAAAGGCATGACTTTATCACATAGGTGACATGGGTATCAAATTTCATCCAGGCACATGCAGTCATGGCCAAGTTTTGGGCAAGAAATGAAAAAAAAAGAAGTTTTTTACATTTTTCTCAATATTTCAGAAAGTACAAAAGTTCCATCAATCAGACCATCAAAAGGCACAACTAGACCATACTGGCTACATGTGTACCAAAATTCATCCATTTACATGCTATAGGGGCTGAGTCCTGGCCCGGAAACTATCTATCCGCCCGCCGCCCGACTGCCCGCCCGGCGGATGGACAACTTTTGACCGAAGTGATAACAATACCTTCTTCGAACTTCGTTCGCTGAAGGTAAAAATAGATATGGTGAAAACATGTATACTATTATGAAATATTTTGTAGACGTATAATGTGTGGCTTTGTTACAGTGCCGCCTGTAAAAGAGTGGAACGCATGATATTGCGCCATTGCATCAATGCTTAACTTCCTCAACCAAACTTATTGTGGAAGCACACATTTTCATCCGATGAGAGGAAAACATATTGGGTCATAAAGGCCCAATGTTATTTCATAGGGAAGGGTGGTTCTACTTACTTATCAAAAGACTTTGACCCATACCTAATTCCGACTACAGCAAAGAAAATTGTTATCCTACATGCCTCACATATTGGCCTTTATGACCCAATATGTTTTCCTTTCATCGGATGAGAATTCATGCCTCTACAAGCAGTTTGGTTGAGGATGTTTAGCATTGGTGCAATGGCACAATATCATGTGTTTCACTTACTGACAGGCGGCAATGTATGTCAGTCTTATCTGTCATGAATTATGCAGAGAAATATGACCCGGTTTGACTCAAGGGACCATAATCCCAGAAATCTCTTGTCTATAACTTATAAAGCACTTCGGAAGGTCTTGCCATGACATTGGTCGAGCCATGGTTTCAATGAGATAAACATTGTACGGTGATGTCAGTGATGACACTATTCTAGCATTGCAATATATTTAAATTAACTTCAAGCCGTGATATCATTTTAAACTGGGTCAGATTCCCCAGCTTCTAGCCAATGCGAATCCACCAAACTGAGCATCACAGTTTCAACTCAGTGTCAGAGTGAAAATTGGGTCTGGGAAAACTCATGCAAGTTTGACATCACAGCCTCTCAGCCACTGGGGTGCCAGAACAAATATGCATAACATAAGCCGTGTGTTTGTATAGGTTATTCACCACGGGAGAGGGATTATGTGATTTATCACCCGAGGGCTTTAGCCCGAGGTGTGAAAAACAGATATTCCTGATCCCATGGTGAATAACTGGCTTATACCTTGAGACAAACAGTCAAACAGTCAAACATGAGAGGATAACAGGACAACAAAGAATATGGGAATTATTTCCCTGAAATACTGGCATATGATTGGCTGACTGAGGTGTCGAATGGTATAAACAAACAAATTGTCAAAGCCTTCTGTTTATGCCAACTTCCATCAAAGTTTAAAGTGTTAAGTTAGCAAGTTTGTTGATTAATCAAACAACTCTGTGGGGATTATAACAGTTGTCTACTGTGAATGCTCACTTAGCTGCCATTTGGTAGGATTAGACTGGTGATTGCTGTGATAAATCATTGGGATCACAAATGTAATGCTTCCTTCACTATATCAATGTTTGAACTCTGATGTAGTTTACATTGGCTATCAAGCTGTGAACGTGGTTGTAGGGGCTATAAAATTCTTACTCTGACACTGTGTTGAAACTGTGACGCTCAGTTCAGGAGGACATTGGCTAGAAGCTGGGGAATCTGACCCAGTTTGAAATGACTTCACATCTTGTAGTTAATTTACATATATTGCAATGCTAGAATAGAGTCATCTCCGACATCAGAGTTCAATAGCATAGAAAAGAACTTGAGATTCCACGTAAGTATGACAAGAACTGTATCCTCTGTGCTGTGTAATCAGCTTTTTTTTTTGGAGATTTGCATATTCCATTGCAATCACCACAAGGGAAACACTAATTATATTGTTACAAGCAGTTAAGTGTCTTCCATTAATTGTGATTTATTAAGTGAGGAAATTCAGAAGAAGCCCTTGCTCTGGTAGGTATGAGTAATTTTTCACTCCTCTACAATCAGTTCTGATCTACTTATTTACATGTATATTAGTTGGGTGACACGATCAGAAGCGTCCAGTTTTTCATGTGGCCCAACACATAAAAATAAACCGGTTTGGTACAATGAAAATGCAGTACAGTTTAGTGAAAATAAAGGTGTGCTGATATAGTCGGTGACTTGTATTGAGCTGACGGAACATTGTGTTAATGCAGCATGCATGTATGTAATATGAACCCCAGTGTCAATTTGCTCTTCGTTTGACCCCCATATGCAATTCCAGCTAGCTTAGCAATAGAGCTCTTCATCAGCTGATTGCCATGTTGTGTATGTAGCATTTCCAATGACTGCTGCAACCTCATTTTGCCATATAATTGGTTCGTCCGAAACTATGACAAAGAAGTACACTGGAAATGGGTCCGAAATAAGTTTTGTTGTCTGTTCACTATACTTTCCATTGCAACTGTTCAGGAACATAATTGGTTGTACTAATCAGTTCTTTTCAGGCATTCAGAAATGGGAAAGGGTCGACCAAAATAATCATGGGTTATTGGGTTCCGGTTATTGACATTCTTTATTGTCAATGTTTTTTGTATGCAATATTGAAATTTAAGTCAAAAAATTTAAATATAAAAACACTGCTTACAATGCATATTTGTTAAATTAACTGCCAAGTAAATTTTGTAGAACAGTTTTCATCTTGTGGCATTAATAGGTATTTCTGTTTGTAAAATGTCTCTGATTTCAGTCACAATAATTTTGCTTTTCTTCATGCACATTACAACCACTGTCTACAAGTAGATATGCAGTTAAAAAAAAAAATTTTTTTTACCAATTTGAGATTTTCAGGTTTCATTTTATTTGCGAGCACAGTAGTAGGGTCGCCATTTTAACCTGAGAGCTTCGCTGAGACACTTCTGCTGCTATTTCTACCTGTTCTTAGCCGTTTAGTTCAGGCAATATTAGAATGAACCTTCAATTACGATGTCAAGACTCTTCAAGCTGTTTAGAAGTGTAACATTACTAGTAGCTGTGTTGTTTTGTTCTGCCACAACAAAGCCAAATGTTTTGAAAACAACGTATACACACAGTAAATTGGTTCCCTAATGCCATTCTCCTGCTGCCAGATAAGCCTTGTTGTCATGCGACAAGATAATTGAACCACAAAGGCAAGAAAAGGCAATTTATGTTTGTAATGAAGAGACATCAATGTAAAGCTTGTGTAAGAACAGTAAGACACACCCTTGTTATTGACAAGAACTTGTCTTAGAGGACTACGACACCTACGTAGTACCTACCAGACAATATAATAAGTCCTAATATGCGAAATAACTATAGATGCTCAAAACTGCAACCAATCATTCATGGCTGTACTTCTTTCAAATTAAACTGCTTTTTTTGCAAGTAAACAGGTTGCGAAATATTGCTACTTACATAGATCAATTTAAGAGCTTCTTTGCAACTTAGCGAAACTGTGCCATACAGACATTTCAGTCGTACCACCTACTTGACATGATCTTCGTGACTGATCATATCCACCATAGAATTGCTATTTGCATGATAGAACAAGCGGACACATGATGGTTTTGTTTCTTCTATTCTTTTCAGTTCGAAGTTTCTTATCTCTGAATGAGAGGGTGATTAGGCCTTTATTTTCAAAATTTAACCTGCAAAATTGAAGCTGAGCTCAATTCCCGGTCCAGGTAACGTAGTGAAGTTTTGTGAGATAAGGGAACTTAGGTTGCTACCAGGACACAGAATGCCTCCTTTTGCGTTACTTAGCTGCTGACACAAGTAGACACATTGCCTTCAGAGGGGGACACATACTTCATCTCGATTCTCTTCCCAACACAACCTGCAGTAAACTGTCTTCCAGTAACTAATGGTGTTTGCGTACTCAAATTAACTATATGTACATGCAGCCTGCTGTTCAAAATGATGAGTTCATGTTTAGATTCAATTACATCTACTGTGGTTAATGGTTGTACTCATGATCTAAAAAAGATCAAAGAGTAAGCTAATATAATTTATTTATTGCCCCAAGAGAAATCGTAGATCTCTGTACGTGGATCACTGCATTGCTCTTTGAAATTTTGCGCCTGATAGATTTTTTTTTTTCCATAAATTGCTTGTCCATGCAGAATTAAGTCCATTAATGAACACATATACAGGGTGTCTACAGAAAAAGAGGACAGTCACTTTTCTTCTTTTTCACACTCATATAAGTTCAGAATTTGGTGATAAGTCTAACATAAGAATGGATTTGATAGTCAGCAATATTAGGTCTATTGCAAATATGTTTATTTGTGAATTAGATCTCTACTAAAGGCAATGTGCAAGCATGATAATCAAAAGTGCTTGCATTGCTCTAAGCTGAAAAAGGTCGTCCTGTTTTCCTCATTCTTGATGAGAAATTTTTCACCATTTATAGTTCTTGTGAGAGCAGGAATGATTCATGCGTGAGAATTGGGACATTTGCTGATGCTCCAGCTGCCGATAATTCAATTCGGGACTTAACACTTGATCTTCAACATGGAGTCATCTGATGACAAGAAAATCACAAAAATGTCTCAAATACCAGTGGATTATTCAGTATGGGCAAATTGGGAGACACAATCCATCAAGTTATCGCAGCCATCGCATTAAAGTTAAAGGCCTCCGCCATGTCTACATGGGGCAAAATGTTCGTGGAGAGCATCAAACACGCTTTTGCATCATTTATGTCTCATCTGCAGAAAGTTACCACATCAAGGGGTGCGAATAATTGGTAATTTGACTGTTCTGAATATACTGTTCATATACAAATCATGTTTTGTTGAATAATGATGCTTGGCACAAAATAAAATGTAAACAAATCCAATTGTGTTGACTGTCCTCTTTTTCTGTAGACACGCTGTATAGGAATGATACTATTTACAGTTCTGAGCAAAAACAGCTGCACAACATGTACTCATGCATTGTACAGACTAACAGAAACATACATACAGTGTAGGAAATAATATGTGCATGCATGTCTTCTGGTTAGGAATATTTTGTGGAAGTATCATGTTTCTCTTTGTTATGTGTCTGAATCTTGCTGGTCATGAATTATGTAGGGAAATGTGATTCGTACTGACTTGAGGAGTTGAGGGACCTTATAATCCGGGAAATATCTTGTTTGTAAGGGCTTCAAAGGAGCTTGCCATGGAATTTGTTAGATAATGGTCTTAATATAAGTTGAATATTTTACAGAGACCACTATTGTAGCATTGTTACTCAAGTAATTTTAGGCTCTACATTACTACAATTGGTTGTCTGATAAAAACAGTTTTCTGATTTAGTTTGTGACCTTGTATTGAGCTGACAGAATATTGTGTTTGAATAGCATACATGTAGTATGAACCCCAGTGTCAATTTGCTCTTTTTTTGACCCCCATATGAGATTCCAGCTAGCTAAGCAATAGAGCTCTTCATCAGCTGATTGCCCTGTTGTGCATGGTGTAGCATTTCCAATGACTGATGCGACCTCATTTGCCATTTAATTGGTTCATTCGAAACTATCACAAAGAAGTACACTGGAAATAGGTCTGAAAATATTACATGTATTGTTATGAGTTTATTATGTTTTCATTGCAACTGTTCAGGACTGATGAGGGTCAACTAAAATAATCATGAGTTAATAGGTACCCATTTATTGACATATTTTATTGTTAATATATATACATGTTTATTCATACCATATTTGATATATCAGGTGCAGACAATTCCTGTCACCAAATGCAAATTGATAAAGTTATTATATTTGTAATATTGAAATTCAGTGCAAAGAATTAAAATATGAAAATTTGGATTTAAATGTATATTTATTTGATTAATTGCCAGGGACATTTTGCAGTACAATCTTCATCTAGTGTCAGTAGTGGCATTCATAGGTATTTCTGTATGTGCAAGGTCTCTGATTTCAGCCACAATAATTTTACTACTACTGTTCATGTGGATTACTAGAAGACTTAGTTTTAGTATTTTTTTAATCACAAGTTTCAAGTATTCATGTTTCATTTTATTTGTGAACATATCAGTAGGATAATCATTTTAAGCCTGGTTTCCCTGCTTGGTGCTATTTCTACCTGTTCTTGGCCATTTACAGTTGGTAATATTCGAATGGACCTACAATTACGATGTCAAGACTCTTCGAGCTGTTATGCAGTGTAACATTAGTAGCTGTGCTGTGTTTTGTTCTGCCTAATGTTTTAAAAAAGAATGTATACACATAGTAAATTGGTTCCCTAATGCCATTCTCCTGCTGCAAGATAAGCCTTGTTGTCATGCAACAAGTTAATTGAACACACTACAAAAGCAAGGAAATAATGGTAAGGGTCGATGTCTGAGGTTTATGTTTGTAATGAACAGACATCAATGTAAAGCTTGTGCAAGGACAATAAGACACACCATTGTTATTGACCAAAACCTCAGAGGGCAACAACATCTAATCTTGGACATATGCACCTACATATCTCCCAGACAATATGTGAAATTACTATATACAGTGCCGCCTGTAAGTATGTGAAACGCATGACATTGTGCCATTGCATCAATGCTAAACATCCTCAGCCTAACTGCTTGTGGAGGCATGAATTTTCATCAGATGAAAGGGAAACAAAGTGGGTTATAAAGGCCGATGTGTGAGGCAAGTGGGATAAAAATAGCAGCCCATTTTCTTCGCTGTAGTCGGAGTTAGGTATGGGTCAAAGTCTTTGATAAGTAAGTGAACCATCCTTCCCTATCTTTTAACATTGGGCCTGCGTTTCACTTACTTATCAAAGACTTTGACCCATACCTAACTCCAACTAGAGCAAAGAAAATTGGCTGCTATTTTTATCCCGCATGCCTCACATATCGGCCTTTAAGACCCAAAATGTTTTCCTCTCATCGGATGAGAATTCGTCCTTCCAGAAGCATTTTGATTAAGGATGTTTAACATTGATGCAATGGCACAATATCATGCGTTTCACTTACTTACAGGCGGCACTGTAGAGCTCTGCTCCACTCTGCAACCAATCATTTAGGGCTATATTTCTTTCAAATTAAACTGCTTCTTTTTTTTTCCAAGTAAGCAACATGCATGATGTTACACAGATCAATTAAAGAGTTTCTTTGCAACTTTGGGGAAACTGCGCTATACAGACATTTAAGTTGTATCACCTGCATGACATGATCTTCTCCGTGACTGATCATATGTTCCATAGAAATGTTGTGTGCATGATAGAACAAGCAGACACATGATGGATTTATTTTTTCTATTCTTTGTTATTCAAAGTTTCTCGGAATGAGAGGGTGATCAGATCCTCGTTTTCAAAAGGTTACGACCGTCTGCTTAATTTTCGACCAGAGGGAGCAGGCTGTAACATTTTACTAGAGCTGCTCTATTTCACATGTGCGCAAACAAGAATTTCTAAGAATATCCAATTCTGCTGATTTTTGGTGAGCGCAAACCTGAAAGGCAACTGTCCTATAGTCGTAGTGGCCTTGAATCGAATGTGATACCCCATTCTTCTTTGATTTAGCCAGAGAATCCATCCTTCCAGAAGTAGTTTGGATGAGGATGTTCATCATCACAAGTTTCGCTTACTTACTGGTGGAACTGTATGTCATAGAACAAGAAATAAATAGTATGTTAAACATTTCATTTTGTGTCAAGAGTCAACCTTGCCTCATTACCGTTGTTTCTGCCCGTCCTATAAAGTTTGTAATATAAAATCAGTGCAAAAATACAGGACGCAAAGCCTATACCAACCTTCATCAGAAATTCTTCAATTCTGTGTCATGTTATAATGAATTTCATAGTCTTTTGTTTGATATCATAATGTGAAGGATCTTGGAGAGAGATGAGTGGATATCTGAGGTGAAGAGACAATACTTTGTGAGTATGGCATACATTTTGATGGGATATGTGATAGGACATTGTTCCATATGTGTGCATTCATGCTGCCATGCAGAGGATAAAACTGAATAATTCTCTCTTTCAGTAGATGCATATATTGTTTTATGCATATGTTATCTAAATATGTATGACTTGCTTATACACTGGTGGCTTGACATTACACTGAACTAATTAGGCCTACTGTCATTACAATATGTGTGTAGGTCCCAACACAACTTGGGTCCCCACTGCCCACAATCGTAACTTATAACGTTTTCCATACTATTGCGTTTATGTCAAGGCAAACCGTGACTTCTTCAGTTTTGTAGTATTCTTAACTTGTGAATATCAACTGTCACTGCCTAAAGTGTTGGTGTAATTACTGGATTCGTTGGTGTAATTACTCCTGAAAGTGCTGGTGCACTACAAACTCTCCATTAGTGACCCAGTTCTCTGCACATGAAACATTTTGGTGCAGAACACATTGTGTAAAACTTAGTTTGAAAACCACAGCGGTAATCTCTTTTTTAACAAATGGTAGTATATTAGCCTATTAGGCCTATAATATTCACGTTTTTTAGCAAAATAAGATTAAGACAAATTATGCAAACTTTATTGCAAGTTATATTGGACATTGTTGGTGGAACATTATGATACTGTACATTTCTGTCATTGACCACAATGAAAAACACATTAATTGTCTTATGAGTTCCCTAATATTCGAGCAGAAACACTAGGTGTCATTAGACTCATTACACCATCTTTTGGGTGACATTTTACATTCAGCAAGTGAAGGGACCTTTTATTGCAGTCAAATGTATCAGCTACCCGTTTTGTGCTAGACGTACTGATACAAGAAAACCTGTCCTACCTAAGTGTAACCTGGTAAGGGGCTCAAGGGCATATATAACCCAAACAGTCCTCTTTTTGTAGGGACCATCTCAGATCTGTGTTATAAGCTCCAAATGAGGAAAGATTTTACAGTGGAGGTCCCTAACTAAAGGGGCAAAAATAATCAGCCAAGTGCTATTTGTCATCAATTTATGTGTACTGCAGTGGTGGAGCTTCTTGAGTTTCTGGAGGGGGCCACTAGGAAGTTGGCCTTGCAGATATACTTTCCCTATAGCAGGAGTACCCTCCAAATGTACCTCCAATATTAGGAGGATACTCATGCTACAGCAAAGGTAACTGTGACTACAATTTACAAATCAAGTATATATTTGCCCCTCTTTATGCTCAGTAGCTCCTTCACTGCATGACCTTGGGAGCTGTCATGGTTGAGTGATTGGGGACCATATCCAAAGCACACCTGGAGCATAATATTATCCCATAGAGATTTCCTTAAAAAAATTATATAGCCTAAGTGTATAAACATTTGAGATGACATAAGACAAGTGATAAAAGAAAACACTGTATGAGAACATTAGATATTCAACTTCTCACAAACTGGCCAGTCTAAAAGTGTAATAATCCAAATATTATGCAAGCCACAATTAGTTTGTTGTAATGGAAATAGAAATTTCATGTTCATGAGAAAGAATTTAAAAGGGTTTCTCATTGCTTGGTTTGCTGTCTATGTTAATAACACCTGTAATTAGGCATGCCTAATCATGATGTAACATGTATTAGGTTTGTTAAATCACACACTCACAGTGGCACATTGGAGGTATAGATGCAACTACACATACATAAAACATTATTTGAATATTTAGAAAATAAAATATGTGTTTGAAGAAATCTCAGGTCCCTACAATTCTTTTTTTAAAGAATTTCTTGTTACATTTTATGAGTGTTAATGGAAGTGAATCATTTGTCTAATTTGTGTATGAAGTGCCGCTGCTGTGGAGAGAGACTAATGTATGGAGTTCCTGAAGACTGGAATCACACCCAAGGGTGTAATGATGACACCTATCAATTTTGTGCTCTGTATGATATCGCATAATAGGTCCTCTGGAAAGTACAGTGGTGATTTAAGTGATGTGTAGTCAACAAGAGTTCAGGCTGTTTCTGGGTGTCAATTTATTGCTAATTCCATAGCAATAAGAGTGAAATTGAATATATATATATATATATATATAAATTTGAGGTTACAGCTTTTCTTTTGTACTAACGACCGGCCCGAGAAAAAGTGCTTCGAGAACGTCTGAGAGACTAAAAATCAATTATGCCTGGCTCGAATGTTATAGCAATATGGGGAGGAGAAGTCCTGGAGCACTTCATTAGCCTAAGTTAGCTTTTATGCAACACAAATAGCTGTCACAACTCATTACTGCAGTTTGTGGTTGACATATTAGCAAGTCTAGTTAGTCCAGTGTTTACTCAGTCTCTATATCCATGAAGGCCCTCCGTTACTGACATTAACATAGATTTGAAGCATATTCAATAAATATGGTAATTTTTGGTTGGTAAAGTATCTTATTATTGGTAGCTGTGGCATTTGCATTCTGTCATTCCTGTCTGGATTTTCTGTAGAAGAGAATATGCCAGGACAAATTTGCTAACACATTTGTAATTTTCGAATTCAATTTTGAGGGACAGGAGGGGGCTGGTTATGCTGATGTAACATGTTGGTTATAAGCATAGCCAGCAATACAAACACTTCAGTTTTATCCTGGGATGTCATTGCTGAACTCTAAAAATATTATTTTTCAAAGACTCCACAACATAGTTATTTGTCTCAATCAGTAGAATTAAATTTTCGATAAATGCTGTAGATCTATGTTGATTCAATATAAAACAGTAGAAAAAAATATCAGTTCCATGTTATACATCTAGATTATTTAGTGTACAGCCAGGATGCTGTTTTTCATGTTGTTGTCTTCTATTTGTTTCTGACCTAATTAGCAGATTGCTTTGTGCATGATATCAGGCAGATATACATATTGGCTATTGTCAGTTTTATGGCAAAATCATGTACATGTATATAAATCATGGTATTATCATGACATATGTCTCATATTGTATCATGTTTTTCTCTTGTTTGAAACTCTTTCAATACGGTAAATTTACCCCAATTACCTAAAGTGAAACATTTATTTGGTAAAAGAACAAGTAACCACATTAAAATTACTTTGGCCAGACATACTTGCTTTTTAGCGTCTCTTACTGACCGACCACAGCATATTGTCTGGCCACAGAAAAATAATAGTAAGGTAAAAATAAGCTAAAAGCTAACCCGCAATTTTTAGAAGATTAACATAATGAAAAAATTAGATAACAGCTTTTTTTCCCCATCCTACTTATTGACCCCAGAAAAAGTGCCTGGAGAAGATCTGAGAAGCTAAAGGTAACACCTAAACCTAAGTCTAGATCTATATAATGTGGGTGTCTATTCAATTTTCCCTTACTTGATATACTGATGCAGTGAGACACAAATCGTCCATCCATTGTCCACTGCACAGTGCATATATGCAAAGATTTACCACTTCTGTATTTCAACGACTGACCTTCAGACTAGAGGAATGGAAGTACTTCAGATCAATTATTTTCTTTCCAACAAGATCCTTGTGTTGTTAAAACAGTCCTCGAGTGATTGATGACATTCACTTACAGCACTTAGCCGTATACAGAACAAGAGGTTATATATACATGATAAGCTGGTGTTTATATGCAATTACATCTACTATACCATTTATTGGTATATACTAGTGATCTAAAAAAAGATCAAAGAGTCATTTGATATGGTTTATTCATTTCCCTCGGGGAAATCAAGATGTATCAATACATTGCTCTTGGAAATATTGCACCTGATGTCTAGTCATCTTTGTTCTTCATTGTATTGGTTATAACATGTTTGTCCTTGCAGAGATATCATGCCCAATGATCTGAACACACATGATGCTACACCTATATTTGCTTAATTAAATTAGGAAGTTCTCACTGATGTAATATATGCTGGAGGAGTAAAATGCTTACACAATACGGATACAGATTTAATTGTTTGAAAATGAAAATATTCAGCCTTAAGCTCAGTACGCGATAGTCAACCAAGGCTTCTGTACTTTATTGGAAATAGAAGAAGAAGAAGAAAATTGGCCTGAGTTACTTTTGACAATTTTTGGAGAACTGCCAGAAACCAATTTAGGCCATTTTTGTCCTTAAACCCAAAATGGCCTGAGCAAGTCTCACTTTGGCCAAAGTTGTTTTGTGTCCTATAAAATGAAGCATTTTTCCCTTAAATCAGTAAACCAGATGTAAAGCAACAATTTCAACCAACAAAAGCAAGTCTCACTATTACTATAGGAAAATAATTATCAGTGTAGGAGTCAAATTTTGTTCTCTTGGATATTAGCACCAGAGGCTTCCAAAGGTATCACAACACGAAGAAAAAGTCTAACATTGATATATTTTGCTTCAGGCAGACGATATACTTAAATATGATAATAGTGAAGATAGTGAAAATAGAGTATATATTACCATACAGTTATGTATTATGCAAGGAAATACGACCCTAGTGGCTCAGCCAAGTCTGTTTTGCATGATGGTGTCTTCTATTCCTTTCTGACCTAATTAGCAGATTGCTTTGTGCAAGATATGGCAGATATATATATTTGCTATTGTCAGTTGTTTGGCAATATTGTGTACATGTATATAAATCATTGGTATTGTCATGATTGGTCATCTCATATTGCATCATGTTTTTCACTTGTAGGGCATGGAGAATGTTTTTGACTTCAAAATTTCCCCAACCTGAAACATGTATGTGTTAGATCATTATTATCCATCTAATAATCTCGTACATTGTGTCCTACTAATTTGCTTCATTAACTGAAAGGATAATGGCGTGTTGACACCAGTTATGGATCATCCTAATTTTTTGCAATTCACAGTTGAAGATCACTAAAAATAGGGATACATGTAATTGATAACACTTGCAGGCTATGAATAATTGTTTGATTTGTATAGGTTATTCACCACGGGAGAACGAATATGTGATTTATTACCCGAGGGATTTAGCCCGGGGTGTGATAAACAAATATTCCTGATCCCATGGTGAATAACCGGCTTATACCTTGAGACAAACACTCAAACATGAGAGGATAACTGGACAACAAAGAATAAGTGAATTATTTCCCTGAGATACTGGCATGTGATTGGCTGATTAACACTGTTTGATTTAGTGATCTTTTTAGCTGCCATGCACAAGAATGATCCACAAACAACCTCAGTATGACATCATGCTCTCAGTTAATGAAGAAAATTTGAAGGATACACAGTTATTGGATAGATATTGTTGCCTCTGTACTTAGGTAGCCCGCTACTGTGCATAAATACAAGACAGAAAGCCCAAATTATCTATAAATCATCCACTGTACATTGTTTTATATATGAAGATTTACTGCAACTGCATTTAGGCCCCTGACCTTTAGAGGAACGGAAGTATTTCAGATCAATTATTCCTTTTCTAACAAGACCCTTGTGTAGTAAACAGTCCTCCAGTGATTGATGATATTTACTCACTGCACTTACCATACACACAGAACATGAGGTTATATGATGAGCTGGTGTTTATATGCAATTACATCTAGTATGTACACAGTAGTGTGGTTAATGGGTATACTCATGATCTAAAAAAAGATAAAAAAGTAACTTAATATGGTTGATTCATCTCCCTCGGGGAAATTCTAGATGTATCAAAACATTGCTCTTGGAAATATTGCACCTGGTGTCTAATCTTTTTTTTTTCTTTTTTGATAAAATATTTGTCCTTGCGGAGATATCTTGTCTCATGATCTGATTCATCGGAAAACAAATGCTGTAGCACCTATATTTGCTTGATTGAATTTGGAAGTTCTCACAGATCCAATATTTGAAGAGGGATAATACATTGTTATTGAAAATGGTAACACAAATTATACAATACACATGTATTTTGTATAACTTTTGAAAGCCTGGTTTGGAAAAAATTGCAGTGAGCCATTCACTAATTACACAGGACAGCCACAATAGAAGTGCCCATTGGCAAAACACAAAGGGTCATTGCCCAAGGTTCCCATGTCATAGCACCCTCCAGTGTCGGTGATATAGGCCTTTTTGTTAAAATGAATAATATATGATGATATATATGATGATATATTTGGGTAAATGTAGAATATTTGAGAATGCATCTAACAAGGCCTTGGTTGCATCCGGCATCTAGATCTTACCTTGCAGATATGAATTATGCAAGGAAATATGACCCCTGTGGCCCAGCTGTAGGCATTAGTTCTGGAAATATTGTGTTGACAGACAGGTATAAAGTTCTTGAGGTTCCTGCCATAAAGCTGGTAAGATATTTGAACAAGTGCTAAATGGTTAATGTAACACAGCTGTCGAATTGAAATCATGCAAAGATCAACTGGTGATATTGTCGAACCACATACCTTTCCCCATTTAAAATGAGACAGGTGATGTTTTGCCATTTGGCCAATGCTGAATTCATGTCTGCAACCAAACTGCTTGTGGAAACAAGGATGCTCACCCGATAAAATGAAAAGATATCGGTTTATAAAAGACAATATTTGAGGTATGTGGAATAAAAATGGCTGTCACTTCTGCTTTCCTGTTTGACAAATTCAGATTTTAAAGGGATAAACCTATGAGGCCTTGCTGCTATAATAATTGTCCAACCTGAATATCAATTTAATTTAAATTTGTGTTATCCAGTTGTTTAACTGTAATTGTTGATACATGAGATAGAATTAGGGGATCTGGCTCGCGATAATTGCTTGAGTTTTTTTAAACATTACAGTAATTAATAAATGTGTTTTAATTGAAGAATCTGGCTCGTGAAAATTACTTTAAATTTTGTAAGTGGCATTGTCTTAATGGATGTGAGTCTGTTTTGTGTATGATGTGCAACTGTTTTGAATGGAGGGAGACTAATGCATTGAGTCCCTGAACACTTCAATCACACCCAAGGGTGTTATGATGACACCTATAAATCCATTGCTTATATTATTATGCTAAAATACAGTAAAGCCAAAGGTACAAATTGGCCTAAATCATTGAAAAGGAGCTTGAAAGAGCTTAAAACTTGCTATACATTGGACAGTGCCGTCTGTAAGTAATTGAAACAGGTGGTGTTTTGCTATATGATCAATGCTAAAAATCCTCAACCTATAACTGCTTGTGGAAGCATGAATTCTCATATGCTGAGATGAAAACATATTGGTTCATAAAGGAGAATATTTGAGGTATGTTGGATAGAAATGGCTGCTAATTTTCTTTGCTGCGCTCGGAGTTAAATTTGAGTCAAAGTCTTTGATAAGTAGGCCGAAGTGAAACACAAGGCCAATGCAATTTCAATGTGGAGGGGGGGGGGTTCACTGAATTATAAAAAACTTTTTATGACAGTTTGTAGAGCGATGAAAATTGGCAGCCTGTGTATCCCACATACTTCATGTATTGTCCTGTATGACCCCTTACATTTTCTTTGCTTCAAATTAGCATCCTTGCTACCACAGGCAGTTTGTTTGAAGATACCTAGCGATGTTCTGATGGCAAAACATCACCCGTTTACCTCACACTGTCAATACCACTTCTGGAGAAATCTAAAAATATGAGGAGGATCTGAGACAAAATCATTTTGGCATTCCTCTGATTTTCAACAAGGTCTTCTTTCTGCAAAAGATTAATTAATGCTGATTTTTAATCTTGTTCTAAGAGAAGGATTTTGAGACAACTTTAATTTCCTTTGCAATATAAATTTATATATTATTCAGACAAAGGAGATGGCTAATTAAAATTGGATAGCTGTGAGCATTCTACATGTAGCTCTGCAGAATTTTCAGCTGCGTATGTTTTGGCTCCACGATTCGTTAACTCAGATTAGAAGAGGGCAATATGAGGGACATTAAGGGTAACACCCAATATATACACTCTAAAAAATTTCAGACATAATCTGTTTTTTAGATTCAAAATGGTTTTTTGAAAAACCAAATTTCAATGCAAAAAACCAACATTAATTTTTTTTAAAAACCAAATTCGTCCCGACATTTTTTAGAGTGTATGTAATATGGGGGAGGGTACATTCCCCCTCTCTTTGCTCCTTGCAACCTCAGTGATGAGTGGTGTGACTCATTCAGTGATTTGTCCTGATAGCATTGTAAGTATGGGATATGACCTCACTAAGTACTTATTAGTCATACCAAACAACATGGCAATTGGCAAGCTTAGGGATATGACTTCACAAGAAAAAATTCTGGTCCATTTCTGTAAGCACTTGCAATTATCGGCTGCACTTGCCTTTCAAAATACAGGAAACATGAAATTATACAGGAAATTATGTAGACCTGATGTGGATGTTTAATGAGTAATCGTGGTCTGGAAAAGATTGAAAAGGTTAGCTTCCATGATGGATTTTGTACCTGAAATTGTGTGATGTAATGATGCTCTATGTGCATGCATCATGTTTAATGATCTGAATATGCACAGACATGTCAATGTTGTACTTGTATTTGTTTAAAGGTATTGGGAAGTTCTGAAAAATATTTGAACAAAATATGTAACATTATGCGCCTGCTTGTATACAAATACTGAGAAAATTTTATAAAAATTTAGAAAAATATGGAATATTGGAGGTGCTGTTAATGTTCCTTTGGCTATGTCAAATAAGTGTCAGGATCTTACCATTCATAAATTATGTGGGAATACACTTGTATGCAAAACAGACGGATGTCTTAGACCTTTCCATCCAGGAAATCTCTTGTGTCAGAAACGATGTTCTAAAGGTCTGATATCTCAGTTGTCAGCATGTGGGAGACCACTCCTTCAGTTGCTGTAAAGTGTTAAGTGGTTCTTCATAGGAGAGCGGACCCCTGTTCTGCAACCATCCCATGCTGTTCTTCCGAATACGGTGTACATTTTTATGAGATTTTACATGTTTGGGAATATGACCTAAAAGTTAACACAGGATTGGCTAACAGTGTTGTCTTTTGGAATTTTAGTGAATTGAGGTATATGCTTTTTGCAAAAACAAGATTCGTAGAATGCTTCTTGCATTATTAGATAGCATCTTTTTTCTTCCAAAAAGTAATTATGCTTAGTAGCATTGGCAGTAATATTTAGTGATATACTAGTGATATATCACATTCCATTGCATTTCTGTAGGCACTTGTCAATTGTAACTGCCTTTCTAATATCAGAAGCATGCGTTGATACAGGAAATCATGTATATATACTTGATGCGGATGTTTAATGAGTATAGAGCATAATCATGGTCCTGAAAAGATCAAAGAGTAAATTCATATGATCGATTTTGCTCCAGATTTTTTTGTGGTATTGCAATACTATATGTTTTGGCATCATGTTTAACGATCTGAATATGCACAATCATTCATCTGAATGTTGTACATGTTTTTATTTGTTTTAAAAGGAGCTAGGAAGTTCTGAATAATATTTGAACATAAAAAACAAAAAGAAAATCGCATTATGCGCTTGCTTGTATACAAATACTGAGGAAAATATGGAATATTGTAAGTGCTAATGTTCCTTTGGCTATTTCAATTAGGTGTCTGGATCTTACCATTCATGAATTATGTAGGAAAACACTTGTACGTGAAACTGACGGATGTCGTAGACTTTTCCATCCAGGAAATCTCTTGTATCAGAAATACTGTTCTAAAGGTCTGATATCTCAGTTGTCAGCATGTGGGAGACCACTCCTTCAGTTGCTGGAAAGTGTTAAGTGGTTCTCCATAGGAGTGTGTGCTCCGCAACTGTCTCGTGCGGATCTTCTGAATACAGTGTCCATTTTAATGAGATTTTATGGGGATATGACCTAAAAGTTGACACAGCAGCGGCTAACCGTTCTGGGGTATGGCCAAAGCATTGCGTGCTTTTATGTGTTGCTGGATTTCGAGAAACTAAAATTATGTATTGCTAACACCTGAGCTTGTCATTGAGCCTCATGTGCTCGTAAGCAAAGGTATTAAAACTGTTTAAATCCAAAGTTAACACTGCTTTGAAAGAGTCTGCTTTGTTGGAGTCACCAATACAAATTTTACCTGAGTTAAAGCGATGCACCCAGACAAAATAATTTTAATTGTCCCTGTTTGTAGAGAATTGTTTTGAATGAAAGGTATATACTATTCACAAAAAGTGGATATATGTGCAATGCTTTCTGTATTATTAGACTACATATATTTCTCTCAAAACATGTTGATTGAGTAAAAACATACAATACTCGAACTTGTTGAGCAAGATGGATGTCCCACGGGCGAGCTGATCGCTTTAAGACAAATTAAATTTTGATGTCTCTGCCGTCTTGTGCAGTCATGGAGTGGGTGTTGTTTTTTCGTTGAATGATTTCTTTTTACTAAGAAAATACTGACGATACTTGACTATATGGAATAATGGTGTGACAATCATGAGTGGGCAGCTGTTGGCTATACAATAGTAGAGTAGACTGCTTAATGCAGCAACCAATTTGTGCCTTTTGACAATATCAACTTCCATGGCAACGGAAGGCAGACCCATCTGGGCCATCACATAAGCACCTGATTCACTTTGTCAAGTCGTTTAACTATCCGCGTTTCTTGTATTCTTCAGAAAAGAAGATGGGAGGAGAAACGAGCAAGATATCCGGGGACGAACTGCGCACGTTGCGGGACAGTACGAGTTACTCGGGAGATGAAATCAACGAGTGGTATTCCAAGTTCCGGAAGGATTGTCCGGAAGGTTCTATGACCAGAGAACAGTTCATGAACATGTACTCGCAGATATTCCCCAACGGAGATGTGAGGCAGTTCGCTGAGCATATTTTCAAGGTGAGAAATAGATTATGGAGTATTTGGCATCGGTGGTTCAGAGAAAATCTTTTTGAATAATCAGTAGGTCAAAATGACTTACTTAGTAACAATGTCATTATCCCTTAAGCATGACCAACTGAAGCTATATTAGTCTAAATTTAGGAAAAAGAAAAAGTTCATTTGTCAGCCATATTCAAGGTGAGAAATGGAGGTTTTGATACACAGCCTTCTTTATCTCAACAGTGTGCAATTGGTTATGTACATTTATACGGTCGTACATTGGCGTAATCATCATTCTTAAAAGTTATGTTAGCAAATGAATATATACTATATTTTTCGTCATTTCCTTTATTTTCAGTCCTACGATATTGATGGCAATGGCACTATAGACTTCAAGGAGTTCCTCTGTACCATGAGTGTAGCTTCAAGGGGTGCCATAGATGAGAAGTTGACCTGGGCCTTCAGACTTTATGATTTGGATGGAAATGGCTACGTCACTGAAAAAGAGTGTGTGGAGATTATAAAGGTGAGACTTTATTTCATTCTTTACCTAACATTGTTCATAACAGGCGGATGTAACCACACCGTAAAATTTGAATTTTGAGTCAGCTCCAATCAATCATTTAGTGAGATGGTTGCACAATTCCTTTGAGCTAACATAGCTTGTTGTTTTCAGTCATGATAATCTGCCCATTATCGTAACTTACAAAAAAACAAGCTATGTTAGCTCTGTCAGCTCAAAGGAACTGTGCAACCAGGTCACTCAATCATTTTTAAAAGCAGACTCAAAATTCAAATTTTACAGTGCAGATGAGCTCTCGTCATACGTATGAGTCACTCTGTGCATCAGAGATTTGACAATGAGATGCTTGTATGGCATTGATCGCTGCACTCTAAAAAATGTCGGGACAAAATTGGTTTTTTAGATTCAAAATGGTTTTTTGAAAAAGCAAATTTCAATGCAAAACCAACATGGATTTTTAAAAAAATCCATGTTGGTTTTTTGCATTGAAATTTGGTTTTTCAAAAAACCATTTTGAATCTAAAAAACCAATTTTGTCTGAATTTTTTTAGAGTGTGGTACAGTACTCTCAGCCTGGGGACTCACTCAGAGGTAGCGTTTGGCACTTGACCGCTTGAGACCCAGGTTCAAATCCTGATCTTGGCAACCCTTTTCAGACAGATGTTTCATCCTGTGCCAAAAGTGCACCTTGCCTCGTTATCAGGTCCTGGTCAGTGCGTTAATGCAGGAAAAAACTTATCACCCTAGCTTCCAAGTACGACCTTTGTCAATAGCTTTATAATAGATTTTCCCTTGAGTCTACTACATATTGCCAATAGCATCATAGAATTTCTTTACACTAATTAGCATTAGCATACTATTATAATTTAAGTATTTAGCTGTATAATTTCCTCATTCCGACGCCAATTGTCCTATTTGATGCAGCTAAATGTCACAAATTGGTGCTTAAATGTCTCCATAGCAAATTGGATATCATCTAGTGGACGGGTTAAGTGCATGGTGACTTAAAGTTATGATGCAAAGGTCCCCTTTGGCAGAGATGGTCCTTGGGTCAAAACAAAAGATTTTAGGGTAAGACACACGTCATATCTCAATTTCAAGATGGCTGCCGGCGGCCATTTTGAATTTTGTGGAAAATCTCGAAAAAATTGCTAATTTTGATCATAAATACAGTGTGGCATACCAATTTCCATCAAAATAAGGTGACCATGACCTCTGAAATAGTCAAGAATAAGTTATCATGAATTTCAAGATGGCTGCCGGCAGCCATTTTGAATTTGTGTGGCCAAGATCAATATTAGATGAGTAAAGTGCATGGTGACTTCAAATTATAATGTGTAAGGTCCACTTTGGTATGGGAGTTGCTAATATCACCAATTCTAAATATTTTATCTCAAGTTACATGTATGATCACCACTTCCAAGATGGCTGCGGCCACCAGCCATCTTGGCTTTTATACTTTATTTGTATTATTTAACTAATTTATTGCTACATTGAAAGCATTTGGACTGTTGTGTCACTGTAATGTGACTACCTTCACTGAATTCATTTATGAGCATATTATAGGCCTATAGTTTATAAATAATGCAAAGTGATGCATTGGACTGATTTCAAAATGGCCGCCATTGGTTATCTTGATATTTCAACGTGAATTTGTAAATCATGAACTACTTGCCCTAGAATTAAGTGTAATACCACTATTTTATGTAATTTTTGAAGAAAATTGTGTTTGTGACCCTAAATATGCTCAATAACCTTTTTCAGGATGGCTATAAATAGCCAGGAGCCATCTCAGTATCTATGCAATGCTTGTTTGGAGCGTGTTTGATCAATAGCTTTGCATAAACTTTTTAAACAAAAGCCATATTTTCAAGTTTCCGATTGTGATTGGTGGCATCATGCTACTTGTCTGTTTTCTCTTTCCAAATTGTTGGTGGGTAGGAAGTATGTACTGCATAGAATAAGGTGTATCTATACATGGGCAAGGCGATAGAATGAATGGTTCACACAATGCCATGTAGGTCTTAAGTCTTATCTGCCGAAGTAACCCAACAAAAGAGGTAAATTTGGCTCTCCCAACAAGTATCAGGTATATGGAGGAAAGAGCTGTTGATGGTAGGTAAGAGCTGAGGAGGAGGTGAAGAGGAAGCATGCAAAGGGAATGGCAAGATAAAGATGGAAGATGCATACATTGTATATGTTAGGCAGAGAGGGAGAAAGAAGATCTTTTGAGGAGGGAAGAGCCAGGGAGAAGGCAGAAGGGAAAATGTAGAGAAAGAGGACACATACAATAGCCTACATAGTATATATATACTATGGAGAGGCAAAGAGGGAGTTATTAGGGAGGCTCACAAGGTAGGAGAAGTAGGAACGGGTGAACACAGAGTTGGAGGAGGCAGAGGTGGAGAAGGTAAGAGCTAAAGAGAAGCTCGGGGAGGAGGCAGGAAGCCAGAATCATTGTCATGCTTGTGTGAATGTATGTGCACAATGTAGTACCTACAAGGAGTTCATTGGAATACCCCTATCTACCCCCTCCTTTGTACATACCTCCATGCATTTCTGCTCTCTGTCTATCTCCCTCTCTCTGCATTTTCCTTTTCTGCCTCCTTCCCATCTCTTGGGCTTATCTAACAACCTACTCTCTGCCTCCTGCCTAGCTGATGACTACTCTCACTCATTCTACCACCTCCCAGCTTGCCATCTCCTCCCTAGCCTTTGCCTGCTCTTTATAGCTGTAGCCTCATCCTGCATGACGGCTGTTGCCTTCTCCAATTCATCCTTCTCAATTCTTTCAACATGATCTGGACACCTCTCTTACTGTGACTGCATTCTCCCCTAGCTCTTGCCTTTTCCCATATAGCTCTTTCCTTCTCTCCAACAACCCTTCCCTCCTCCCCTTGTAATGTTATCTCCTCCATCCCTGTCTTCTCTCTGCCCATCCTTTCTTGCCTCCTCCCAAATATTTCTTCTCTCCTGCATTTCTGCTTCCTCTCAAACATTTGCCCTCTAAAGATATCCTCCTTGATACCTGTGTTTCCCCCACGCTGTTACCAAAGCTGATGCCTATCTCTACACACCTCAGTGGCTCCTCATAATTATTCTTGGCCCATCCCAATGTAAAGTCTCCTAACTGCTCTGAGTGCTCCTATGTTAAATTGTTTCCTTTCCTGTCTGTTCCTGTCTGCCTGTGTCCCTTTCCGCCTTGTCCCAGAATCCTCACTATCCCCTCCATAAAATGAGAGAGTCCAATCTCCTGGCAAATGTTACTTCATAATATTACTATGTTTTATTTTATATGATAATTATAGTAAATTCTCTGAAGTTGTACGAAGTGTTAAAACCTAAACTTTGTAATGAAACAATGAGATTTCAACATTCAAAGCATTTTCATTTTAACTTTGATATCAAGATTTTCTTTATCCATTCTACACCATCTGGAAAATACCTCTCAGAGAGCTGACACAGTGGATCAGTGGTTAGCAAGCTTGACTTCTTGTCCAGCATTCCAGATTCAACCCCCGGTTGTGGCTCTGTTTCCAACTGGTGTACCAGAGCTGAGTGAGGACTTAATTGGTAATTGGTGCACTGTTGCCAGCAGTGTCTGCTAAGTCTGGACATCAGAGAGTTGCACTACTACATGTATGGGCCCTTCTAGAAAGAAGTAATTTCATCCACTCCAGGTGGGGACTTTTGTTGGCTTTTTTTGTTAAAAAAATTCATATGAATGAAATCTGTTGAGCTATTGATAAAAAATAACCCCAATCAATCATTTCACAAATACTGAAATAGCTCCTAGCTATTAATAGCCACAATGAAATTGGTTATTTAGCATTTTTACATTCACAAAAGTATTAATTATCAAAAATTACACGAAAAAGAGGTATTACACTTAATTTTAGGGCGAATAGTTCATGTTTTACAAATTCACATGGAAATATCAAGATAACCATTGGCAGCCATCTTGAAATTATTCCAATGCTTCTTTTGCATTATTTATAGGCTTATATAAATATAAATGAATCCAGTGAGGGTAGCCACATTACAGTTACTCAATAGTCCGAATTGATACTGTCAGTGTTGAAATAAATGACTTAAATAATACAAATAAAGTATAAAAGCCAAGATGGCTGGTGGCAGCCATCTTGGAAATGGTGATCATACATGTACCTTGGGATATAATATTTAGAATTGGAGATATTAGCAACTTCCATACCAAAGTGGACCCTCACATCATAAACACCAATGACTCACCATGCACTTTACGCATCTAATATTGATCTTGGCCACACAAATTCAAAATGGCTGCCGGCAGCCATCTTGAAATTCATGATAAGTTATTTCTGACTATTCCAGAGGTCATGGTCATCTTATTTTGATGGAAATTGGTATGTCACACATTAATTTATGATCAAAATTAGCAATTTTTCGAGATTTTCCACAAAATTCAAAATGGCCGCCGGCAGCCATCTTGAATTTGAGATATGGTGTGTGTCTTACCCTAAAATCTTTTGTTTTGAACCAAGGAAGATCTCTGCCAAAGGGGACCTTTGCATCATGACTTGAAGTCAAAGGCCTATATTTTGCACTTAACCCGTCCACTAATCTTTGTGTTCTAGCAGATATTGGACACTGCAGCTATCTGAATTGTTTTATGTCACAACAACGGTCTATTGAATAGAAATGGAGCTATTGTTAAGCTCAAGGGGAGTTGATGCTTAGATATTATTTACTCAGAATAATTCTCCACAGAACAATCCTACCTAAATGTCTGCTTTAATCTGCTTGACTGTCCTTAAAAGGGAAGTATATGCTTGTATTCATCTGATTGTTGTCTGCATATATAATATGAGCGCAGCTCATGGCTGCCAAAGGCAGCCATGAGCGAAGCTCACTTAGCACAAGGACAGCTCATTCTGTGTGGTGCTCCTGTCTACAGTGACTGCCTAAACAGGAAGTGCCTGTAGTTGCCATAAAAGTGGAGCTAGTAGTTTAATCAGAGTTTAGTTTGGTAAATAATTAAAATACCTCATATATCTTCCAAAATAGCTTTAAAATGTCAGTCTTGTTGTATAACAACCTCCAATGACATATTTCAGGGATTTAAATCAACATGTGTATCAACATTGGAAATAATTATTTTCATGCCCCTGATTGTAAGAAGTGACTGAAAATTAAAATTCAACACAGAAGTTAATGACTTAAATGGCTCACCAAGTAAGAAATCACAACAACACTTAAGTTTACATAATCTTCATTAACTATCAACAAATTATGTAATAGTCTAATAGGAAATAGTCATCTCTGAATAGCTATTGTTTTATTGATCTCAGTTATGTAACATCAACAATTTAACATAATAGATCCAAATTTATAGATCCAAATTTAACACAGATTTGAATTACACAGCTGTCAGTGCAATCTATCTATCTATCTATCTATCTATCTATCTATCTATCTATCTATCTATCTATCTATCTATCTATCTATCTATCTATCTATCTATCTATCTAATCTTATCTATAGATCTGATCTTATCTAACTATCTGCCCATTTACCCAGTCCTTTAAAAAGTTAAATTGGCCTTCTGCATGGAAAGTTGAAGATAGTGCAGTAGTTCTATGACAATGCTGCGCGATTTTCATGGCAGTGCCATTTACATATTAGTCTATTGTTAAGGGATGTATAGCCTGCTTGCTTTGAATTTGTATATACTCAGCTTTGTAATTCAGCTTTGTAATGTGTATTTACGACTTCATAATGGATATTCATTCATATGATTATTACTATACAATGCAGGTATACCTTAGCCAAGGCCAGACATAATTGATCTTTAGCTTCTTAGATCTTCTCAAGGCACTTGTTGGTGAGTCGGTTGGACAAAAGAAAAAATAACATGCAAGCACTTAAAGCAGCACAGGGAATGGTTCCAAAACAGGCACACCGGTCACTGATATACGAAGGAGAAGAAGAAGAAGGCATGGTTGACCTTTGATTGTTGAAGTCAGTCCATGACTCCATTTAGTTTCTTTATCAATTTTTAGGAGCACAGAAGGGCACCAAAAGTGACTGGTCTAAAGTTAAAAACCTACAGAGAATATAAATTAAATTTGAATGAGATTTGGTGAAAGAGAGCCACCTCCAGAGTACTAACAATATTTGCATAAAATTCTTATTGGGGTAAGAGCAGCTGTGCTGCCAAAAACTGAAATCTCAATTTTTTATAATGTCAATTTTTTTTTCCATAGGCAAAAAATCTGTTGGGTCGGTTATTCCGAGAAGCTAAAAAAATTAGTATGTCAGGTCTATATGCTATCTATTTAAGATATTTAATATGTGCAATGCAGTTTTTGAAAGATCGATATGGGTTTTTGATAAAAATGTAACGCAGTTGACTGAACTTATAGATACAAACAATGAATAATTTTGAGTTGCATTGGCATATTTCAAGCCTCCAAGTTGACTCCTCAATGATTAGCGTTGCAGCCAATCTCTTAATCATGCCCCAATTGTTCATGCAATTTGGCAAACTATTTGTACTATTAGCTAATTAGTTCATCTTTTGATTTCTCAATTACCAGTCACTCTTTTTATCTGCCGCAAATTAACATTACAGCCAAAGAATATTTAAAATCGAATTCAAACTAGTCACCAATGACACAGATTTCTACAACTGTAACATTAACACAATGATCTGCATTCAGCATAGCGTACTTTGATAGCCGCATCAACAGCAATCTCCTCATTTGACAATTACGTGATTGTTAAATATGATTATCATACTAATAAGACCATTTTTGGCATGTTATTTCATATGCATGATACAGCTTTGAACCGGAAATTTGATAATATCTGTCTGATATGGATAGTTCCTTAAGAAATAATCAGCTAAAAAGGCTATACCGTAATATGGGGTGAATTGGGACAGAATTGGCCATTTTTCTGTCATAGCATGGGCAAAAATCAATCCAGAAATTAAACTTTGGTGTCAAATTGTGTCTGGGCACAAGGTCTAAGTACCCCTTGGGTCTTGTTTTGGTACTTTAAATTTCCAATGCTCAAGGCCCCAAAAACCACTGTCCCAATTCACCCCTTAATTTGGGGTGAATCGGGACACTCCATTATCTCCATAATTAATAGCTCCTACCTTCTTTCAGTGATATCTACTTGTGAATAAACATTAGAAAAGATGTTAAACATGCCAAAAAATTATTTTGACGAAAATCTTAGATTAATTTTATTAATAAAATGCAGTTTTCAAAAAAATGCAATAAATGAGAGAAATCTATTAAAAATTCAGCTTTCTTCAAATTTTCCTGGTAACTGATAATTATGGACTAAATCCGCTATTAATGAAGCCGAGTTCAATAATATTCATCAAAAAGCCACGCCAGAACACTCAAATGAAAATTAGTAGGGTTATTTTGGTAAATTCCGAAAATTTGCCATTGACCTGGATTTGAATCCAGGACCAAACATATACAATCCAATATCCAGTCTTTAACTATGATCTCTTAAAACCACAACAGAATAATTTTAAAGTTTGCAGCAAGTTTCATGGCTCTATCATTTATACTTTATATGGCACAAGCAAAGTTTTGACCAGCTTGTAAAACGGCAATTCCGCAGTGCCAAGTTTAAGTTGCTCCAGCTCCTCATTGCCTGCAGTTAGAAATACAAAATTCTAGCAAATTATGCGCTTATATGTTTACTATATGTGTGCCAAAAATCAAGTTCCTAGGGCTAGTAGAAATTGGTGTCTTTTAGCAAATAAAAAGATTCTCTGTTCTGTCCCGATTCACCCCAGTGTCCCTATTCACCCCATATTACGGTACTGTTTTAAAAATATGTGAAGGACTGGGTGTTTTTTGTTAGTTTTTTTGTTGTTGCATGATTGTTGAAATAAATTCTCTGGAAGGGAAGAGTCTAGAAATTAACGCTGTGAGGTATAGATATTTTGGGATACCAGGACCAGATATGCATCTGATATGATTCTTTTAAGAACCCTTTCGAAATGAAAAAAAAGAAGCAAATTCAATAATTGGTTGGTTAATTCTTGAAATAGTTCTGATTCATTCGTATTTTTAGTGTAAACAACATTTCTTCTTTACAACTTATTGTGTGGCTTGAAAAGAAGCATATTCTCGGATGGTACAGTTCTGTAGACGCTTTTGTTTTTGTCCTAATCATGTAGGCTTTGTGAACATTCAGCACTAAATTTGCAAAGCTAAGCTCGATGACAAGATATTGATTATCGATATTCATCTTATATGAAAGTTGATCTCTGTCTGTGGAAATATGCCAGCCTCCTTTTTTTGGCATCCACATCAAATACTTCATCCATATCAAATGGCAAATCAATTCACAAAATGCAACATTAACAAATAACTTAGGTGAGTGTAAATCGTGACTTCAATGAGTTTATTGGGTCGTTTGTCTATCTTTACTGCCTCTTAAACCTTGTTCTATTGTTAGAGATAGTTTAAAAAGTTATTGTGATCTATGGGTATGTTGTAAGGCCATATCAAAGTTTTTCAGTACACCAAATGATTATCTCTTACATTGGCTTGAAAAAGGTAGATCAAGTGGCACAACTTGCCCTGGTACCGGGGTAAGTTGTGACGCATGTCGGGGCAAGTTGTTCCGCTTAGTTAATTTTTTTTTAAACTTGTATTTTTTTTTCCAGATAGATCATTTGTGTCATGTGTTTAGTATATGGTTGATCTGTCACATGAAACTTATCAAACAATTAATCAGCCATTTTATTCAAAAATTCAAAATGCTGAAAAAACTAAAATTATTTATTATGTAGACGGTGGTACAAAAAATGCTAAAATTCCACCTTTAACATATGCTCTTCTCAGTGTAAGTTATTTCACAACATGTTTAGGCTTTGTGTAAAATCCAGACCAAAATACATGAATAAAAATTGAATCATATATTACACCATAGGTACAACTAACCCCAATCAAAATGGCACAACTTACCCCAAATTGATTTTCAAGAGAAAACTGGTGGTCAAAAATAAATCAACAATGCAAGAATAAATCTAACGACACAAATGTCTAGATAAACCTCTTAACTCCATCCCACCAGCACCAGAGGGGCATCGTTCTATTAGAAACACCAAATAACCAAGAAACAAGAATTTCAGTCCTATACTACTAGTCACTTCCAAGTTTTCATCAACAAAATTAAATTTATGAGTGCAGCTTTTTATAACATTATATTGGACCGTTTTTTCTTTCTTGGTGCATAATAATGTTGACCAATTGTGTATACATGGGTATCATTGCCTTCTTTACGCAGTTCTTCATTTCACGCCAACAGTGGGCGGCACAACTTACCCCGCGGCACAACTTACCCTGGTCTCCCCTACTTTGGTGCGTCTTGATTTTCAGAAGGTTAGAGGGGAGTCTTAAACCTAAGGGAAGTGCAAAATGAGTTTGGTAATGATATTGCATTGTGTCTGCCATTTCAACGTTCAAACATCAACGTACGGGAATAACATGGATTTCTTCGATATGAATGCATCCATCTCTGAAATGATGGTTCTTCTTTTCCATAGTGTTATAGGTAGGTGTATGTTCACGGCATTTTCAGATTAGTTTGGGTGATTTTGGGTGGAAATGGATACAGTTGTGCTTGAAAATTAGTGAACCCATGGAGATTTACCATTGAAGACAATGATAAAGTTCTTTCACCGTACTGGCCATACCATAAATGATATTGCACGAATCATTGAACCAATGACTGTATTATACCATTGAGGTTTCCCACTACATGTACTAGCCTGGCCATTGGATTTGTATCAAGGGTTTTTGTGCTAGATAGGGGTTATAATTGTGCAAAAGTAAGTGCACCCTAAGCGTAATGTTAAAAGATAGGAGAAGAGGGTTCACTTACTTTTGCACAATTATAACCCCTATCTAGCGCAAAGACCCCTGATACAAATCCAATGGCCAGGCTGGTACATGTAGTGGGAAGCCTCAATGGTATAATACAGGCATTGGTTCAATGATTCGTGCAATATCATTTATGTTATGGCCAGTACGGTGAGACAACTTTATCATTGTCTTCAATGGTAAATCTCTATGGGTTCACTAATTTTCAAGCACAACTGTATCTATCCGAACATTTGCATAATAATTAGGAACACCTCAAAACCTGATTATATGGCATAACTCCGAACTGAGGCAGTGGAATTGAACAACATTGACAGGATATTGGCTCCGTGGAACATTTATTATTATGTGTGAAGGATTTCCTATTGGTGTCATTTCTATTGGAGATATCAATGAAAAGTCATGGTTGCATAATTGGAAATGCAGTGCATAACTATTTTCAGTCAATTTATGTAGTGATTCGTTAGATTTTACAGTTCTGAGGTTAAAATTCTCATGCTCCGCCATAGCAAACACAACCTCTTGTTTCTTAGTACCTTTAATTCTGCCATAATGACATCAGCATTTGCTCAATGTCATGCAATTTTATTTGAGTTATGCAATATTTTTCTGTTTCTTTTTTCCTTATTAAAAACGATAGGGCTATGACATGAAACAAGACCTCGTCACACGAGATTCTAAGTGAAGATGCATGAGTAAGATGAAACCTTCATTTGTCCTTGAATGACCATCTGCTTCTCAGAAGTCGAGATGTTTTGTTGTCCTTCATTTTATTGGGAATTTGCTTTAATGGTGCTTAAATGAAACAAACAGCCCTGTGGAGAATGTGGCCATTAGACTCTATATCATAATTATGGACTCAGAAGAAACAAATACTCTCAAGTGACTGCTAAATCAAACATTAGAAGGTCTGAGGTTGTCAATCAATGACACTCCAGCTATTCAAATTATATATATAATCACACATCTGATAGTAAAGGAGTTACTTTCTTTGTTAGATTGAAAATTGAAAAAAAAAAGTTTTTGCTAAACTCTGCAAAGTGTTTCCTATTGGACTAGATTTATTCAATTTTACTTCTAAAATACCACGAAGATTCCCCAGTACCTGTAAGAATTTATACTCTGACTAAATTACGGTCAACGAATCATGAGTGCTTACATTCAGCTGCTGCTGGACATCAATGACCGCACAACAAGCCCTATCCAATGTATACATTGGATTGAAATGAACCGTCAATGTGTCATCGAGTAACTTGTGACCTCATTGATACTCAGTTGATGATTTGTTTTGATAGCATTGAAAATATATATATGACTTCACAAAAGGGCTTATGAGTCATAGAGAATAAGATGTCATAGATAGGGATATGACCTCACAAGGAACTTTTCAGTCCAATTCTGGAAGCACTTGATTCATCGACTGTATAAACATGAGACCTTTTTCGGAACTTTATGGATTGCCTTTGCACTATCGGCCGGCCAACCAGTTCCTTCCCCATTTTGACAAACCAGCTATCTCTGTCTTATGCTTAGAAGAACCTTTTTTCTCAGATTTCTGCAAACACGTGCATTTTGCTATTTTCATTGTTGAATATTTATAACAGATCTCATATTATAATGGCCTACTCTTGCTGAATTCACTTAGCTTTAATGTCAAGTGCATTATTGACAACATCCCATAGATCTGAAAAAGAATAAAAAGTGCATTTTGATCCATTAGGTTTCTCCACCTGTTACTGCCATAAAATCTCTGCATGCAACTTGCTGAAAGTTTAAACTGCTCTGCATTGTATAATGTTATATGGTATCAGTTTTACAGTTTTGTTTTATTATTTCTGAAGAAGAGTAAGAACAGATTAACAACAGATCGTTAGATAGATAGATATGGACTTAGATCCCGGAGCCGTCGACGAAAGTCGCCGCCGTCATTCAATGCATGGGAAAGTCAAGTCATTGACAATCCAAGCCGTCAGTGATGAGTTAGTCAGCCGCCGCCGATTTTTTAACCCCAGCATGTTTGGTACCGTTGGATTGGTCTTGTATGTTGGCTGGTCCACTTGTGTACTTGGTTTACATGCCGGAGATGTTTAAACATTTTTTGGTCGGACAAACTCTTGAATGAAGCCATTGGAAGGCATTTTCAGAAAATAATTTCAATCTAATCTCTTATTAGACCCCTCCATTGTATTCCTTATACCTAAAAACCTAGGGAGAGACCTAAGTTTCACCCTCCTGACATCAATAGTTGCAAAGATAATGCTTATTTTCTGGTGATTGCCGCAGACAAACTTTCTGGCGGCCATCTTGAATTTTAAGTAGGTCAAACATAATTTTTTTAACTACACCCAAATTTTTCTAAAACTAGACAAAATTCTGCTCCAAAAAAAGTAAGGTGTGCTTTGTTCTAAGGTGGGTTGGGGTTGCACCCTGTTTTAGGCCTCTTTTGAGAAATGGCCACAGCACTATTGAAAAGACGATTCCGATGGTACCAAAATTGTCAAAATTGGATGACTCTGGCCCGAACTATACCATGTTGTTTGCATTTTAAGACATAATATTTCAGTAAATTTTTGATAAGTTGGTCACACCATCCGATGAGCATAATTAAACATTATTTTACCCACATTAACAATGTGCATCTATTGTTTTAGTCAGCTAAGCTGACTTAGCCAGCCAACTTCATAGTTAGTCAAGTCAAGTCACAGAAGATGACTAAGTCGACTTAGTCAGTCAAGTCAAGTCATTGCACATCAAGTCAGTCATCCAAGCATGACTTGACTGACTCCGGGGTCTAGATATGGTAATCGCAGCCATCTAAACTCAGTTCTGGGCACTCACAAGGGTTGATTGATGAAAGCAGGTGTCCTGAAAATGTTACACATTCACCCCATGTGAGGGATCTTTTACTTGCCCTACACAGAAGACACTGATACAAGGAGTTGCCAATTTAATGTCTCTTCCAAACAACATCCAGCTGGTCCACTGAAAATTTTGTGTTCCCCAGCCAGGGTTCGAACCCATGCAGGCAAATACCTTCAGCCTAGCAGGCCCGGCTTTAACCACTCTGCCATCCTGCTGAGAAACTTCTTCATGATCATAAATCGTACGGTCTTATGACACAGCTTTGACAGAAATCACTGCAATTGCATATGAAAATAACCTCAGCAAATGTATTGAATTAACGGATGGAGGGAGGCAATTTGGTAATCATCTCATCTTGATATCAATTATGCAATTGGATAAATGTCACAAATTGATGTTAATCGCTGAGCAATGATGCCAGAAAATGCTGTTGTTGTTACAAAATTGTCTCCAGAGCAAATTTGATATCATTTTTATGTTATGTGACCTGCCGATAATAATATATCCTTGTCCTTTTAACAGACATTTGACATTGTAGGTATCTGGACTGCTTAAGTCGCAGGACAATTGCCCATGGAATATAAATGTAGCTATTGTTAAGCTCAAGGCGACATAATGCTAAGATATTGCTCGGAAATTATACTGCATAAGGATATTCCAACAATTCTGTCCAAATGTTGTTTGTCTGGATTCTACATATATTTTGCTCAACATATATCCTTAAGAGCAGAGAATAATATGCTATATGCTGGCATTTTATTGGCATGCAGATTTGTCATAGTCTGTAATTGTAAAGAGATGTTTAGTTTGCTTTGCATTTTGAGCTTGGCATACAATGTAAATGTGTCGTTATTTTTCTGTAATACAATTTCCATCTTCTGCATGTAAAGTAGTTTTATTCTGTAAAATGGGACCTATTACTAACTAGTATATATGTGCGTGTTGATGGGATAGTTGTATGTGCTGAGATAAGTATTCCTACAAAATAAATTGATAGTCGATTTGGTAATGGTATACTTTGCATGAGATGCGAACAAAAAGCTTATAAAGTGTAAACAATCTGGTCATGTTCATATTTAATGGAGAGGATCATACTGCTACCTCCATTTCTATTCACCGTGTTCATGGAGATTGCTGCTGATAGAACTTTTAAAATATCTTCCTAAATTCAAATTCGTCATTTGTGATGCAGTTTTCGACAACTGTAGCATTTGCACAATCATTGCCTTGTTCATGGCTTATTCTGAATACCGCATCTAATACTGCAATCGCTGAGGTGTGAATTTTCAATATTTGGCATGTGGATGAAATTGTGAAATTGTAACCTGTAGAACATGTTACATATATACATGAATAAGGCATATGTGTTAGTGTCAAATATTGTCATTCGCGAATTTGTATAGATCTATGTATTATATATATGTGTGTGATTACGAACATTCAAACCCTCAACTTGGCTTAAAGTAACTCTAACCCTTATTCTGACCCTACAATTAAAACCACATATAAAGGCGATTTGTTAAGTTGTGAATTCTTAATGGGTAATGTAAATGACATTTTTATTATGTGACTTATTTTGATATTTATACAAATGGAAACATCATTTCGATAGCTATCACAATTGGCTACTACCTGACTTTGTTTATCATTATGTTAAAAAATCATACAGAAAAGTTGTACTTGATAAAACTAAACAATTTTTGGAAAATAATATAGGTAAACAGGGCAGAGCTTCATGTATAATTTGAAGTAATTGTTTAACACAAAAATTAGATTACGCATGAACAAACCGATATCAGCTCAACATAAGGTGTATTGACTACAATTTTAAGTCAGGATAATAAGTAATGTATTAATTGTATATATATATTGATTCATAGGAAAACATACTAAAAAAGCACAAGGATAACAGAAGGTCACTGCATGATCAATAGATTTACGACTCAATAGACTTTCCACTCATATTAACAATTTATACTCATAAAAGTGTATCAAAACTTTGTAGATGTTGCATTTTATAATTGATTTGGCATTTGATGGTTGAAGTGCTTTAATGCGGATGCCAATTATATGAAAAGGCTGGCTTAATTCCAAAACACAAATATGGATCAACTTTCAAATTAGCTGAGCCATAATAATCATTATGTTATCAGTTCTTAGATTTGCTACTTTATGTTAGGTGGTATTAGCTGAGTCTGCTGAGTGTTCATATCACAATCTATGAACTCAAGGTGATCTTTTTATAGAAGGGTGTGCTGCCAAAAAACTTTTAAAAGGCCCAAACATTTGTGAAATGTAATAAAATTCATATGTAACTTTATACACAGGCCGCTGCCTGTAAATGTCTTTTACAATATAGGCAAACTCACGTCTAGATGGTGTATATAAAACAAGGTGTCTCACATTGTCTGAGTTTTTCAGGAGCCCAGTTTGACCTCTAATTGACATGACCCAAATCTCTGAGCTTCACTGATACGCAGAACATTTTTGAGATAAAGGCCTCAAAGGGTTGCAGCGATAGGCCTATGTATGACGATTTTTTTATTCATGCGTAATAATATTTTCATATTAAGGGCTGTTTTGTTGCTTGTATTTTCAGCTAAGATGATTAGTTTGCATTCATCTGCGAACAAGCTCCATCAAAACTTGGAAATTAATCTAAAAAAATGTCATGCAAGCACGAGAAAAAATTCAATGCAATGCATATGATTCCATTATATGAGTGAAGACAAATTTCAACTCAAATATTTTCGAACTTGTGCACCATTTAAGCATGAGCTCTTTTCGACTTAGTCGACCATTGGCATAAAATTATTTTAAAAGAAGTTGGGTTAACACCGCAAAATATAGGTAGGCAAGAAAACTCAACAATACCCCACACCACTTTTGGGATATACGCTCTGAAAAATTTGAAATTTTGAGTCAGCTCTGAAAATGATTGTGCAGCCATCTTACTCAATTAATCATTTTCATTTACTTTTTTCTCTTGCTTGCATGACCATTCACCCTACACCATCACTTGCCTTTTAGTATCTTTTTCCCTGTAATACTGAATGTCCAACATAATTTTTCAACTTGTAATAAGCCTGATTAGGAAAAAATATTGCAGATATTTTTCAGATTATGCTGCAATTACACAATAATTTGTCCAATGTCATGCAATTTTATTTGGAAATTCTTTTTTATTTCCTCATTTCCTTATGACAAAAACAAAACTGCCCTGAGACATGAAACAATATGACATAACATTTGATTCGAATTTCAGAAGATAAAAAATACAGAAAGTGGAATGATCTTCATTTCTCCTTCTGCATAATTATTGTCTGGCTTTTCCCAAAGAGCCCTAACAAAGCATTCTATTTGCTGGTTAAATAGATCTTCCTTTCTGCATGCTTCACTTTCCCAATATTGGAAGTTTTTTTAAAAGTATTTAAAGAGTCTTCCATACTGAATTAGATGGAGCTTCAGAATGCAGGTTAATGATCTTCTTTTCTGTATATATGTCAATTTTAGCTTGGGAGTTTTTTAAAGTATTTATACTGTCCTCCATTCTTACTTAAATAGAGCTTCAGCATGTGACAGTCTTGAGGATATACATGCACTCTTGGGTAAATAATATCCGCCACGTTCCTCCCCCAGTGTAGTGACTGCAGCTCCCTATTCTTTCTTAAATGGAGCTTCAAAGTGTGACAAACAGTCTTCCGGACATTTTATCCCATGGGCTCTTATGTAAATACTGTCAGTCACGTTCCTCTCCAGTGGGAGTGACTGCTAAATCAAGATTAGAAAATTATCTCAAACAATCAAGTTCAGATGGCATTGACTCTCTGGCTTTTCATCATCACATGAGTGAAAGGTCTGACAATAAAAGACTGACTGACTGACTTTTGTTGTGCTGGTATACCTCGGATCAGCCGGAGCAGCTCAACCTCCGTCTTTCTGGAGGTAGCTTCACTTCATTTTTTCCGCCATAAGATGATGAGATGAGAAGACTGGGAGTCTGTTACATGCCCTATTGATTCAGAGATGTCCACGGACTTTCAATTGCCCCAGCATAGAACACTGGATACAACCCACCTCCATTTAATGTCCCATGGGTTCGGACTAAAGTGAGTGCCCGGCCTGAGATTTGAACCCATACCTTCACAGCCGGTGAACATTGAACAAGCATGCTTAACCTTAAGGCTGAGGGGGGAGGTTATTTTTCTGATAGATGGTTTTAAGAGATAAAGAGAAATTGTCCAATGTGTATTTCCGCAGAATTACAGGACATAAAGCCCCAATCATTATCTGTCTCCAGATGTGCCATCAAGCTGGTCCATGGCAAAAGTTTTCTTTAGGAAGATCAACATCCTAGGGTCTTGGCCAAAAAAAGACTTCAACCCCCTGTCTTTTTCAGACAAATGATTAAAACGGATCTCATATTATAGTAACCTATGCCAAGCAAGTTCTCAAAACTTTAATGTCAAGTGCATTATTGACAAAATCTCATAGATCTGGAGTAAAGAAATAAAAGTGCATTTTGATCCATTAGGTTTCTCCACCTGTTACTGCCATAAAACCTCTGCATGCAACTTGCTGAAAGTTTAATAGTATGCCCAACACCGCATTGTATGATGCTATTGTGAATTTAGTATGCATTTTACTTTGAGCGTAGAGTGTAAAATGACTTCTCATGATAATGACAGCTTGAATGTTGTCCTCTGGAGGACACATGTTCCTGGTTGCGGAACAGGCCTAACATAAATGATCTTTAGCTTCTCAGATCTTCTGGAGGCAAATTTTTCAGAGTTGGTCAGTAGCACCAAAATAAAGGCTGTTATATCTCGAATTTTAATCTTTGAAATCATAAGTCAGTTTCATTTATATATTTTTTTGCAATCAGAAGATCTCTTGGCTTGGTCGATCCAATCAAATAATCAAAATATCTGGCCTCTACAGTGGATATCTGTTAAAAAGTTCCATTGATATTTTTTGTTTTGGCCTGATGATTTTAAAACAGCATCGTTGTCATTCTTTTTTGACAGTTTTTTTTTTAAATTATCACTGATTGTATAAGCAATATGAGAAAACGGATTCTACACAACACCTGTGTTTGGTGCGGTCTCTCCCAATCTTCCTAAGATAGATCGGATAGGCCAAAAATACAGGACTATCTAATTGGGAAAAAGCAATATCACACTTCGTTTAAGTATAGATAACAGATGTCATTTCATAACAAGGTTCTTGGCTGTTTTTGTTTTTTTTTGTCAAAGGTTGATGTTGAAAATTGTCTTGTTTGCCCAAAGTGGCTAATTTTTCTGCGAATGTCAATGTCCTTATCAGGCAGTAATTTGGCCAAAATACCACCTTTGTTTTCTGGACTCAGTAAATGAGTAGTTCATGAACCCTAGTAAATGTCCAATATGCCATGAAACTTGAAAAACACTCTTCTATAATATAATTGTACATTAATCTGAAAGTTATTAGGTTTTTATAAAAAAGACTGCAAGATCTATTTTTCAGTCATATCCAACATTTTTTAACTTTTAAACAACAAATTGACATATTTTGAGTATATCATACACTTGCAACCGATACAATTGTGTGTTTTTCTAAATTAAGTGAGTTCAATTTATGTTATTGCTTTAAATTAATTGAAGACAACCCTGTAATGTTTGCTTTGTAAACAAAATGCAAGTTTTTCATGGCTTTAAAAGCAATTTTTTTACGTTTGTAAAGGAATTCACCTTCATATTTGCAGAGAAATTTGAAATTTTGGATCAGCTTAAATGATTGAGTGAGATGGTTGCACAATTCCTTTGAGCTATATATCATAGCTTATTGTTGTAAGTTATGATAATCTGTCTGTCATAACTAAAACAGCAAGCTATGTTGGCTCAAAGGAATGGTGTAACTATCTCACTCAATAAGTTGACCTTACTAAAAAATTCAAATGTTAGTGTTTAGCTTGGAATGACAAGTTCAATGTGCCTCTAATCTTTCTTTTCAGTATCTTTTAAATCAACAGTCACAACAGCTTTAATCGTCTACCATTATTTCTGTTTCAGTCAATCTACAAGATGAGGGGCATGTCTCAAAAGGCCTCGAAAGGCAACATGACGCCCCAAGAAGCGACCGAGGAGATATTCAAACAGCTCGACAGAAATAATGACAAAAAATTGACGGAATTTGAATTCGTCCAGGGGGCCAAAAATTCACCTACAATCCTCGGTATCTTGCAGAACATCAATTAAAATTTTGTGAATGTGTGAAAGGTTCTCTTTGTGAAAATGATACTAATCTTGTAATTCTACTGTGTATGATGATGGTTACTTTATATAAGGTCTAGTCACTCTTTAATTGTTAAGATTGTTCTGCATGATATATTATAAGAATGTGTAATGGTCATTTTATAAAAAAATCCTTATTTTCACCTACGGTGTTATATTGTTTTTTGTTATAGATATTTGTAAATTTTGACTTGAATGTATCGTGTGATAAAAGAAAAGTTTGCAGTTTTGATGATCGCTTTAGGCCTAAACTTACTGATGGATGAATTTATGAAAATGTGTTCTAACAGTTGTTAAATGTATTGCTTGATATGGTGAATGGAAATTACATTAAAAATGCAAAAGATGGAAATTGTATTATAGAAATACACACTCCTATTTTATCATCTGTAGGCTATCTCTTGTCGTACTCGTCAAAGAACTTTCGAACGAATTAGTCCCGTGCAAAAATTGGGAGAAAGGTAATACCTTGTTGATCTGAATTTATTTTGATGCCATTGAAATTGTAATTAGGGTAAATTATGTGCCAGAAAATTATTCGAATATTTTTTGGAACTTTTTTGCGTTGTTTAGTGTGATAAAAAAAGCTGTATTTTCTATTTTTTACTATGTGAATTGAATAAAAATCATGGGTTGGCTCAATTTTTTTGGCAAAAAAGTTTTTACGTCGGTCGAACCGTGAAGATGTTAATTATGTCTCACCCAAGTTATTCTGCTCTGGCTTTTTTGGGTTTTTTGCAGTGAAAATTATCTTGTTTTCTTACACAGTTTTGACTTCACCAAGATTATGATATTACTGTAAACAGTTGACATTGTAATTTCATGTCATTAATGTAAGATATGTTGTATATCTCCTGTGAAGGGAAGAGTTGATTAATGTTGGAATGGAAGAATATTCAAGAATTCATTTAATGTTGTGTTTCTAATTTTTGCATGTTTGTATGGATATCAGATGAATGTATTTTGGAAAGACAAATATGATCTATTAAACTATACTGAAGTATTTGTGAATATAAGGTGTGGCAGAAATTGGCAAATTGTGTTTCATTTTGTGATTTTCAATTTTAAAGTGGCTGATTTTAATTCCTGGAGAAATGTGAATAAAACCAACTTTTAAAATCTTTTCATTGTTCTTATGTGTGTTGTTGTTTTGTTAAAGTAAACTGACAGAAATTAGCATCTTGCCTTCTGGTTCTTTTGGCCTACCATACATTGCAGGCCAAAGCCTTATAGTCTAGTGTCACTGGTCGGTAAGATATTCAAAGGTGCCATGCTCTGACAGAGTCTGCATATATATATTCTGGACAGAAAATACATGAAGGTCAATTTGAACTTGACCAATCGGAGAACCTCTTACAATTCAAACTTATTGAGAACTTCTCTGATTCACTCTAAAAAATACCGGGACAAAATGGGTTTTTTAGATTCAAAATGGTTTTTTGAAAAACCAAATTTCAATGCACAACCACATGGATTAAAAAAAACAAACAAATTTCAATGCAAAAAACCAACATGGATTTTTTAAAAAATCGATGTTGGTTTTGCATTGAAATTTGGTTTTTCAAAAAACCATTTTGAATCTGAAAAACCAATTTTGTCTGAAATTTTTTAGAGTGTTGGCTGTTTCCACAAGTGACCTGTTTTCCCGATGAAGTTAGCAGGCTGAGTAGAATAAAGAATTAAAAGAATAAAAAAACCTTTATTTAAAGTCGGTAAAGGATAAAAACAGATAGCATAAGCGACGAGCCGCTTTTCACAGACAAAGTGGAAAAACTCAACAATAAACAAAAAGAAATAAGATTAGGCCTAGTTAAAAATTGTACGCGATTTACATTTCTTTTAAACTGTTACTGGTCTTCGGATCTCTTCACATTTTCGAGCAATTTGTCCCAAGTTGGAATACCTTGATATCTTAGACTATTTATACCATAAATTACAGTATTTTGGTGTTGGATGGAACTTTCTCTGGTGAGCTTTTGTTCTTTCTGATAAATTTTGTTGTTTTCTCAAAGCATACTTTTGTGCCACCTGGTGTATATTTGAGAAATATCAGGGATGCCAAAGCTCTTGAAACATTTATCATTCCATGATACTTTGACAAGAGTGACTGAGTTTGTTTCATCATTTGCTTTCTCTGTAATAGTCAAGGTGAGAATGGAAAATAGAATCAAACGTCATAGCTGTGGAATGCTTTATTCGTTCACTGACATACCACGGTAACATATCATTCAACAGTAACATTATGTATATATATATATATGTGTGTATATTTATTTATATATATATAGTATTTAATTTATGCACGTCTTGCACAATGTGTATAATGAACACAATAGTAGTCAACACTTTCAACATCACAGTATTTATAAGGGAAAATGGTAACACATAAACAATGATGATATATTCGGTCACACGAGGAAGAACGATCAATATTCATTACCGTACAACCGTACCAACAGTCCAACACTCATATTAGTAGCATAATGATTAATAATTTTCTCTAACAACAATCAAAGGGTACATTGGAGGTCATGCAGCTGATTCAATTCTTTTCTTGACATCTTTCATTTTCGCACTAAAAATCAAGACTGTCTAGCTGTCAGTGTTGCGTTACAATTAGACACGAGTTACGAAAATGAAAGATTATCAATGGGAGTTGCAACCACAAAATATATATATCTTACTCATATAGCATACTGTTATAGCACACTGGTCAAAGGGTCAACACATGCATAATTACATTCAGATGCCCTAACATGGCAATAAAACAATTTAATAATCTTCGTAAGTCAATATACCACTCCTAACACTATTACGTCATTACGGCTAGATATAGCTAACTTCATAAACTTGAGATCTTAATAACAGCAAAAACATGTTGTTGAAGTGACACTAAAAAATAAACAAATGAAATCGATTACATGAACAATCATGTTACGCCAACAGTAATACTCGTGGTAAAGATCGGCTTAAATTTGTGTCACCAAACAAATAAAACAATTAAGATACAAATTACTCAATACGGTGCCACAGTAGCTTTAATAACGGTGCAGTAACTTATGCAATTACGAAAATATAGAACAATACCAATTATAGGGTAAAAAAATGAAAAATATACTTTACTAACTGTACTGACACACATTATTTAGTGCTCATATATGTGCAATGGAACTAATTTTACATCTCGCTTTACTGTTCCCTTAAATTCTAAAGTCCACCATCTATGCATTAAATAAAGCTAATTTCAGTGCAGGATATCTTTTCGTGCAGATTTATGAAAAGAGTGAGCTTAGCGATAGAATAATTTCTTTACAAAAATATATTGTTTTTTATGTGTGTCAAGAAATTATCTAAAATCTTAAAGAGGAAAGACTGTCATACTGCAAAATATGAAATTTTGAGTCAGTGTAAATGATTGATTGAGATGGTTGCACAATTTGCTTGAGCTGACATAGCTTGTTTTAAATTATGATAATCTGTCCATTTTCATGACTTTAAACAACAAGCTGTGTAAGCTAAAAGAAATGTGCAACCATCTTACTCAAACATTTTAGCTGACTCGAAATTCAAATTTTACAGTGCATGCTGGTCACCAAGGATTAATGCTTCCTCGATCAATAGACTTCAACTTTGTCTCTTGTAACTACAATCTATTACAGCAAATGTGAAAAGCATTGATTCATGCTAAATCTGAGAGGCTGAGGATGTCATATTTTTAATTGTTTCTGGGCATTGGATTGGATTATAACAACCTAACAGACCTTGTTATTGATCGTAAAAAATCCTATGCCATGCTCATGCATCTAGCTATGTCAATCGACTCTCATAACCAATAGCAGAAAGGCATTTAGGCAGACCTGTATTAATCTAAAGAAGAACCAATCCCTTTGACTTTTGCTGTGATTAAATTGGACTGTTTCATTTGCATGTAACAGAAAAAACACACCTGTTTGATGGAAATGACCAATTTATGCAGTCTATGTCTCTGTTTAGCACCATCTTTGATAGGCTGTGGGTAAATTCCAATAATCCATTACAAGTTCCAAAATTTCAATCTCATCAGATGGAAGCATTTCTGGTAATGCTCAATAAAGATGGTTCAAGCCTTGTTCATAATATCCTATTCATAATCCGTTCAATTACATAACATTAATATATTAATATATCAGTTTCATTGTACAATACATGTATAGTAAAATATATACAATACAATCACAGGAATGCAGTACAGTCGATATTGTCAACAAAATATTAGGAGACAATTGATTATTATAAAGATGATACTCAATACGACATGGGGTAAGTTTCACCAGAACACAAATGGGACCATTGTTGATATTTGGATTTGCTGGTCTCGGAATGAGTATAGACTGAGTGAGAGAGGATCAGGAAGGGGGTATCCCCCAGGGGGGTATCCTTGGACAGGAAGAAGCTGCTCCAGTTGTCAGTTTGCCAGAGAATTCAAGAGTTTAAAGTCTGAAAATACATTCATGTAGTTATATATACATGTAGATAAAAAGATATACATAGGGGGAACGGGGGCACATTGGGACGCTTTTAACCTCTACCCTGTCAGCGTGCCTCGGCGGACCGGCGTCGGCCCGGCGTCGGTCCGATGTCAGCAGCGTCGGACCGGCTTTGGGCCGACGTTGGGCCGCCGAGGCACGCTGATAGGGTACTAACTTTGCTCAATGTTGAAAGCACTGAAGAACTCAGAAGTTTGCATGAATATCACCCATACTATTGAGCTTAAATGCAATGCATAATAAGCTAGACTGCACCTACCCTTTTGCAGCCAGAGAGTCGTAAACATGACTGTCCCAATGTGCCCCGGCGTGGCACAGCCGGGGCACATTGGGACATCAATTAAAAAATCATTTCAACACTCCATTTACAATAGATATCATATATAAGTAGTGCGTAAGACAATATACAGTGCATTAACACCTTGTAGTGCCAATAGTTCATAACTTTAAACAGTTTTAAACATTTAACATAAACTGTCCTGGGTGCGGACATCTATGTAAGTAACACACAGTGCTTTGCGACAAATTTGTTCACAGAGCATGGTAATCCACTATACCTCTATTCACTGTGGCCTGAACACCTGTTGTGTGCTGTCCCAGGTTATTCAGTTGCCTTGGACACTTAAATTCTGCCATATTAAGTGCGTCCCAATGTGCCCCGAATTCACTGTCCCAATGAGCCCCGATATGACTTTAACACCAAAATGCTAATTTCTCGGACACCAGTGAGTGTGTTTATCACGATAGCAATTCATAACTGTTTGTTACGATATATAAAATTCATGCTAGCACTAAGAAAGCCTCATTGTTCATGGTTTGTCCACAGAATGGTTCGAATTGAACCTGTCCATAGTTACTTTTGTAGTAGGAAAACAAACATTTGCTCGCCATACTTCTGCATGTGGCTGTAATTTGTCTATAAAACCATGGAAACATCAGGATGTGAAATTACAAGATATGATGGCACTACCATATCATATACCTTGCCAGGATCCAAGAAAACCCCACCGTCCCACAGTGCCCCGCGTCCTAATGTGCCCCCGTTCCCCCTACTAATTATATTTACAAGGAAAGATTGGCACCACTGAAACTCAATGACCTTTACTATGTATATGAAAATGCATATTTGTGTAGAGCTAGTATTTGGACTTCATCCTGGAGGATCGTATTTGGAATTAAAATTGTCATAATTAATAATTTGTACCTAGCTGCTGTAAAGGAGTGTTTAAGCTCAAAAATGGAAACAGATGGGTCTTTAGAAGATGAATGTCTTGATGAATGTCTTGATTTGATAAATACAGAGTTGACAACTTCTCAAAGAATGATACTTGATCATCATTTTATCATTCAAATAGCAGTATGATGCATTTATTACTTTCCTCAGGGTGAGATTAAATAAATGTGAAGAAAATACTCCACAAATTAAGAGTTTGACAAGCTGTAAAAGAGGATGTCACTCTCTTTATGAGTGTAACTTGGACTATCTGTAAATAGTAAATACCTTAGGACAAGCAGGGACACCATAGGATCACTCCGCTTTAGCCTCTTTGCTTTCGTCAGCGGGTTTCTCAGTGCCGGCTCCCGTGGACCCCACTCCTGTGGCGTTCTGAAGAGTAATGAGGGTGAAATTCAAGAAACTTGCGGGTTGAGAAGGAGAAGAGGAAGCGCCCTCTTGTGTTGATGATGGTTCTTGGTCTAGTACAGCATCAGTGGCTCCCTCCTGTGGGACACAATGGAAGCACAAACACACTGCAGGCAGCTCAAACACGACAACAGCAACAAGCAAGTTTACAAGAGGGAGGATGAAAAATCCAGGGTGAGACTGATGGTGGTCAATCGAGATCGAATGCTTTCTTATCACAATCTTTGAAACATACCGTATTTTCAGTATTAAAGCACATCCCTTTTAGAATAAAAGCCAACCCTCCTCCATGAAGAACCAATTTTTTATCGAAATTCTATCAAAATATGACTTTTTCCGAAGTTCTTAATGCAAAAAATAATAATCGCCCATCTCATCATTACATCTGCCCAGTGCCCACCGGGTGCCTGATGCAAACAATTATAATCAATAATACTTTGTGCATTTAAATTAGGTACAAGTTTGGAACAGGTTAAGTTGAAGAATGACTTACAGATTAAAAGCTACTAATTCTCACAAGAGAATTACTTGTGAATCAACTACAGGGTTGTAGTACAAGGTAATTCAAAATACCCAGAATATTATTATCTTGTTGTTTTTTATTAGCGCTCATTGGGTCATTATCAGACAAATTACTAACGACTGAATTACTAATTAATTATACAATATACATTGTACCCTCTAGACATCACAATAGGCAAAATATTTCTTTGTAGTCTGCCAGTCTTTTAGCAACTTGAATGCTTTAGCTGTTCTCGCTGTAATTTATAATGATCTGACATTTCGTGGAAAATGTTATATTACCATTCTGAAAAATTAGTTAATTCTTCCTCACTTCACATCAGGCATAGTCTTATGAATTTATAATTTTCTTCTTATTGACCACCATCTAAATATTTATTTGTGATTATGTTTCAGAATGTATAGAGCTATAGAAAATATATACTGAGATAGACTGAAGATCATACTTAAAAGAGAGATTTAAAACATACATGAAATTATAAAATTATAAATCATTAAGGTTGGGTGTACTTGAAGCAAATTATAATTATCTAGGAAGCACTGGAATGAACAGTTTTGAACACACTTCAAACTCAGTAGAAATAGATGATACTATATCAATAGGTGGAAAGAAAGGTCATGCAAGGAACTGTTTTTTTTATGCATTTGGCAAAATGTAAAAGTATTCATCCACTATCCAGGCATCTCTTCAAATTGTTCGACATATTGATATAATTAATATTGTAAAATTTTAAAGATTCAGAAATTATGAAATATTTCTTAAAATATTAACCTTTTCCTTTGGTGGAAGGCTGGGATCAAGGACAATCTTTCCAATGTTTTTCCTGTCGTGCATCTTTTGCATGGCTTCTCCAACCTTGAACAAAAGAAAAATGCTCTTTTCAATCTAAAACACATCAACTTTAGGATGAAGGAGCCCTGAGGATGGAGGTATTCAGGAGACATTAACACAATTTTGCAAATTAGTCGAGATTATCAAGTTTTACAATTTACATTTATCGGTCTTAACAAACCCATCATGCAGACTTAGCTGACATGATAACAATTCATGTTAATTTTAGATAGTTAATATAATCTACTACAACTATTGCTTTGTAAACGCACAACAATTTGACTGTGTTAAATATCATTTGTTTACAATTTTGTGAAGAAACCTGACCACCTATTGCATGAACAATACCAATTTGTAATTCTTGTTAGATATGACCTGAAATCTATCAATGGACAGTATTTTAAATCTGGGGACATAATAACTTGCATATAATTGAGATGAATGAAGAAAAATAATACAAACATCTTCAAAAGCCCATGTAGAGTCAACAGTTGGCCTGACTTTGCCATCGTTATACATCTGGAAGAGGGTGTTCACCACATCCCGGATGTACTCGTGCCTGTTTTGCTTGAACATGAGAGTTCGCAGTTGGAAGCCTGATACGGTCTTGTTCTCTTCGTAGAGTTTGATGGGAGAGATTTTGTCCACTTGCCACCACTGAATAATAACAAGGTAGATTTTTGTGTTGTTGCTTGCTATGACAAATTGAGAATTGAAACATAATAACTTTGATCTTCATGTTGTTGTCAGGGTGGAAGATTTATGTCTGACGTAACTTAAAATATCAATTGATAGTTTTACTGGTATATGCATAATGTATCTGTTTGATGTTTTTGCTATGTCAATAAAATAACATGTACATACGTTGTATGTATTTTATCAACTATAATGATTAAGATTTTATCTTTCCCCTTCAAATAAAATGTATGAAAAAACTTTGTCCTGATAATGCTCGACCAGAAGAGATAATCTAATGGTAATCAATCTTTGATGCAGAGAATACAGGTGGAGTTGTGGATATTTTGTCAATCTGGAAAATTTATACTGTAAAATATGCAATGCTACAAGCTTGTTTACTTACAGACTTGGCCAGACTGAAGAAACTCTTGGTCTCTCCAGTAACAATATTGGATGAGCCATAGAGGATGTACCTTCCCAGGGGCTTGAGGAGCCCAATGCCTTTGTTGGTGTCCTCCCCACAAAGGCTGTCCAGCACGATGTCCACTCCTTCGGGGGAAACTCTGAAGATCAAGGGTTGCGAGATAAGAGGATTTAATACAAGGTTTAATGTCTTGAGGGTTGACCGAACTTGACCCATAATGAATTTAGCGATGTCTTCATCTCATGAATATGTGGGTTAGATAATATGAAGAACGTCTAGCATTAGTGGATGTAATCATACATGCTAAAATTACAAGAACTTTAATTCCACTTTGACAGGTAGTACGTTGATATTTTATTATAGAAAACAGTAATAAAGTCGCAGTGCATAGAATGACATACAAAATTTTTTTGTTTTCTTATCGCAACTCTCATGGCTCAGTTATAACATGTCTTGATCATGTTGCCTCACAGCAATATTTACAACACAGAAAATGTTTTGGTATATTACATGTAAATGATGTAATTTTATTGGTTGGTCATGAAAATGATGACGTACTTTCTGATCTCCTGGCTGTAGTCCACCACGTGGTCATAAAGATGCTCCAAATTGTTCTTGATGGCATCGTGTTTGTTGTATGAGGCTGTTCCAAACACAGTGGCTCCATCTACAGTTTTAGCAAGTTGGCACACTGCATGTCCCTGGGAAAAAATAAAAAATAAATAGGTAGTAATGGAGGTAGAAGTACTGAACTTGGTTATACCACTACATATGCAACTTATCATTACATGTACGGTCATAACAGGGTGCTCTTTATATAATTGGGAAAGAGCTCAATAAAAAGTAATGAAAAAGATTTTCAGCCAGATTATATTTACGAGCATGAAGTCATCCATACAATAGACAATTAGACATTGAGGTTGCTCATGAGATACGAGTGCTTGTTGGGGTAATTTTGTACGCTAAATTACATTTCAGTAGAGTCTGAAGAGTTTGAATAAATTTTATTATTTTAACTCAGGGAGGTTCTTGTTTCCATAGGATGCTCTTTGCAAATCCACTGTACAGTGCAGCGTTTATATTATATGATATACATACCACTCCTCCACCAGCAGAATGGACCAGGATAGATTGGTTATTCTTGAGTCCTCCGATATCGAACATCATGATATGAGCAGGAACGTAATTCATGAAGAGGGCAGCACCATCTTGGAAGCTCATTCCACTGGGCATTGGATAGACGAATTGAGCAGGAACGCAGGCCAACTCCGCCCATGCCCCAGTGTCACAAATGCCAATGACGCGGTCCCCAATCTGCAAAGAGGTATTGATATAGTCAATATAATATCACTAGCTGTGCACCCGTTAGGGTTTCTTGCTTTTCAAAAATGCACCGAGTTCCAGGTTCTTCCCAGGTTAGAGTAATGTGAAGGCAGGTCCTATTTGCAGGTTCCAGTCAGCTTTCAGTTAGATGAAGTAAGGTGGATTGTTTGGAACTACTACAGCGTGGTGTACATCACTACAAACACTGAGAGACTGGAGTTGTTGGAAAATATGATTTTCTAAATGCATGACGCAATTTAATTTCTGGGAGCTGGGAAGTTCTATTGGACATAGAAGTTCAATCAGTGTGGAAAAAGATGCGGAATTTAGTGGCCTGCAATATAATATGCATTACTGGTGTTGATGTGGCAGAGAAATATATAGCTTCCAGATTTGTATGTTGAAAATATGTTTTTTGTCAAACTCCCAACAGGAATATCTGGTAACTGGGTAGATATATTGGCCATCGAAGGTCAGTCTGCATATCAGAAGATGCGGAATTTAATGGTCTTTAATATTAAATGATTTACAGTCCTTGTTGTGGCAGTTAAATGTATAGGTGGGATGTATTTAAGTGAAAAAACGTGTTTTTTGTAGCAAATTCCCAAGATATATTTGTGTAACTATGGAAATAATGAATGTTGATAGGTAAAATTTGCCCTATCGGGAACTTCAGATGAATTGACAGGCGCAGAAGTGTAATTTAAGATGTTATGGATTGAGAGAAAAAAGCCTTATGAGTGAGATGAGATTCCTGCTATGACTATTATTATGATTAGATGATGTACAGCTTGGACATGTACATGGGTATGTTCAGTACTGTGAGGTTATATCATGAGTAGGGGCAGCATATCCCTGGTATAGTCAACCAAGACCCAATATATCCAAAGGGTCGAGGAATATACTGGGTCAAGGGTGACAAAATAAAGAGCTCGGATTGAGTGTACTGATATTTGTCCCTCTGAATGTCCACATATCTCTCTCTCTGATTTGGTATTTACCAAAGAAAGCTAAATATCAGGCAAAAAGGTTGGCTAGACAATACATGTAGACATGGGATAAACTGTCATATAGGTACACCACATATGTCGACATATGTTGCATAATATTCGTCATGAAGAAGATGCTGGTAAAGAGTACCTAGTATAACAGCAAAGTTTGCTCTGAAATCCCTAATGCAGAATAATGCAACATGTTATGAAATGTTCTAAATTTTTTCATTGGCATTCTTCAACATTTCTAAATATTTTAAAAAGCACATTGCAGCACTCAAATTATAATCTCTCTGATCTGCGAAATACATGGTAGATCAATCAAAAGATAGTGTTTATCAAAGACAAAGAGAACAACAGGCTTTTTCTGTTGTTTTCTCTTGAATCACATTGTGAAATATGTGCAAAGCATGACTCGGAATAGTTTGACAAATGATCTCAGTGTGTAATTTCCATACATATCAGCTATGCTGCTGCAGTGGTATACATTTACTGATTTTCATGATTTTTTCTGACCCTGGCTGCTGTCTGCATAATACAGGTCATAGTTCCAAAAAAAAAAAAAGAATTTTTCATTGGCATTCTGTCGTATTCTTCAACATTAATAAATCTCTGAATATTAAAAAAAACAATTTCAAGCACTCAAAGTATAATCTCTCTGATCTTTCAAAGACACAGGACATAAATCAATAGACAGTTTATTGAAAAAAGAAAGCAAAGAGCAACAACCTTTTTCTGCAGTTTTCTCTCAAATCACATTGTGAAATATGTGCAAAGCATGATTCGGAATAGTCTGACAAATTATCTCAGTGTGTAATTTCCAATTTTCCATACATATCTGTGCGTCTGCAGTGGTATACATTTATATTACTGATTTTCGTGATATTTTCGGACCCTGGCAGCTGTCTGGATACAGCACAGTTCTAAAACAATACATTGAACATACCCTATATTAGAGAACTGCTTCAATGCTCAGAACAAACTCTGACAGGCAATTGAAAGATACAGTACAACCCAAAATGAAGTAAGAAAGAAGTCCTCTGTTTACCTCTTTTGCCCTCAATTCTCCTCTCCGCCCAAAATCTCCTTACAACTGCCTTTGACTCCTCACAACAACCTTAGTCCACATTAAAAACTCTATTAAGACAGGTACCAATGCAATTGCAATTAGCAAAGGGTACAATATCAAAGTATTCAACACAATGGAGTTTGAATTGGTGTTGTTTAAATTTGATTTAAACGTAAATTTAAAAGTTAGTTTCAAGTAGGTAAAGGTAGGAATTGATTCAGGCGTAGCCAAAAGGTGTGAAAGGGTAAAGTAGTGGCTGCTTCTTCCTTACTGCTGGGGTAGTCGTACTTTTTTTTTGGGTTGTACTGAAGCAGTTGCTCTTATCACTGCCTAACTTGGCAAGGAGTGTCTGCACTATCTCGATACAAGTTGGCAGGCTTCTCCATCACAAAACAAGGAAAACAACCATTCGTTTGAGAGAAAGATAAGAACTGATGTTATGAAGCACTGATGACTTCAGGGTAGAATCACTCATGCTGACATTTGCCTGATTACCTTGACTAACTCAACCATACTGTCAGTGATAGGACATTTGCTTCAATTGAAGTTGTCCGCATGTAATATTATTGTAATCTCCCACACTATTGAATGACAGGGAAAAAAATTGCCTGGTATTTATGACAAAACAGACAAAGGCAGCTGGTATAATAGCCAGTAGGCTTTGAAAGCTCCTAAGGACGAATATTGCAAGATGTATTGCAATGTTCTAATTTTTTGATTGGCATTCTTCAACATTTTAAAAATGTCTAAATAGTTTAAAAAACACAATGGAGTACTCAGATTAAAATCTCTCTGATCTTCCAAATACACAAGAGATCTATCAGGAGATTGTGTTTATCAAAGACAAATAGAGCAACAGGCTTTTTCTGCTGTTTTCTCTTGCATCACATTATGAAATATGTGCAAAGCATGATTCGGAATAGTTTGACAAATTATTTAAGCATGTAATTTCCATACATATCGGCTAAGCTTTTGCTGTGGTATACATTTACTGATTTTCGTGATGCTTTCTGACCCTGACCACCGACTGTATGATAAGACAAATGAGATGTAATTCTCTCCACCGTTGCTACATCATATGGCTCATACCATGCCAGATACTGATCATGAATAGATCATTTTTCATAAGGATCGTCTAATATATATTCTTACTGCCAAAGACTGAGCTTCAGACCTTCATCAGAGCAGTGTAATCATTATCATACTGACTGCCATCAGATTATCAACATCCATTATTTGTCCTTAAAGTTACTTTATTTCAAAGAATTTTTTCCTCACATTCTAAACATTATCTCCCTTACTCCGTTGGAAGGTTACAATCGATTAGGCAAAGCATAGTTGATTATTAGCTTCTTGAGGAAATTTTTCTAAGGTTGTCGCAGGACAGAAAAAAATTGTTATCTCTCAATTTTTTTATTGTTTCAACCATTTAAAATAAAATTGTGAGCAAGGTTCTTTTTTTTTAATGTAGCAACTCAGTTGTGCCAGTAGAGATGAGAAGCTGAAAGTTAATTATGTCTGGCCTAGTTCTGCATTTGCCTGAAGTCAAGAAAGGCTTTCCAACTGACAAGGCAAGATTATTTCTATCAGCTATTCCAGATACTTGACCCTGGAGGAACAAGTATCCGAGTTCAAAGGGAATACTACTCTATCTTGGCCATATTCTCTGGTCTTATAAATCTTTTAGTGTTTTCTACATATTCCCCTAAGACCTAAGGTATACTTTCTAGTTCAAAGATATTTTGTTCGATAAGAGTTTGGAGCAGCCATATTATATTATGCCCAGAAGAAATTCAAGAATACACATATACTACACTGTAAGACCAGCTGCGTTACTTTAACGGCAGCTACCATAATTATACAATGTATACAAAAAGTGCCATTTTATGGCAGAAAAATAATTGTTTTTACTGCATGTACTGTTGTTGTAACGGTAACTACAGTAAAAGTAACGCAGCTGGGTTTACAGTGTAACGAATGAAAAATAAAATTAGTTGAGCTACATAATCTTTTTATAATGCCACCGGTAACAAAGTGAGATAGATGATGTTTTGCATTAGGGCCAATGCTAAACATCATCAACTAAACTGCTTGTGGAAGAATATGAATTCTCATCCAATGACAAGAAAACTTTGGTCGCAAAGGACCATATTTGATGTTGGCTTTTGTGAAGTACAAACTGCTTCTAAATTTCTTTGTTGCATTCAGAGTTATGTATGGGTCAAAATCTTTCATAAGTGTAACCCAAGTCCAATGCAATTTCAATTGGGAGGAGGGTTCACTTCCTTGTCAAAGATTTTGACGCATATATATGTAAATGTTTATAAATCTGATTCTGAGATCAATTTTTAATCTCCTGGTTCATCTAACTAGTAAACTTATTTTTCACCACCCCATCATGCCTGTATTAAAATTGATGCTTACAACTTTAGAAATAACTCATTTACTTACATTAAACCTGTCCACATTCTCTCCAAGGGCCTCCACTTCCCCACAGCACTCAAATCCCATGGTAAATGGTGTCTTGGGAGGGGTCTCCATGGCCCCTTGTCTCAGGATCAGGTCCAGGAAGTTCAGCCCACTGTAAAGATAATTTCAAGAATTGATCAAGTATATGCCAAGTAAATCAAGGTGCTAATAAAGTTTTTAGATCATCTCCTTTCCAAATAAGCCATCATATCAACAAGTACAGTTGGCAGCAAAATTATCCTACCCCTTGATGTTTTTCCTGAATAATTTTAATGCCAATTTTATAGTAGTAAGCGTATTTGAAAGGTAAAGGTACTTTTTATTTAACGGTGGTAGCCAAGCTAAGTCAGTGACTTGTTTCAAGTTGGGCCCGCGGCAGCTCCAATTTATGTCTGATGCGAACGACAACATTGTGGAATGACATGATGGCCAGCCTGGGGATTGAACCCGGGTCCCTCGTTTGTGAGGCGTGCACTCTACTGACTTAGCTATCGGGAAATGTTATTCTTTTATTTATTTTTTTCAGGTTTTTCTGTAACATTATCTTTCTCCATGCACTCATAAATAAGTTTTTGATGGACAAATGACTTTGTTAATGTACAAGTGATGAATTATTATTATTTGGCTGCTTTAAAAACATCCAACCATTTTTGTTTTTAATTGTTTTATACAAAATGAATGATGATTGATGAATGCAGATTACAATATGTTGCTTGATCATAATATATGGGACAATGTATTATCATGTAGCATTCACAGTTGAAGATAATGACACTGACTAATTTTTTATTCCAGGTTATATAAATAATAAAAGATCACACATCATTCAAAGTGAAAGATGATGTATAGATACTTTTTTACAGCTAAAGCTAATTTTTCACAGAAAGGAATTAATATATATATAAATCACCACTTGGATATTAATCGCCATTCCCAGTTTTCAAAACAAACTAAAAGGGGGAAATAGATTTAAGATCAGGACATGATCTGCATTTCACCAAAGAGGCTAATTGCATGTGTGCCTCTCATTTTAAGGAGCAGTGTTGCAAGAAAATTGAATTGTGTTTCAAGGTCAAGGACACATGGCTTCGAATAAATTTTGTCAAATTACAACAACTTCACCAATGAACTCTGGTTATGCCCTGGCAGTCCTGTGGCCAATGTGAAGTATATTTTAGGTAATTGGATTATAAGCTTCTAACTGAAGACATGGTCATTGGTCACCCAACAATTCACATGCATGAGAATTGTGCCCCACCATCCACCCAAGAAACTAGATCTGATATCTAAAAGTTAAATCACAATGTGTGTATGTTATCATATATATAATATAGGTAGGTAGAGTCTCTATTTAACTTGTGTTTTACCAAATTTTCACGGAGACATCACTAAACCCTCAGCTACAACAAGATATATTTTATTTTCCTAGACACTTCCTTGTATATTACAGGCCTAACAGTATTATAATATTGATTTAATTTTGGATTTAAAAAATAAAAAATAAATAAATAAAAATAATTGAATTTGAATAAATTTTTAATTTCTTGGATCTTCTATTTTACCACCTTGCTTGTGTTTCTTGAACTTTCTCTGACTGCTTGCCTGTTTGATACAAACTAACCTAACCAGCCAACTTGCCTAACAAACTAACCTGCTTGTGTTGCCCATAAGTAGCACTTGCAAACCTGCCAACTTGCCTAACAAACTTGAACCAGCTGACTTGCCTAACATACTAACTTGCTTGTGTTGCCCATAAGTTGCACTTGCAAACCAGCCAATTTGCCAAACTAATTAACCTGAACCAGCCAACTTGTCTAACAAACTAACCCGCTTGTGTTGCCCATAAGTAGCACTTGCAAACCTGCCAACTTGCCAAACTAACTAACTTGAACCAGCAAACTTGCCTAACAAACTAACCTGCTTGTGTTGCCTATACGTAGCACTTGCAAACCTGCCAACTTGCCAAACCAACAAACTTGAACCAGCCGACTTGCCTAACAAACTAACCTGCTTGTGTTGACTATACGTAGCACTTGCAAACCTGCCAACTTGCCTAACAAACTTGAACCAGCCAACTTGCCTGACAAACTTGAACCAGCCAACTTGCCTAACATACTAACTTGCTTGTGTTGCCCATAAGTAGCACTTGCAAACCAGCCAACTTGCCAAACTAACTTGCCTGAACCAGCCAACTTGCCTAACATACTAACCTGCTTGTGTTGCCTATACGTAGCACTTGCAAACCTGCCAACTTGCCAAACTAACTTGAACCAGCCAACTTGCCTAACATACTAACCTGCTTGTGTTGCCTATACGTAGCACTTGCAAACCTGCCAACTTGCCAAACCAACAAACCTGAACCAGCCAACTTGCCTAACAAACTAACCTGCTTGTGTTGCCTATACGTAGCACTTGCAAACCTGCCAACTTGCCAAACCAACAAACCTGAACCAGCCAACTTGCCTAACATACTAACTTGCTTGTGTTGCCCTTAAGTAGCACTTGCAAACCAGCCAACTTGCCAAACTAACTAACCTGAACCAGCCAACTTGCCTAACAAACTAACCTGCTTGTTTTGCCTATACGTAGCACTTGCAAACCTGCCAACTTGCCAAACCAACAAACCTGAACCAGTCAACTTGCCTAACAAACTAACCTGCTTGTGTTGCCTATACGTAGCACTTGCAAACCTGCCTACTTGCCAAACCAACAAACTTGAACCAGCCGACTTGCCTAACATACTAACCTGCTTGTGTTGCCTATACGTAGCACTTGCAAACCAGCCAACTTGCCAAACCAACAAACTTGAACCAGACAACTTTACTAACAAATTAACCTTAATCAGCCCAAGCTCTTGCCTAAAAAGCTAGCTTGCCTGTGTTCCGTACGTAGCAATTGCAAACCAGCTAACTTGCCATACAAACTTACCTGAACCAGACAACTTGCCATCAAACTAACCTACTTGTGCTGCACATACATAGTATTTGCAAACCAGCCAACTTGCTAAACCAACAAACCTGACCACTTGATTTAAAAAAAAAAAAAAAAAAAAAAAAACTTGCAAACCTGCCAACTTGCCAAACAAAATAGCTGGAACCAGCCAACTTGCCTAACAAACTAACCTGCTTGTGTTGCCCATACGTAGCACTTCCAACAGCTTAATTATGTCCCTACCAGTCAGGCTGTACTCTGACGTTGTGCGTACTGGATTAAAAGATTTGGAAAATGGACTCAGGTCAAGTCAAATGATAAAACAAACATCCAGAACAGGGGAGGCTCCCAACAACAGAGAGTCCCAACCACTAAAAGCTTGCTTATGGAATGCACAAAGCCTGCGTCAAAAGACACAGGTGGTGAAGGATTTTAGAGATGAATTCGATCTTGACGTCTTTCTTTTCACCGAGACCTGGCTAAAAGCAGATGACAAAGTTGAAATCGGTGAACTGGAAAGAAATGGTGAATGTTTTTACTTGGGTTCACCTCGTGTTGACAGACCAGGAGGTGGAGTAGGATGTATTGTAAAAACGGGCATTAGAGCGACGAAAAAGGAAACCATGAAAACAAAGACTTTCGAGCACATGGAAATTCAGTTACAATTGAATGGAAGAATCCTCACAATTCTTGTGGTGTACAGGCCTGAACCCTCCAAAAAGAACAAATACAATTTATCAGAATTCTTTAATGAATTTACAAACTTCTTATCCCACTATCAGACATATCACAATGAAACTATAGTAATCGGAGACTTCAACTTTCATGTGAATAAACCAAACGATGCCAAAGTCATCCAATTCAACAACATTCTTGAAATGTTTGACCTTGTTCAACATGTGTCTTCACCAACACACAAAGATGGAAACACACTTGATTTGGTAATAACCAACAAAATGACAACTCTCAAAGATTGTGCTGTCCATGATCTACTGTCAGACCATAATTGCATCCTCTTCAATATCGACATTAACAAAGGCAAGAATCCACAGAAGAAGATCGCCTTCCGGAAGACCCGCAGTATAAATATATCAAAATTCAAGAAAGATATCAAACAGCATCTGTCACAGAAAGTACAACACCAAAATCGATCAATATACCTGAACAGACTAGTAGCGCTCTACAGATCAACTGAAAAGATTTTTGACAGACATGCTCCTGTTAAGACTAAACTTGTGACAGTGCGTAAACCTAACCCATTCACAAATCAAGAGATAAAACCACTTAAAAAGGAAATGAGAAAAGCTGAAAAACTATGGAGAAGAACTGGCCTGGAAAAAGACTGGAACACCTTCAAAGAAAAAAGAAATGCACTAAATGAAAAGCTAAATCAGCTGAAATCTGATGATCTTAGGTGTAAAATTCAGGCCACAAAAGGAAATTCTAAGGCGATGTTCAAACTTCTCAATTCTCGTCTCAACAGAAAACAAGATCTGCCTCTTCCCCATCACACAAATGAAACAGAACTAGCGAATGACTTCAACAACTTCTTTGATGAAAAAAATCAAAATTATCAGATCTAAATTAGATTCGGGACTTACGAACACAGCTGAGACCTCTCAAACCAACCTCAGTCACAATCTACATCAGTTTAAGGCTCTCTCAGAACAAGAAATTAAGAAACTGATCAATGAGATGCCTGTCAAACATTGCCAACTTGATCCTATGCCAACATGGCTACTGCTTGAATGTATTGATGAATTTCTGCCAATCATAACTAAAATAGTTAATATGTCATTAACGATTGGAGAGATGCCCCTGGAACTCAAGCATGCACTTGTCAAACCACTCTTGAAGAAAGAAGGTCTCGAACTGATCAAAAAGAATTATCGGCCAGTGTCGAACCTTTCTTTTCTCAGCAAAATCATAGAGAGTGCCGTGATCAAACAGTATGTTGATCACCTCACCAAGAACAATCTTGAAGATGAAAGACAATCAGCCTACAAGCAATATCATAGCACAGAAACCCTCTTGACAAAAATTCACAATGATATTATGCTTAATCTGAGCAAGGGTGAGGTCACAATGCTAGTATTGCTAGACTTGTCAGCTGCATTTGACACAATTGATCATGGAATTTTGCTAGAAAGATTGCAAAACAGATATGGTGTGCAAAGTGCAGCACTGAGATGGTTCAAATCCTACATTTCTGAAAGATCACAGTCTGTGATAATAAATGACAAAACCTCAGACAAACTTCCATTGAATTTTGGAGTTCCTCAAGGTTCCAAACTTGGACCAATTTTATTCAACTCCTATGTTGCCCCAGTCAGTGAAGTAGCACACAGAAATCAAGTTCACGATCAGAAGTATGCTGATGATGAGCAACTTATTCTGTCATTTAAACCAACCTTTTTGGGTCAAGAACATGCAAAACAGAAAATGGAAAATTGTATTGCTGAAATCCGAAATTTCTTACATGACAACAAGTTGTGCAATAATGGAGATAAAACCGAACTTCTCCTGATTGGAGCACCAAACCTATTGAAGAAACTTCAAATAACATCTATCAATGTAGACAATGTTGAAATCAAAACTGGCAACCATGTCCGCAACTTAGGTGTGCTCTTTGACAAAAATATGACGATGGAGAAGCAGATCAACAAAATGTGTAGTAGCGCATATTACAATTTGAGAAACCTATCAAAACTGCGAAAAAACCTTGACAAGGAAACAGTCAAAACTGCTGTAAGTGCTCTTGTCACCCCGCATTTAGACTATGGAAATGGATTGTTGTATGGCACTGCAAGCAGATTGTTAAATAAACTTCAGGTTGCTCAAAACTCAGCAGTTCGATTAATTGAGAGATTGAAAAAGCATGACAGCATTAGCCATAGCAGGAAACAACTGCACTGGTTACCAATCACAGCAAGAATTCAGTTCAAATTGATGACAACTACGTGGAAAGCAATGAACAATCAGGCTCCACAATACATTCAAGAACTTGTTCAAATCAAATCTCAACAGGAGCATAACCTGAGAAGCAACCACAAGCTACTCTTAGCAGAACCTGCCCCATTCAACAAAAACAAGTTTGAAGATCGGGCATTTTCCTATGCAGCACCAAAGCTATGGAACAATTTGCCTGAAAAAGTGAGAACTGCTCAGACATTAGATAGCTTCAAGAAGAATCTAAAAACGCATTTGTTTCAGAATTCCTATAATTGAATGATCTGAAAAAGCGCTGATGAGCAGTTTACTGAAATTAGCGCTTTATAAATCCATATTATTATTATTATTATTATTATTATAAGTATTTAACTTTTTGACAAGGTAGATATTAATAATTGTGATAACAAAACTAAAAGCTGATGGAATATGAGTCAAAAATATTTGATGATGAAAGGATCAAAACTGATGATGAAACAGCTCAAACTTTGTTGATGAAAAAAACCAAAACTAGATATTACCAAAATTTGATGATTTATGAAAAGATCAAAATTGATGATGAATGGACCAAAACAAATTTATGATGAGGGACCTGATGATTGACTAGGGCCATATCACAAACTGACACACATGGGAATGGTACATTATATTTCTGGACAAAAATGATGATGAAAAGACCAAAAGTGATGATGAACAAAACAAAATAATTAGACAATGAAAGGTTCTGATGATGAAACCACCTTGAGCCATGTCACAAACTGACACACTGGGAGGGGGGGGGTGGTATACACCATCTCTTGACCAAACTTCAAACAATGACCAAAGACCAAAATTTATGATAAACGAAACAAAAAAATTAGATGATGAAACTAAGGACCTAATGAATGATTAAACCACCTCTGGAGAGCCATATATCACAAACTGAAACACAGAGGGATGGTACATTGTATCTCTGCTCATTAGGCAAGTAGGACATGCCGCTGCATGCATATTTCCATCATTAACCACTGTCTCACTAGTTGTGTGCCAGCCCTGTCTACAGCTGAAACATGGCTGCTCTATTGACAGTGCTCTCCATGTCATCATGTCCCTCATCCTACCAAGGACAAGCACATCCACAAACATCAACTGGGATTTATACTGTTCATGCATGTGACTGCATGGCTACTCATCTGCTAAAGTATAATTACTCTGCAGCCTGGTACCTATTTCTATCTCAGTTTGGGTGTATGCTGTGTGTATCTACTGTGCATATCTATACGACTTCCGTCTCTATCTATCTAGACGTAGGCCTACCTATTGTACAATCTAGATGCACCTATTGTACAAAAATTGTGCTGCCTGTAAATAAGTTAATATGGTGACATTTTGCCATTGGGTCAATACTAAATATCCTCAACCACGCTGCTGGTGGAAGGTCAAATTCTCATCCAATGAGATGAAAACATACTGGGTCATAAAGGAATTGAGGTTTGTGGGAATCACACAGATACACATTGCTGCCAATTTTCTTATCTAACTTTTTGTGGAGCAAATAGGTAGCCATTTCTATCCCACATGTCTTCTCATCAGACGGGTATCCTTGCTTTCGCAAAGCAGTTTGGTTGAGGATGTTTAGCTTTGACCCAATGACAAAACATCACCTGTTGCACTGACTTGCAGGTGATAAAGTATATCTATTTATTTATCTATCTATCTATCTACACATCAATCTATCTATCTTTGCTATCTCTGTCTTTTTATCTATCTGTCTTCTTAATATTCTTTTTGTATATTCCCATAGACTCAATTCCATGCACGTTTGTAACATCATTGTATCCGCCTACATCGCATTTGTTTGCATCATCATTCGCAATGCTTCACATGCAAAGAACTGGCATCACAATGTCACAACATGTGTGTGAATTGCAAAGTATTGATTTTCACTGTTTGTGCATTCCAAGCTGTTTGTTGTTTGTGACATCTTGACGTTAGCAAGACAATTCTAAGAAGATTTGCGGCAGTTGTTTATGTGGATAAACTGGATATACGCCTCAATTGTGATCACTGACAAACAATGGAAAGACTTGGTTAACTGCAACAAACATTGCACAATGGCTCTTGTAATAATGGCAAGGAAAGCAAATCATGGTATTGCAACTGAAGTCAAAAGCCCACAAAATTTCATATCTGAGGACGTCATGCTCTGTGTTTCATTGGTATAGCATGGTGACATAGTGAGCTACTTCTGAGTCCATGCTTTTGACTTCACCTGTAGCAAAATTTCATGAACTAATTGTACAATGTCTAGCACAAAGGCAGTAATCTGTATGGGCTGCTCATTATAACCTCTGGGACCAGAAACTGCTCGGTGTCAGTGAAAGCACAGTGAGAGTTGCTAATTACAGGGAATACTGTCTTCAGCTTTGCATAATAGAATTCTGAATGTATAAACAATTATCCATCATCCTTAATTGCTTGCTCTTTCAGATCAGGAGGAAATGACCTTGGAGTCTTAATTGATGTCTTTTCAATTAAAGCTTTTCAATTAGTATTTCCAAGTACTCATCATTATCTTGATGTCTGAAAACAACTTCTCAATTAAATTTTGCTATAAGTTTAGCAGTTTTTATTGTCATTAAATTCATTATTTAGTGGCAAGACAATTTATTGAATGTCTAAATCATTAAACAACACTCAGTATACATATACACCAATATATGTACATAAACCAACATATACATATATATTTCAAAAGCTGAGAAGCATACATTCTGGTCACATGAAACATGAAACATGACACATGACCAATTCTTAAATAAATGTATAGTTATTCCTCCTCCCTTTATAAGCCTAATCATTCGTCCTGATTACAAGTGCATGTACATTTCTTGAAGTTTGCATTAATTAATTTTTAGGAACCAATGTAATAATATTATTTCTGATATTGCAGTTAGGTGTTTACATATGGAACCTGGGTTTAATTCTCGGGCCAGCAACCCCTCTCAGATAGATATTTCATCCTGGGTCATGAGTGCTCCTACAGTGCCGTCCGTAAGTATAATAAAACGGGTGATGTTTTGTCATTTGGTCAATGCTAAACATCCTCAAACAAACTGCTTGTGGCTACAGCAAGGATACTCATCTGATGAGAAGAAAACATATCAGGTCATAAAGACGATTTAGAGGCATTTAGGATACAAATGGCTGCTAATTTTATTTGTCCCATGAACACTCATTGGACAGTTACGTATCGGCCAAAATATTCGATAAGTAAGTGAATCCCCATCCCCATTGAAATTGCGTTCAGCGCGTTGGCCTTATGTTTCACTTACTTATCAAATGCTTGTCTAAACATTGCCTGTTTCATTTGGAGGCACTGTGACCTCCTGTAACGTCCTGTTCACCATGGATGTCCTATTATGTCCTGTATGTCCTATTAAGTCTCATAAGAGCAAACACACAAGACCTGCAGTGTAAAGCATGGTGTAACCCCATCTCTCATTCACCCAAATCTCGCAGTATAATAGCCACCTGTAACACACAAAATATATACGCTGAAGACCTGTATATGGTGTATAGTGTATAGCCATACCACCTGCATGATATTATTCAGTATGTATGGTCCACATAGCCTTTTCTGCAGCACAGTGAAGCGGTGACCTTTCTCGGTGGCATTTTGCCGGGGGCACATTTGGCCGCAATAGGAAGACACAAATGCTAACCGTCCTATCACAACATGAAGCCAGATTACTTCATATTTCGCTTCATCCCTTAATAAAGCTGTCTGGCTGCAAGCTAGTGCAGCATATCTGTGGTCATATTTGTGGCATGAATGTTGCAAAAGCCTCAAAGAGAACCAAAAGCTCCTTTCTTCTAAAATTAATAAGAAAAATTGTTTATGTTGCAGAAACTCTTTATGGCAAAAGTATTCGTCCTAAGAATTGATTAGAGAAATTGCTGAGAGTAGGGTTCGACTCCAATCATCCAACCTTCCATCTCCACACTCTGAAAAAATGTCGGGACAAAATTGGTTTTTTAGATTCAAAATGGTTTTTTAAAAAACCAAATTTCAATGCAAAACCAACATGGATTTTTAAAAAGATCCATGTTGGTTTTTCGCATTGAAATTTGGTTTTTCAAAAAACCTTTTTGAATCTAAAAAACCAATTTTGTCTGAAATTTTTTAGAGTGCATCATGAAAGTGACTTCAGGTTCTAACAATTAAAACATTAGCTAAATTCAAGATGGAACCTTCTGATATTCCTCTCTTTGTTCATTGAGATCTATTGAATAAGTTGAAAATTAGATTGTCTAATAGGCCTACAGAGACCAACAAACAGCTTCGAATCAGCAAACGGCGAAAATCAATGCTTGACACACATCAGTGAAATGGTGATGCCAGAACTTTGTCTTGCATGTAAGTGGTCAGGCAAACAAGTAACTTCTAATGTTGCAAACATACTCTAAATTTTATTGCTTTTCAAGGAATAATATTTAATTGAATATAATAAAAATGAATTCATGTATTATATCTAGTATTATCTACATTGTAATATGGTTCAGTGGCATGCATCAAAAACATATCTTTCCCCTCAACATGTTTACACCACTATTCCAGATTGAGCTACTTGTTTGCAAGACCATTCATATGCGAGACAACTGGCACCACAATGTCACTGCACGTTTGAGAAATGCCCAGCATTGATTTTCACTGTTTGCTCATTCCGAGCTGTTTGTCGTTGGCTGCATTTGACAAATCACATTCTGGGCCATTTAAAGCTTAGCAGTTTTTGTTGCAGATGGACTGAGGAAAATATAGCTGAATCAGTAAATCTGTTACAATGCTTTAGGTATTGTCTTATTTATCATTGTAATGATTGAGCATTTGAGGGCTTGATGTGTCTCATGGTTAGGGAAAAAAGTGGTTGTTTTTTACATTTCTGCATAGTTAGCAAAATGAGGAATCCATACTGCAATATGTCTTTGAGATCACAAAAGTCTTCATGAAAATTAAATGTGAGGAATTGAAGGGAAAAAAACAGCCTTGAGAAACAAAACAGCCTTGAAAATAGATACCTCAGAAGATGCTTACCGTGAGATTGGTTATATGAAATACTATAGTCTACAGTCTGTATTGTGAATTTTCTGTTTGATGTATGTTTTGAACCAATTTTGTAGATACTATGATTCTCCAGTGAAAACCCTTTCTTGCAATATGTTACCTTCCTGCTATTTTCAAATGAATCCTTGTTAACTTGCCAAATCTTACATATATATAATAAAGTACATAAGAAATGACTATGCTCCTTCCCAAATATTAATTTTTTACAAGGAATTAACAGGCTGACCCATGGGTCCCAATGATCTGCCGGTCCCTATTTTCCCCTACTTTGAGTCTTCACTGAATAATATAATCTGATTCAGTGGTTCAATATTTACCATGTTACAGATTTTATATCCATTAATTAACTACTATGTAGAGCAACGTAAATTTATGTTGATTGTTGCATATCAAAATCATCCAAACAATAAGCACACATGAACAGCCTTTACATTCCACACATGGACAGTGTATAAATCCCAGTTGATGTTTGTGGATGTACTTGTCCTTGGAAGGATGAGGGACATGATGACTTGAAGAGTACTGTCAACAGAACAGCCATGATGTTGGTGACATATGAGACTAGACCTCTAGTAGTCTACGAGAAGAGAGTTGGCCATTGTGGGCATTTATGTGCAAGGATGAGGAGGGGATGTCCATCATGATAATGAGGAAAGGAGGAGTGCCCAACCATATGGATATAGGCCTAATGTTGTTTCTTTAAGAAAAGTGAGGCATGGAATGATCATTTATCAAATGAGGCTTTTGATTCAGAAGAGACTACTACATTTTATTCCCACAAGACGCAAATTTTGAAAGTTTCGATATTTGTCTTAACCGTATAAGCCTATGTGACTATTTCATAACTTTATAAGTTGAGACAACCTGCATAGTAACGTAACAGGGCAGTTGTTCAAGTTTTGAAAAGTAATATGCTTGATTGTCTCATGCAGAGAACTACAAACAGCTTTGAATCAGCAAACGGTGAAAATCAATGCTTGACACACATCAGTGAAATGGTGATGCCAGAACTTTGTCTTACATGTAAGTGGTCTGGCAAACATGTAACATATAATGTTGCAAATATACTCTACAGTGTAGTGTCTTTCAAGGAACAATTGAATTAAATTGGATGTATTGAAATTATTTATGTACTGTATCTACTTCGCATTTTTGTTCAGTGGCATGCATCAAAAACATATCTTTCCCCTCAACATGTTTACACCACTACTCACATGCAAGACAACTGGCATCACAATGTCACTGCACGTTTGAGAAATGCCCAGCATTGATTTTCACTGTTTGCTCATTCCGAGCTGTTTGTCGTTGGCTGCATTTGACACATCACAATCTGAGCCATTTAAAGCTTAACAGTTTTTGTTTTAGATGGACTGGGGAAAATATAGCTGAATCAGTAAAACTGTTACAATGCTTTAGATATTGTCTTGTTTATCATTGTTATGTTTGAGGGCTTGATGTGATCTCACAGTTTGTCAAAAAAGTGGTTTTTTTTTTACATTTCTGCTTAGTAAGCAAAATGGGGAAATCCAAACTGCAATGTGTCTTTGAGACCACAAAAGTCTTCATGAAAATTAGATGTGATGAATTGAAGGGAAAAACAGCCTTGAAAAAGGATACCTCAGAAGATGCTTATCTTGAGATTGGTTATATGAAATACTATAGTCGACAGTCTATTGTGAAATTTCTGTTTGGAGGGTGTTTTTAACCAATTTTGTAGATACTATGATTCTCCAGTGAAAACTCTTTCTTGCAATATGTTACCTTTCTGCTATTTTCAAATGAATCCTTGTTAACTTCGCCAAATCTTACATATATATAATAAAGTATATAAGAAATGACTATGCTCCTTCCCAAATATTAATTTTTCAAAGGAATTAGCAGGCTGACCCATGGGTCCCAATGATCTGCCGGTCCCTATTTTCCCCTACTTTGAGTCTTCACTGAATCTTATAATTCCATTGCTGGTAAAATATTTACGTTGTCACATATTTTATATCAATTAATAAATTACTATGTAGAGCAATATATGCTGGTTATTGCATATCAAAATCATCCAAACAATACGCACACATGAACAGCCTTTCCATTCCACACATGGACAGTGTATAAATCCCAGTTGATGTTTGTGGATGTACTTGTCCTGGGAAGGATGAGGGACACAATGACATGGAGAGCACTGTCAACAGAGCAGCCATGATGTTGGTGACATATGAGACTAGACCTCCAGCAATCTACATCAAGAGAGAGAGGCTATTGTGGGCATTTATGTGCAAGGATGAGGAGATGCTGTCCATCATGATAATGAGGAAAGGAGGAGTACCCAACCATATTGATATAATGTTATTTCGTCAAGCAAATAGTGAGGCATGGAATGACCATTGATCAAAAGAGGCTTTTGATTCACAATAGACTAATATATTTTTATTTCAATAAGACACAAATTTTGAAAATTTGGCTAAACCATATTAGTCTTGGTGACAATTTTGTAATTCAATTAGATGCCACACCATAAGTAGGCCTACTGTCATTCAAGTTTTGAAAAGTAACATGCTTCAAATAAACTCTTTTCAATATAATGTTTTGCCTCAATCGCTCTTTCAAGGATTATATTTCATATCCGCATGTTGTAGCCATGGAAACTTTATCTTTCTCAAATTTAATTTGGATTCATTGTATTCCTCTGAAATGTCTTAAATGGAATGGACAGAATTGGAAACTTTGACTTATTTGAACAGCAGACATACGTTTAAAGCAATCTCACTGAAATATTAGCTGTCTTGTTCTGCCACCTGTCCTGTACTGCTCCTCTCCAGTCAGGACAACAGTTGCTCTCCTGTCCTGCCCTGGTCTCCCCTCCTGTCCTACCCTGCCCTGATCTCCTGTCCTGTCATACCCTGCCCTGTTCTCCTGTCCTGTACTAACCTACATGTACCCTGTTCTATGTCCTACCATAGGCCTACTAAATATCCTGTTAAACCTATAATAAACATCATGTCTGGTCTGCTTACAGTGCTATTGTGTCTGACATCTGTCCAAGGATGAGCACATGTAGCTATCGACAAAAACCTCAGATTCATGACATTACAATATACAGATTTTAAAGAAGTCACCTATGATTTATTTATATCAACCCATTAAGTGCAATCTGTTGATCTATTTATCAATCTATATGTGTCTATCTATCTTTTTGTCTATCCATCTCTCTATATAATATATTCTCCGTTGACATCTTGACAGCACCATACTCTACTTGTTTGCAAGACCACTCATATGCGAGACAACTGGCATCGCAATGTTACTGGATGTTTGTGAAATGCTCAGCATTGATTTTCACTGTTTGCTCATTCCGAGCTGTTTGTCGTTGGCTGCATTTGACACATCACATTCTGGGCCATTTAAAGCTTAGCAGCTTTTGTTGCAAACAGACTTAGGAAAATATAGCTGAGGCGGTAAAACAATAACAAAAGCTTTTTTTTCTTCTTTTTTTCTACTTCGTTTGCTTTTTAAAATTGTATATTGACTATTCAAAGCCCAGCTATTTAGGCACTACACGGTCTGCCCCAGCAACTATGTCTTTAATGACAATGTGCCGTAATAAGTATTAAAAAAACATAATGATAGTGAAAAAAGGAGGAGTGAAAGTAGTCTTGCTGCCAACCTATGAATCTATAAACTGACTCAAACTATAGGCTAATTATATATTATCATAAAGATATTATAGTATTTGTCGGATTTGTCAGATTAGAGGAGAAAATAACACAAAGCATACGGTAAAATCTGAGGGTTCATAGTATTTGTATCTCCCCTGCGTAAGTAATTTTCTTCTTTATTTCTTTTTTTTGGTTTAACATTTTTGCATGATCAGCAAAAATGGAGAAATCTACACTTCAAATATGTCATTGATACAGTGGAAGCTTCTGGCAGATGACATAGAAGTTGTGGGGGACAAAGCCATAGAGAAAAAGATGTGTCAGAAGATTAAAGTAATCCCCAATGTGCATATTTTAGAATATAATATATAGAGGCTGCTGTATAAATTCATCTGTCTGTTTTGAACTGCTGTACTTTTAGATGCTCTGGTTTACAACCAAAATTGTGAAGCCTGTTCCTTTCACAGTTCCACCAAGGCAAAGAGTAGAGATTGAAGTGGTAAGTCCTATAGTAAACCTGTATAGTATTACAGAATGTAGGCCTATACTGCTTGAGTCATACGGTTAAAAATTGTACGTAATGTTTGAATAAACATGGGCAATTTCTACAGTAATTGTAGTATTCTTTGTTACGTTTGTCACTTTTGCATTTTGCTTTTTCATTATTTTGCACATTTTTTAAAGGACACTGGTAAATGAAGGTAATTTACTGAAATTGCAGATTTGATGTGATTAAATTATGTTTCCTTTTTTAGTTTGAGGGCACAAAATGCTGCTCATCAGCTCAATTGCAAAGGAGGAAGAAGTGGGAGCCTCATTAAAGCTGTTGCCACCAAGGACAGACAAAATGCTGTTCAAATGAGAGACATTTTCGTGCATGTTCAAAATAGGCTTGGTGCAAGAGAGACTTGAAGATACGTACGCTGTTCATATGACCTGTTCGTTGTCCCGCTGGGACTATTTTACAGCTGACTTTTTTGTAATCGATTAATGACGGAGTCAATATAATAAGACAGGTAAATGTTAAATCTATGCAGACACAAAAGCAATGAAACCCCGAATAATATCATAATTACTCTTAAAAAATTACTCAGGTACTTTCTGGCACCTAATACATGCAGCCGATCAGATATACGATTCGAAAATCAAAAGCATTATTATTTATTTCTATTTGCGTTTCTGTGAGTCCAGGTTAAATCAATTACATCAAAATTGGAAAACATATTTACTATTTGATTACTTCTGTTGTTTTCTGTTGAGAATAACTGATAAAATTTATATTGTATCATAAAAAAACATCAAAGATACACTTTCCTCATTGTAATATATATAAAGTTTTATCAATTCCTTTAAGGTATTTGAGATACTGTGATTATGTCTAGGTCTGCTTCTTGGGAAGGTTGCCATGGTTACCCAATAAACCATATTCTATCTGGAATCATATATTCATGCATCATTTATAATATCTATCTTTAAAGTTTCTTAGAAATTTTTATTTTAAAACTTTAACAATTCCACTGAGACAAAACGGCATGGGATTATAATCATGTAACAATATATTGTATTACTGTCAGTCATGCACCGTAATGCGGGCACGAAATTCATGGGGAGCGTAGCACAATAATAGCTCTCAGTGCAGCCGTACACTGTAGAATGGGGCCTTTCCTGGCCTGTCTTGTCTGGACAACAGTTTACTATCCTCCCTTCTCCTCTTCTGTCATTCTATCCTGTCCTCCTGTCCTTTCCTCTTTTCATTCCCTGTTCTGTCCTCTCCTCTCCTCCCATCATGATGGACAGACTTCCAGATATCCAGGGCCAACAGTTATCAACATGAAGGCTGGGCTGTTTGCAGTGCTCCATATTATGCCATTTTTGTCTGTCATCTGTTCCAGACAAGCACATCCACAAACAATGACTGAAGACTTCTGACATTACAGCAGCTTATACACATATATAGTACACTCATACATATATAGAATTTCCACGATCTATGAATAATATATGATCAATTATAAATAACAATCAGTCATGCATTAGATGAATTGTTTTCATCAAGTCCATTAAATGTTTAGATCCATCCATCTATCTTTATATCAAAGCTATCTATCCATCTCTCTATATAATATATTCTCAGTTGACATCTTGACAGCATGCACTATTCCCCACTTGTTTGCAAGACCACTCATAGATGCAAGACAACTGGCATCGCAATGTCACTGCACGTTTGAGAAATGCTCTGCATTGATTTTCACTGTTTGCTCATTCCAAGCTGTTTGTCGTTGGCTGCATTTGACACATCACATTCCAGGCCATTTAAAGCTTAGCATCTGTTGTCGTAGATGGACTGAGAAAAATATAGCTGAAGCAGTAAAAAAACAATAGCGAAACCTTTACATGATTTTTTTCTAATCTGCTCGATTTTTTAAAATTATTTCTTGACTATTCAGAGGCCAGCTAATTAGGCACAACATGGTCAGACCCAGCAATTATGTCTTTAGAGAAAAAGATGTGTCAGAAGATTAAAGTAATCCTCAATGTGTATATTTCAGAATATAATAGATGAAGGCTGTTGTATTTTATATGTCTGTTTGAACTGCTGTAGATTTAGATGATGTGGTTTACAACCAAAATTGTCCTGTTCTTTCACAGTTCCGCCAAGGTAAAAAGTAGAGATTGAATTGGTAAGTCCTATAGTAAACCTGTATAGTATTACAGAATGTAGGCCTATACTGCTTGAGTCATATAGTTAAAAATTGTACGTAATCTTTGAATAAACATGGGCAATTTCTGCAGTAATTGTAGTATTCTTTATTACGTTATATATTGCTTTTTAATTATTTTGCACATTTTTAAAGGACACTGGTAAATGAAGGTAATTTACTGAAATTGCAGATTTAATGTGATTAAATTCTGATTTTCATAGTTTGAGGGCATAAAATGCATCACCTACATAAATTGTAAAGGAAGAGGAAGCGGAAGCCTCATTAAAGCTGTTGAAGCCAAGAATGGATGAAATGCAGCTCAAATAACAGACATTTTTTTGTATGTTCAAGATAGACTTGGTGCAAGAGAGACTTGTAGACACTTGCACTGTTCATATGAACTGTTCGCCGTTCAGCTAGGACTATTTTACAGCTGGCTTTTTTATAGTCGATTAATAACAAAGTCAATAAAATAAGAGAGTAAAATTTTAAAACTATTCAGACACCAAATCAAAATAAAAAACCCTACTTTTTGTGTATAGCATATCTGATATATGATTCAAAAATCAAAAGCATCATATAATCTATTTCTATTTGTGTTTCTGTGAGGATTAGTCCAGGCTAAATCATTTACTTCAAAAATTGGAAAAATGTGTTTTTACTACGTGATTACTTATGTTGTATTCTGTTGAGAAAAACTGATAAAATTTATATTGTATCAGTAAAAAAGCATCAAAGACATTATTTCCTGATTGTAATGTCTATCTACTATATTTAAAGTTTAATCAATTCCTTGAAGGTATTTGAGATACTGATTATGTCTAGGTCTGCTTCTTAAAAAGGTTACCATGGTTACCCCATAAACCACATTCTATCTGGAATTATGTCTTCGTGCATTGTTTATAACGTATATATTTTAAGATTCCAAGAAATTGTTATTTTTAAACTTTAACAATTCCACTAAGACAAAACGGCGTGGGATTATAATAACGTCACATATACATTGTACATGTGTACGTACTGTCAGTCATGCACCACAATGCAGACACGAAATTTGTGGTGAGCCTTCCACAATAATACAGCTCAGTGCAGCCACACTCTGTAGAATGGCTTCTTTCCTGGCATGTTTTGTCTGGCCAACTATCGTCCCTTCTCCTCTTCTGTCATTCTGTCCTGTCCTCCTGTCCTTTCCTCTTTTCCTACCATGTTCTGTCCTCTCCTTGTATCATGATGGACAGACTACTAGATATCCAGGGCTGCCAGTGATCAACATGAAGGCTGGGCTGTTTACAGTGCTCCATATTATGCCATTGCATCTGTCATCTGTTCCCAGACAAGCACATCCACAAACAGTGACTGCATGCAGAGTTCTGAAGTTCTGACATTATAGCATCTTATACAGTATACACATATATAGTATACTACATATACAGAATTTCCAGAAATCATCTATGTATATGATCCATTAAATAAAAAAAACCAGTCATTAGATGATTTGTTTATTTCAACCCATAAATATATCCATCTATCTATTTGTATCTACATATCTTTGTATTTATCCATCCCTCTCTATGCATGTATATTATATTCTCTGTTGACATCTTGACAGCACCATACTCTACTTGTTTGCAAAACCACTCACATGCAAGACAACTGGTATCACAATGTCACTGCACGTTTGATAGATAGATAAATAGATATGGTAAGTGCAGCCCTCTAAGACCTTCAGCGGAGCAGGCGGGAACCTTAACCACTACACCACCCAGCTGCCTATTGAGAAATGCCCTGCATTGATTTTCACTGTTTGCTCATTCCGAGCTGTTTGTCGTTGGCTGCATTTGACACATCACATTCCAAGCCATTTAAAGCTTAGCAGCTTTTGTTGCAGATGGACTGAGGAAAATATAGCTGAAGCAGTAAAAAAAACAATAGCGAAACCTTTACATGATTTTTTTCTACTCCGCTCCATTTTTTATAATTATTTCTTGACTATTCAGAGGCCAGCTAATTAGGCACAACATGGTCAGACCCAGCAATTATGTCTTTAGGGACAATGTGCCGTAATAAGTATTAAAAAAAGGTAATGATAGTGAAAAAAAGGAGGAGTGAACGTAGTCTTGCTGTCAACCTACGAATCTATAAACCAATTCAAACTATAGGCTAATCATATATTATCATAAAGATAATATTATTATAAAGATATTATTATATTTGCCAGATTCGAGGAGAAGCTAACACAAAGCATACCTTTAAATCTGAGGGCTCAAAATATTTGTATCACCCTACGTAAGTAATTTTCTTTTTTGTCTTTATTTTGTTTTTGTTTAACATTTTGCATGATCAGCAAAACTGAAGAAATCCACACCTCAAATATATCATTGATACATTGGAAGCTTCTAGCTGATGACATAAAAGTTGTGGGGGACAAAGCCATAGAGAAGAAGATGTGTCAGAAGATTAAAGTAATCCCCAATGTGCATATTTTAGAATATAATATATAGAGGCTGTTGTATAAATTCATATGTCTGCTTTGAACTGCTGTAGATATAGATTCTGTGGTTTACGACCAAAATTGTGAAGCCTGTTCCTTTCACAGTTCCACCAAGGTAAAAAGTAGAGATTGAATTGGTAAGTATTAGTAAACCTGTTCATAGTATTACAGAACGCACACTGCTTGAGTTGAAATGATATGGTTATGAAGTGTACTGAAATGATATGGTTATGAAGTGTACTGTCTTGAATAAAGTGTACTGTCTTGAATAAAGTTTGTCAATTTCTACTGTAATAATTTATTGTAGTATTCTTTATAATGTTTTGTTGCTTTTATATATTGCTTTTTCATTATTTTGCACATTTTTTTTTAGTTTGAGGGCACTAAATGCATCAACTCAATTGCTAAGGAAGAAGTGGAAGCCCCATTAAAGCTGTTGATACCATGGATGTATGAAATGATGCTCAAATGGCAGACATTTTTGTGCATGTTCAAGATAGACTGAGTGCAAGAGAGACTTGAAGATACATACACTGTTCAGTGTTCATATGACCTGTTCGTCGTTCATCTAGGACTCGGTCTTACATAAGAGCCTGCGGCTTATGTTCAATGTTCTACAACTGAGTATAAATAAATCTTTGTATCTTTAATCTTCAGGGCTATTTTACAGCTGGCTTTTTTATAATCGATTAATAACAAAGTCAATATAATAAGACAGTTAAATGTTACAACCATTCAGACACAAGAGCAATGAAAGTCCAAATAATATAATAATCATCAAAAGCATAATATTATTTATTTTTATTGATGTTTCTGTCAGGATTAGTCCAGATAAAATCAATTGTATACATCAAAATATGGAAAAAAATTATTTTTACCCTGTTATTTTTACCATGTGATTACTTATGTTGTATTCTGTTGAGAATAACTGATAAAATTGTTGTATGTATATGTTAAATATTGTATATTGTAAGTCTTTTTTTATATTGTATCATTTAAAAAAAACCATCAAAGACATAATTTCCTGATTGTAATGTCTGTTTTTAAAGTTAGATCAATTCCTTGAAGGTATTTGAGATACTGACTATGTCTAGGTCTGCTTCTTGGAAAGGTTGCCATGGTTACCCAATAAACCATATTCTATCTGGAATCATATATTCATGCATTGTTTATAATATCTATCTTTAAAGTTTCTTAGAAATTGTTATTTTAAAACTTTAACAATTCCACTAAGACAAAGCGGCGTGGGATTATAATCACGTCACACATATATTGTATTTAAGTACTGTATGTCATGCACCATAATTTGGGCACGAAATTCATGGGCAGCCTTGCACAATAATACAGCTCAGTGTAGCCACACTCTGTAGAATGGGGCCTTTCGGGGCCTGTCTTGTCTGGACAACTGTTTACTATCCTCCCTTCTCCTCCTCTGTCATTCTGTCCTGTCCTCCTCCTGTCCTTTCCTCTTTACCTATTCTGTTCTGTCCTCTCCTCTTGTCATGATGGACAGACTTCTAGATATCCAGCGCCACCAGAGTCTACATCATGGCTAGGCTGTTTAGTAAGTGTTTACAGTGCTCCATATTATGCCATTGTGTCTGTCATCTGGTCCCAGACAAGCGCATCCACAAACAGCGACTGAAGTTCTGACATTATGGCATCTTATACACATAAAGTATATACTCGTATATATACAGAATGTCCAGAAATCATCTATGTATATGATCCATTAAAAATAACAACCAGTCATTAGATGATTTGTTTACTTCAACCCATAAATATATCCATCTACCTATTTGTATCTACATATCTTTGTATTTATCCATCCCTCTCTATGCATGTATATATATTCTCTGTTGACATCTTGACAGCACCATACTCTACTTGTTTGCAAAACCACTCACATGCAAGACAACTGGCATCACAATGTCACTGCACATTTGATAGATAGATAGATAGATATGGTAAGTGCAGCCCTCTAAGCCCAGTTCTGGGCGCTCACGAGGGTTGATTGATGAGATAGCAGAGAGAGAGAGCAGGAGTCCTCAACATGTTACACATTTACCCCATGTGAGGGATCTTTTACTTGCCCAGCACAGACACTGAAACAAGGGCCCGCCAATTTAACATCTCATCCGAACGACATCCAGCTGGGATTTTGCTCATAAAGGTACACTGAAAATTTAGGGTTCCCCAACCGGGAGTCCAACCCATGCAGGCAAAGACCTTCAGCGGAGCAGGCGGGAACCTTAACCACTACACCACCCAACTGCCTATTGAGAAATGCCCTGCATTGATTTTCACTGTTTGCTCATTCCGAGCTCTTTGTCATTGGCTGCATTTGACACATCACATTCCAAGCCATTTAAAGCTTAGCAGTTTTTGTTGCAAACAGACTGAGTAAAATATAGCTGAAGCTGTAAAACAATAACAAAACCTTATATGATTTTTTCTTCTTTGCTAGATTTAAAAACAATGTTTTCCTGACTATTCAGAGCCCAGTTAATTAGACACTAAACGTTCCGCCCCAGCAATTATGTCTTAAATGAAAACGTGCCGACAAGAGTATGAAAAAACCCTAATGATAGTGAAAAAAGGAGGAGTGAACGTTGTCTTGCTGCCAGCCTATGATTCCAAAAACTGACTCAAATAACAGGTAATTATATATTATCATAATGATATTGTAATATTTGTCAGATTGGTGGAGAAAATAACACAAAGCATACGGTAATTTCCTTTCTTTTTTTTCTTTCTTTTTTTTTATGGTTTAACATTTTTTCATGATCAGCAAAAATGAAGAAATCCACACTTCAAAGGTGTCATTGATACAGGGAAAGCTTCTAGCAGATGACATAGAAGTTTTGGGGGACAAAGCCATAGAGAAAAATATGTGTCAGAAGATTAAAGTAATCCCCAATGTGTATATTTTAGAATATAATATATAAAGGCTGTTGTATTTTATATGTCTGTTTTGAACTGCTGTAGATTTAGATGCTGTGGTTTACTACCAAAATTGTGAAGCCTGTTCCTTTCACAGTTCCACCAGGTAAAAAATAGAGATTGAATTGGTAAGTATTAGTAAACCTGTTCCTAGTATTACGGAATGTATACTGCTTGGGTTGAAGTAATATGGTTAATTATTGTATGTAATGTTTGAATAAACATGGGCAATTTCTGCAGTAATTGTAGTATTCTTTATTATGTTTGTCACTTTCATATATATTGCTGTTTCATTATTTTGCACATTTCAAATGACACTGGTAATGAAGGTAATTTACTGAAATTGCAGATTTGATGTGATTAAATTTTTTTTTTTAGTTTGAGGGCACAAAATGCAGCTCATCAGCTCAATTGCAAAGGTGGAAGAAGTGGAAGCCTCATTAAAGCTGTTGCCACCAAGGACAGACGAATTGCCGCTCAAATGGTAGACATCTTTGTACCTGTTCAAGATACTTGATGGACCGCTTTTGACCCGTATGGTGCAGTACCATCACCTCTTCACCACTAGACCACCCTGAGTTATAAAAAAACAATCAAGAGGTTGTCTGTACAGAAGCATACCGGTATACCGCACCACCTCCTCCCAGACCAAACCGCCACACCCCAGGACTGGGTGGTTCTGGACAAGAGGGGAGCAGTCTGGTCAGTAACACTGCATTGAATACTATCCTTTGATAATTACTCTTCAAAAATTACTCAGCTACATTTTGGATATATTCCATATATGATTAGAAAATCAAAAGCATATCCTATCCATGTTTGTGTTTTTGCTTGGTTAAGTTTAGGATTCTGTTGAGAATTAATTTCACATTTTTATTGAAGGAAATTTCAAAGACATACTTTTTTCCTGATTGTAATGTCTATAAAGTTTGATCAATTCCTTGAAGGTATTTGAGATATACTGTTTATGTCTATAGGTCTGTTTCTTGGAAAGGTTGCCATGGTTACCCAATAAACCACATTCTATCTGGAATTATATCTTAATGCATTGTTTAGAAGATCTATTTTTAAAGTTTCCTAGAAATTGTTATTTCAAAACTATAACAATTCCACTAAGACAAAGCGGCGTGGGATTATAATCACGTCATATATATATATTGTATTTACTGTCAGTCATGCACCGCAATGTACAAACACACATGATCTGAAGTTTGTAACTTCATATCTCAAGTAAAGGAACAAGACCACTCTTGTCAATTGCCAACATGTCATGCTCCTGATTGTGAACTGGCAGGGGCTAATTTGCATACACATGACCTTGACTTCAGGCGTCATGTGATCCCTGAGCATCTCCGTCCTAATGAGCAAATTATTTGACGTGTCTGTGATGAAAAGTAAAATACAGTGAGAGAAATAAGTATTTGACGCCTGGTAAAATTTTTATGTCGAACTCTATCCTGCCTGTACTTGTGAAGTTTTAGATATATTCAAGCCTCAATAACTATCAGGAAAAGTACACAACATTGTAATTTGTAACTGAAACAAAAAGTACCTTTCAAGTTTTGGAATTTTGGAGTTGATCGAAAGGTAATTATTAAATAATAGAAAAATTGATAGAGGTCAAATACTTTCTACGCCCAGCGTATCAACTTATTTTTGTTTAGTATGGTTCCATATTACATGATTTATTGCAAAGATTGTTGATCAATCTCCATAACACAAATATCAATTGCTTAGAGGACTGCACTTATCATATCTATCTATCTATCTATCTATCTATCTATCTATCTATCTATCTATCTATCTATCTATCTATCTAACTATCTAACTATCTAACTAACTATCTAACTATCTATCTATCTATCTATCTATCTATCTATCTATCTATCTATCTATCTATCTAACTATCTATCTATCTATTTATCTATATATGGAAGCTTCATGTGTTTCAAAATAATTTATGTTCCAGATTATTGCAACGGTAATAATAAAGGTTTGATTAGTAGGTCAATTAAAAAAATGCATTAAAAATGGCATTTCCATATTCTAATTCAACAATTGTCTCTAGCTATTGTATATCTATTGATGAAACCACAATTAAAGAGTGCTGAGATAATACATAGTTACATGTCAACTGGAATCGATTTGGATTAGCAATGGATTTGAAGATTGCGTGACACACAGTGACAATATGGTTTAATTAGACACAGATAAATGGCTGTGGAAAGAACTGATTTGAGGCACATAAATTATGTATAGTGAGAATACTGCATTGAATGTTTGTAGTGGATGCTATTTGTAAGGTGTAATTGTATGAGTGTCAGGATGAATATGCTATTGACTGCAAGAGTGTGAGTTGACATCTGCTAGATTGTTTTTCAGTGCTTGCAGGGAAGAAGCAACAGTTGCCTCAGATATCTGGAGCTATCTGCACCATCTGGAAGCATTTAGGAGGAGTTGGTGGCTGTGTTTTAGCATAAAACTGGTATATAATGAAAAATAAGTATGAAAAGGGTGTATGTGTTGAATATGAAGGTTTTACGACAATTATTAAAGGAATGACAATGATTTAAAAGACGAAAACAGAACTCACCATGCCTTGACGCGAATCAGCACCTCCCCTTCCTTCGGGGTGACCTGAGGTACGGTCTGGAATTTGACCATCTTTATCCCGCCGTAGCCCGTCAACTGCAGGCTCCTCATGGTCTTGACCTCTTGGTCGGCGGCATTTTCCGTCGCGGCAGCGGGTGTAGCTGAGCTGTCGTTTTCCGCCATTTCGATATGATATTCTTATATATATCCAGTTGGAGTATGGAGTTCTTCACTCTGGCCTTTCTGCACAGTCTCTCTTCCCTGCTGCTGCAGTAGAAACAACCTGCATCTGTTGTTGCCTGCAGATGCTCAGCACTGAAGGACCTCCACTGGCACCAATCAATACTGGGCAGCTCCACCAGCAGAGAGGAGTAGACCGACCATCCGGATGGTGTACTTTATACTTATTTATTAATTTAGCTACTTATTTGTCGTTTATAGGAGTGCAGTATGGATGGTGTGCATTATACATTATACAAACATGTTCATTATACTTACTTATTAATTTTAATTAATTATCTATTTATTTTTATCATTTATAAGTGTAGAATTTATGCAATGTGCTTTACAGTTGTTGAACATGTCATAAAAACGTTTAAATTTTCAGAATAAATACAAATCGTCAAACTGTAAAGAGTATCATCCATGAGTATCTAAAAGCCAAGATTAGGCTGTTGAAATTATGTTATCTTTGACGTCTTTTTGAAAGTAAGAATCTGTCCCTGTAGCCTACTTATTTCCATATCTTCTAACATTGACTTGTAGTAGGCCGGACCTGGTGGTACGTGGTCTTCTCATTTGGATGTAATGAGTGACATAATAGGAGAAGTATGATTTCATTGATGACACTATGAAATACAAGATATAATGCACATGTGCCGTGCTGCCTGTAAGTGTAAGTAAGTGAAATGAGTGATGTTTTGCTGTTGGGTCAATGCTAAACATCCTTAATCTCTGACAAGGTGCCTATCAAAATTATTGAGGGGGACTCTCTGAGGAAGTTCCAAGGCAGCAAGCAATAAAGAGCAATAATTTATTTTGCTTGTTGCACGAAATGCAACATTTACATATATATTGGATTCTGGAACAGACAGGTAATCGGACTACTCCCAAATAGTAAATTGACGGTTAGCAGACCGGAGGAACAGCTGTTCACAATGCTATTCGCGTCTAACCCTTTCATTAATGGTCAATTACCAGTTGAATGGAAGGGATACATTACATCTGCTACTAATAACCTAATTTCTCCTATACTTGGCAATAAAATACATTCTATCTGCACATGAGAACCAAAAATGGTCAATCTGAAGTATATTGTGGATTCCTATTCCTCTCTCCCGTCTCATCATGAACTGAACAGGAGCAAGTTACCTAATTTAGAGAGCTGCACCTTGCATACCCACCTAGTACTTACCATACATATCAGTAACTAGGCTACATAATATCTACATTGAGGTACCTGCCTAGTATGTTTACCTACAACTGCGGCCTAGTTATAAATAACTATCCACTTTACATATTCAGGATATAATTGCTTTAAAATAGAATTGAGATAAATTCCTATCAAATTGTACATGGATGGACATTTTAGAGTGTGTATATAAACTTTGAAAATATTTTCAATCTCCTACCCAGTGTCCTTGCAAACAGCATCTGTAGCAAGTAGGTCACAGTGAGACATTCAGATAGCTCACTGTGAGACCCGCAACTGTGTTTTATCATGTGATGAAATTATGACTGGTCAATAAACACCTAATTATCAGACATAATTTGCAACAAGAAGAGGCAAATTAAACCGATTTCCTTGGCTGGTAAAATGGAAATATTTGGAGAAATTTATTAGTCCCACTTCACTGTCTTGGATCCAATCAATTGCCAAGAAAGCCTTAGTTCGAAACTTTGGATTTCCCGAGGAAGAACCTGTCTCAATTTTTATAGTCACAGGGAGGCATAAGGGCAATTCCGTAAAGTCTGATTCACAGATTTGACACTTTAGCAGCTCGTTTAGCCCTACCATTATAGCTCAGCTATTTCATTGTTATCCAGGCATGAGGGCAGGTAATAGGATATCATACAAGCCGTCAACCAAAGCTTCAAGTGTAACAGGAGTCGAGCTATGGCAAAATATCATGGTGTCGGACGTACATCACACACACATATCCTCACAGCGCAATGCGCCGACATGCTTATTTGCGAACTTAATACTGCAAGTAGAGCAAAATTAATAAGTACAATGAATTCGGAGGAGTTTATTTGATATATATGCAGGTTTTTAAATTTTGAAAATCGGGCATGTATTAAGGTCTGTAACCCAATTTGTGCTTTGTGCCCCTCTGAAAAATGTCTAACTTCGCCACTGTATCACACTATTTGATGACATTTCACACACTTAGGACTACGCATTTGATCGCCCTAACCTTGATGAATCGATGTACTGTTAAGATAACTTAAAAATAGGCCTATAAGGTTTCTATAGGTTAAGACATCGATACAAAGACAATTCCTAATCTTTTATTGAGACAAACAGTTCACCTTGAGATTTAGATCTGGATATGAACCCGTTTTCCTACGTTCACCTACAATGTACATGGTAAAACACATACATTTCCCTACTTTCTATTTTGCATCTTATTTAATATTAAATTACCTCATGATGTAAAATACCATTTCAAAAGGACAAAGAGTTCTCCTTGAGATTTAGATATATATGCAATTCTGGATATACAGCCTACATGTGGATTTGTTTTCCTGCATTCAATGCAATATCCAACACATATATTTCCTTCCTTAAAATTATTTTTTGCATCATATTACGTATAATTTATAAATAGTTGTCTGGGATTTTAAATCATCCCTTCTTGTGGCCACCTTGAGTCCTTTACTTCACATCATTTTGATCCAGACGGCATGTCAAAGATGGCAATTCCAGTGTCCTTCAATCCAGTAGCAGCATGTTTTCTGAGTTCATGGCTCTTTAGGCCTCACAAATTTAATTTTTAGCCTCTTGCAAAGTTGGATCGACCGACCCAAGCAATTTTTTGGCTACGAAAAAAATGAGCTAACCGACAGTTGCAATTTTTATAAAATTGACCATTTTACAGATTTTTTATTTTTTCATCCAAGACAACTGGCATCACAATGTCACTGCACATTTGATAGATAGATAGATAGATATGGTAAGTGCAGCCCTCTAAGCCCAGTTCTGGGCGCTCACGAGGGTTGATTGATGAGATAGCAGAGAGAGAGAGCAGGAGTCCTCAACATGTTACACATTTACCCCATGTGAGGGATCTTTTACTTGCCCAGCACAGACACTGAAACAAGGGCCCGCCAATTTAACATCTCATCCGAACGACATCCAGCTGGGATTTTGCTCATAAAGGTACACTGAAAATTTAGGGTTCCCCAACCGGGAGTCCAACCCATGCAGGCAAAGACCTTCAGCGGAGCAGGCGGGAACCTTAACCACTACACCACCCAACTGCCTATTGAGAAATGCCCTGCATTGATTTTCACTGTTTGCTCATTCCGAGCTCTTTGTCATTGGCTGCATTTGACACATCACATTCCAAGCCATTTAAAGCTTAGCAGTTTTTGTTGCAAACAGACTGAGTAAAATATAGCTGAAGCTGTAAAACAATAACAAAACCTTATATGATTTTTTCTTCTTTGCTAGATTTAAAAACAATGTTTTCCTGACTATTCAGAGCCCAGTTAATTAGACACTAAACGTTCCGCCCCAGCAATTATGTCTTAAATGAAAACGTGCCGACAAGAGTATGAAAAAACCCTAATGATAGTGAAAAAAGGAGGAGTGAACGTTGTCTTGCTGCCAGCCTATGATTCCAAAAACTGACTCAAATAACAGGTAATTATATATTATCATAATGATATTGTAATATTTGTCAGATTGGTGGAGAAAATAACACAAAGCATACGGTAATTTCCTTTCTTTTTTTTCTTTCTTTTTTTTTATGGTTTAACATTTTTTCATGATCAGCAAAAATGAAGAAATCCACACTTCAAAGGTGTCATTGATACAGGGAAAGCTTCTAGCAGATGACATAGAAGTTTTGGGGGACAAAGCCATAGAGAAAAATATGTGTCAGAAGATTAAAGTAATCCCCAATGTGTATATTTTAGAATATAATATATAAAGGCTGTTGTATTTTATATGTCTGTTTTGAACTGCTGTAGATTTAGATGCTGTGGTTTACTACCAAAATTGTGAAGCCTGTTCCTTTCACAGTTCCACCAGGTAAAAAATAGAGATTGAATTGGTAAGTATTAGTAAACCTGTTCCTAGTATTACGGAATGTATACTGCTTGGGTTGAAGTAATATGGTTAATTATTGTATGTAATGTTTGAATAAACATGGGCAATTTCTGCAGTAATTGTAGTATTCTTTATTATGTTTGTCACTTTCATATATATTGCTGTTTCATTATTTTGCACATTTCAAATGACACTGGTAATGAAGGTAATTTACTGAAATTGCAGATTTGATGTGATTAAATTTTTTTTTTTAGTTTGAGGGCACAAAATGCAGCTCATCAGCTCAATTGCAAAGGTGGAAGAAGTGGAAGCCTCATTAAAGCTGTTGCCACCAAGGACAGACGAATTGCCGCTCAAATGGTAGACATCTTTGTACCTGTTCAAGATACTTGATGGACCGCTTTGGACCCGTATGGTGCAGTACCATCACCTCTTCACCACTAGACCACCCTGAGTTATAAAAAAACAATCAAGAGGTTGTCTGTACAGAAGCATACCGGTATACCGCACCACCTCCTCCCAGACCAAACCGCCACACCCCAGGACTGGGTGGTTCTGGACAAGAGGGGAGCAGTCTGGTCAGTAACACTGCATTGAATACTATCCTTTGATAATTACTCTTCAAAAATTACTCAGCTACATTTTGGATATATTCCATATATGATTAGAAAATCAAAAGCATATCCTATCCATGTTTGTGTTTTTGCTTGGTTAAGTTTAGGATTCTGTTGAGAATTAATTTCACATTTTTATTGAAGGAAATTTCAAAGACATACTTTTTTCCTGATTGTAATGTCTATAAAGTTTGATCAATTCCTTGAAGGTATTTGAGATATACTGTTTATGTCTATAGGTCTGTTTCTTGGAAAGGTTGCCATGGTTACCCAATAAACCACATTCTATCTGGAATTATATCTTAATGCATTGTTTAGAAGATCTATTTTTAAAGTTTCCTAGAAATTGTTATTTCAAAACTATAACAATTCCACTAAGACAAAGCGGCGTGGGATTATAATCACGTCATATATATATATTGTATTTACTGTCAGTCATGCACCGCAATGTACAAACACACATGATCTGAAGTTTGTAACTTCATATCTCAAGTAAAGGAACAAGACCACTCTTGTCAATTGCCAACATGTCATGCTCCTGATTGTGAACTGGCAGGGGCTAATTTGCATACACATGACCTTGACTTCAGGCGTCATGTGATCCCTGAGCATCTCCGTCCTAATGAGCAAATTATTTGACGTGTCTGTGATGAAAAGTAAAATACAGTGAGAGAAATAAGTATTTGACGCCTGGTAAAATTTTTATGTCGAACTCTATCCTGCCTGTACTTGTGAAGTTTTAGATATATTCAAGCCTCAATAACTATCAGGAAAAGTACACAACATTGTAATTTGTAACTGAAACAAAAAGTACCTTTCAAGTTTTGGAATTTTGGAGTTGATCGAAAGGTAATTATTAAATAATAGAAAAATTGATAGAGGTCAAATACTTTCTACGCCCAGCGTATCAACTTATTTTTGTTTAGTATGGTTCCATATTACATGATTTATTGCAAAGATTGTTGATCAATCTCCATAACACAAATATCAATTGCTTAGAGGACTGCACTTATCATATCTATCTATCTATCTATCTATCTATCTATCTATCTATCTATCTATCTATCTATCTATCTATCTAACTATCTAACTATCTAACTAACTATCTAACTATCTATCTATCTATCTATCTATCTATCTATCTATCTATCTATCTATCTATCTAACTATCTATCTATCTATTTATCTATATATGGAAGCTTCATGTGTTTCAAAATAATTTATGTTCCAGATTATTGCAACGGTAATAATAAAGGTTTGATTAGTAGGTCAATTAAAAAAATGCATTAAAAATGGCATTTCCATATTCTAATTCAACAATTGTCTCTAGCTATTGTATATCTATTGATGAAACCACAATTAAAGAGTGCTGAGATAATACATAGTTACATGTCAACTGGAATCGATTTGGATTAGCAATGGATTTGAAGATTGCGTGACACACAGTGACAATATGGTTTAATTAGACACAGATAAATGGCTGTGGAAAGAACTGATTTGAGGCACATAAATTATGTATAGTGAGAATACTGCATTGAATGTTTGTAGTGGATGCTATTTGTAAGGTGTAATTGTATGAGTGTCAGGATGAATATGCTATTGACTGCAAGAGTGTGAGTTGACATCTGCTAGATTGTTTTTCAGTGCTTGCAGGGAAGAAGCAACAGTTGCCTCAGATATCTGGAGCTATCTGCACCATCTGGAAGCATTTAGGAGGAGTTGGTGGCTGTGTTTTAGCATAAAACTGGTATATAATGAAAAATAAGTATGAAAAGGGTGTATGTGTTGAATATGAAGGTTTTACGACAATTATTAAAGGAATGACAATGATTTAAAAGACGAAAACAGAACTCACCATGCCTTGACGCGAATCAGCACCTCCCCTTCCTTCGGGGTGACCTGAGGTACGGTCTGGAATTTGACCATCTTTATCCCGCCGTAGCCCGTCAACTGCAGGCTCCTCATGGTCTTGACCTCTTGGTCGGCGGCATTTTCCGTCGCGGCAGCGGGTGTAGCTGAGCTGTCGTTTTCCGCCATTTCGATATGATATTCTTATATATATCCAGTTGGAGTATGGAGTTCTTCACTCTGGCCTTTCTGCACAGTCTCTCTTCCCTGCTGCTGCAGTAGAAACAACCTGCATCTGTTGTTGCCTGCAGATGCTCAGCACTGAAGGACCTCCACTGGCACCAATCAATACTGGGCAGCTCCACCAGCAGAGAGGAGTAGACCGACCATCCGGATGGTGTACTTTATACTTATTTATTAATTTAGCTACTTATTTGTCGTTTATAGGAGTGCAGTATGGATGGTGTGCATTATACATTATACAAACATGTTCATTATACTTACTTATTAATTTTAATTAATTATCTATTTATTTTTATCATTTATAAGTGTAGAATTTATGCAATGTGCTTTACAGTTGTTGAACATGTCATAAAAACGTTTAAATTTTCAGAATAAATACAAATCGTCAAACTGTAAAGAGTATCATCCATGAGTATCTAAAAGCCAAGATTAGGCTGTTGAAATTATGTTATCTTTGACGTCTTTTTGAAAGTAAGAATCTGTCCCTGTAGCCTACTTATTTCCATATCTTCTAACATTGACTTGTAGTAGGCCGGACCTGGTGGTACGTGGTCTTCTCATTTGGATGTAATGAGTGACATAATAGGAGAAGTATGATTTCATTGATGACACTATGAAATACAAGATATAATGCACATGTGCCGTGCTGCCTGTAAGTGTAAGTAAGTGAAATGAGTGATGTTTTGCTGTTGGGTCAATGCTAAACATCCTTAATCTCTGACAAGGTGCCTATCAAAATTATTGAGGGGGACTCTCTGAGGAAGTTCCAAGGCAGCAAGCAATAAAGAGCAATAATTTATTTTGCTTGTTGCACGAAATGCAACATTTACATATATATTGGATTCTGGAACAGACAGGTAATCGGACTACTCCCAAATAGTAAATTGACGGTTAGCAGACCGGAGGAACAGCTGTTCACAATGCTATTCGCGTCTAACCCTTTCATTAATGGTCAATTACCAGTTGAATGGAAGGGATACATTACATCTGCTACTAATAACCTAATTTCTCCTATACTTGGCAATAAAATACATTCTATCTGCACATGAGAACCAAAAATGGTCAATCTGAAGTATATTGTGGATTCCTATTCCTCTCTCCCGTCTCATCATGAACTGAACAGGAGCAAGTTACCTAATTTAGAGAGCTGCACCTTGCATACCCACCTAGTACTTACCATACATATCAGTAACTAGGCTACATAATATCTACATTGAGGTACCTGCCTAGTATGTTTACCTACAACTGCGGCCTAGTTATAAATAACTATCCACTTTACATATTCAGGATATAATTGCTTTAAAATAGAATTGAGATAAATTCCTATCAAATTGTACATGGATGGACATTTTAGAGTGTGTATATAAACTTTGAAAATATTTTCAATCTCCTACCCAGTGTCCTTGCAAACAGCATCTGTAGCAAGTAGGTCACAGTGAGACATTCAGATAGCTCACTGTGAGACCCGCAACTGTGTTTTATCATGTGATGAAATTATGACTGGTCAATAAACACCTAATTATCAGACATAATTTGCAACAAGAAGAGGCAAATTAAACCGATTTCCTTGGCTGGTAAAATGGAAATATTTGGAGAAATTTATTAGTCCCACTTCACTGTCTTGGATCCAATCAATTGCCAAGAAAGCCTTAGTTCGAAACTTTGGATTTCCCGAGGAAGAACCTGTCTCAATTTTTATAGTCACAGGGAGGCATAAGGGCAATTCCGTAAAGTCTGATTCACAGATTTGACACTTTAGCAGCTCGTTTAGCCCTACCATTATAGCTCAGCTATTTCATTGTTATCCAGGCATGAGGGCAGGTAATAGGATATCATACAAGCCGTCAACCAAAGCTTCAAGTGTAACAGGAGTCGAGCTATGGCAAAATATCATGGTGTCGGACGTACATCACACACACATATCCTCACAGCGCAATGCGCCGACATGCTTATTTGCGAACTTAATACTGCAAGTAGAGCAAAATTAATAAGTACAATGAATTCGGAGGAGTTTATTTGATATATATGCAGGTTTTTAAATTTTGAAAATCGGGCATGTATTAAGGTCTGTAACCCAATTTGTGCTTTGTGCCCCTCTGAAAAATGTCTAACTTCGCCACTGTATCACACTATTTGATGACATTTCACACACTTAGGACTACGCATTTGATCGCCCTAACCTTGATGAATCGATGTACTGTTAAGATAACTTAAAAATAGGCCTATAAGGTTTCTATAGGTTAAGACATCGATACAAAGACAATTCCTAATCTTTTATTGAGACAAACAGTTCACCTTGAGATTTAGATCTGGATATGAACCCGTTTTCCTACGTTCACCTACAATGTACATGGTAAAACACATACATTTCCCTACTTTCTATTTTGCATCTTATTTAATATTAAATTACCTCATGATGTAAAATACCATTTCAAAAGGACAAAGAGTTCTCCTTGAGATTTAGATATATATGCAATTCTGGATATACAGCCTACATGTGGATTTGTTTTCCTGCATTCAATGCAATATCCAACACATATATTTCCTTCCTTAAAATTATTTTTTGCATCATATTACGTATAATTTATAAATAGTTGTCTGGGATTTTAAATCATCCCTTCTTGTGGCCACCTTGAGTCCTTTACTTCACATCATTTTGATCCAGACGGCATGTCAAAGATGGCAATTCCAGTGTCCTTCAATCCAGTAGCAGCATGTTTTCTGAGTTCATGGCTCTTTAGGCCTCACAAATTTAATTTTTAGCCTCTTGCAAAGTTGGATCGACCGACCCAAGCAATTTTTTGGCTACGAAAAAAATGAGCTAACCGACAGTTGCAATTTTTATAAAATTGACCATTTTACAGATTTTTTATTTTTTCATCCTACTGAGTCGGTACTGACCGACCCCAGAAAAAGTATGTCAAGAAGATACGTGAAGCTAAAGATCAATTGTGTACGCCCTTATTGGCTTGCAGATCGAATGATGTGTAAGTAGGTGAACTATTATGTTCACATGGATGCCCTCCACATGAACTTTTCAATCTTGGCTAAAATCTACAATTCAATTTTAAAATAGTATTATGGGTGGCTCTCCCCAGAATCACATGCCTCCCCAGGGGCCCCTGTTCGAGACCCCCAGTTATGCCACTGGAGATGCATTGGATGCCCTCAAACTATGAAAAACAGAATCACATTAAATTTGCAATTTCAGTAATTTTATAGAAAACAATATATTACAAAAATGGGTCCATTTTGAATAGAAAATAATAGCAACAAGCATTATAGCAGTTTTAAAACATGTATTGTCCCTATTTCCTGTTGAAAAATCACCATTATATTATAGGGCCAACATTAACTTATATCTGAAACGGAGTAGTCCAATCTTCCCTAGATCCATTTTACAATTGATTTCGCGGCTGCTGTTTCTCTCACAATCTATTCCAGTAAAATCTAAATCCACTTCATTTGAGAGAAAGCCACTTGAGACAGGTTTAATTAAAATGGAATTCATTGGTTTCCCTCTTAATTAAACATTCATTAAAATAGATAATTTCATTCCACTTAATTACAATGTGTGTATTGTGATGTTTGTCTTTTTTCTAAGTGGGCAAGATCGATTTCCCAATTCAATTCCAAGCTTATTCTAGATTCAAAATTAATTTACGTTGAGTAACATGGTATATATCACATAATCATAACTGGACCAATGTCACAAGTTGGTAAAATTTGGAATTTCAAGTCAAACTGGTCAAAAAATCGATAATCACTGATATGTTTCCTATGTATCAGGAGATTCAAAATCCAAAAATTTGAGGTTGTAAAAATGCGTTTTTATGATGACTAGGCCGGCCTACATTATGCCAGTAAATTTAAACATAAATGTGAAGAAAATACTAACTTAAAATGCAGTTTATTCAAAACGAACCTTGGTTTATTCAAATACTTCTGTAGCAAAGGCTTTTTAAAATATCACTATGAAACTTTCACAAGTTCTACTGAATGATATGCTTATAACAAACAAAAAACTGATTTTTAATTTTTTACCTTATCATACCTTCTACTGTGGAATCAGCAGGTAATGCGGAAAGCAAGTGTTACAATATTTGTCCGCCATAAACACAGGGCCATTATACCATGAGAGGTTTGAGTAAAAACCAGATTGTATATACTAATGGAAAGGTAAGCTCAAGTCCAACAACGCACCATCAAACAAGTGAAATTTCCAGCAATGCATCTTTATCACAAATCATTTTGACAAGACATGTCTGAACATACATTTTTACAAAATGTAAGAGTTCCACATTTGCTGTCAGTGACAAAGACATGCCTCTAATATCATGATAGTATACATTTACAAATACTTTATAGAAACCAACAGATACCTGGGCTCATGAGCAACAAAATCACATCAAAAAAGTTAACATTCCATCAACTGGCCTTCATCAAGAAGCATGTAAAGAAGAAAGGTCAGCATAAATATTACAAAAGTCACATTTTTTGTCAGTCTCAAAGATAGGGCTCTTACGCCATGACAGGTTGGACTTTCTACCATATTCTATACAGTAATGGAAAGCCAGGCTCATGAGCATGACGAAAACACAAAGAATGCAAAATTTTCAGCAACAAGCCTTCATCAGGAAGCACCCGAACAAGGTCCCACAAATTTTTTGCAGAATATAAGAGCGTCACGCTTTTGTCAGTCTTACTTATGCCATCACAGGTTCTGGCTAACTAGCCTCAGCCAATTAAAGTTATATTTTTCTGATAGACAACGTCATGAGCAATGCATTGGTATATCAAATGTTCCAAAAATGTTTGGATCAATGGTTTATCTGTTGCATCAAAAATCGCATTGCACTTTTTAGCTTCACCCAGGACACACCAATTGAGGATTACAAAAGGTGTATTAAAAACTATAGAAACATCCAATTGCCTTTTTTCTGGATTCATAAGATGCCCAACTAATTAGGGAACAGTACTGCAAGTGTGATCCTAAATTCATCTCTTTTCCTGTATTTGAAAGTTGTATGCAAAAATTGTTCATGCAGTGTCCAGACGGGACATAAAAAATTTCCCTAACTGCAATCTTGTATCACTCATTGTTGCAAGACCAGTGACAAATGGATCAAATAACTGTTATTCATATGAAAGAAGACATCTTTGCCTTTCATATGATCTATAATACTGGCAAAAATACCATCAAGGGGCTGAGATATGACCTTAAATATATGTGCATATTGGCCCAAAACTGAAATTTTACCAACTCACGGCACTGGTCCAACTGTGTAAATTGTAGTGATAATCACGTGGTCCAGGTGAATATACACCGCGTTGAGTACAGGCCGAAGCCTAAAAAGAGTTTTTTTCTTCATTTGTCAATAGTGTATGCAAAGGTACCATGCCCTTACTGAGCCTGCTGACGTCATCTGGACAGAAAATAAGACACTTCTGAAAATAGGTCACTTGTGAAATAGGTCACTTGGCAAAATAGGTCACTTGGGAAAATAGATCACTTGTGGACACAGCCAATCAGAGAAGCTCTCACAAAGTGTCAATTTGTAATTATTCAGAGGCACTTTTGAATAACCCTGTCCCTCAGCTCCGGATATGATTTTATGTCCCCCTGTCCGCCTGTACCTTTGCTATTTTACTTTTAAACTAGTAGAGCTCAAAGGAAGGTGGTAGAGTTGTTACAGGTGCTGCCCTCTTGTTTATTGCATACATACGAAACAGCCAAAAACTAATTATCATTAATTATGACATATACAGTCGAACAATTTGGATGAAAATGTGGCGGTGGCACCCCATGAGTATAAGGAAGACATGGGGAAATTTGGAAGGTCAGACATAAAGTAAGAAGTGAGATAAATCCCGGGCACTGTTATTTTAATATTAGTATTTTCTGTCCCCCATCCAGAGCCTCCATATTCACTTTGCCTGACTGGCTAAATATTAGTCCACTGAAATCACAACATCAAGGTGACAATTGAACCCAAGCATAGCAGACAAAGTCCTCAAGGACAGTACTATACAGCCACTATGTCACCATCTGAGGGATGGTAGTACTCTTAAGTCATTGACAATTGAATCATCAATGCCAATTATATCAAAGCCGTGGAGGATCGAGTGTGCGGTTGGCAGCAACATCCCCGGAAACAAACGACTGTTGCCATTATGGAAACAATGAATTCTACACCTCCGAAAACTGCCTGCTGAATGGCAAGATAGAAAATCCTTTTGCCTGTTGTCTGAAAAATAAAGAAAAATTTAAAACATCTATTCTTAAATATAAAAATGGTTTACACATGATTTTATAATTATAGACACAGAGTCTGAATGCTTTTTTCTAGGACATGTTGTCTATAGGGAAAATGATGATACAATTTTTCCCTATAGAATACATGTCCTAGAAAAGAAATTCACATTCAGGCTAATAAGTGTCTACAATTATAAAGTTGTCTGTAGCATCAGCTCAATCAATTAATTATTAAGAAAGTTGTGAGAGACCATTCTGATATGCACACATTCTGGTGTAAGGCCCTCAAATTCTTTGATCATTGATTGTTGATGATTGATTCAATATTAGTCCACTGAAATCACAACATCAAGGTGACAATTGAACCCAAGCATAGCAGACAAAGTCCTCAAGGACTGGTGCGAGATGAAGCTGCCAGAGGTGATGAGAGGGTGAGGTGACATTGCAGAGCTAATTAGGGGCACTGCAGCAACGTGATTGACATATTTATACACGTGGCTAATGGCGGCCGTTGCAACGGATAGGGGGGGCAATCCCAGAATTCACAGAATCCACAGCATATATACGAGTGACGGATTCCCTCTGGGAATCCGAGTGAGTGCGAGTTTGTCACGCTTCCCTAATTCTCATTTAACACCAGGAGCCGCAACCAGGATCACCAGCAACACTCATGCCCTCTTGTGTTAATAAGTCAGTCAAAGTACATGTGCACTCGAGCGGAATGACCTATATTTCGACATTTCAGTTTTCAGGCTTGACCCTTAAATAACACATATATGAACAAATAACTCGATCATTCCTTTATGCCCGACCAATTTACATTACAGAATGCAATGTCAAATGGATAGCCATGTATGTACATGCTTTGGTCAGTTGTAGCCAGACTCCAACACGATGTAGGTAGATATAGAGGGAGGGGTGGGTCATCATCATCGTTACACGACAGTATTCTAGTTCTTTATAACCTCACCTTGTCAAGATGACAAGAGCCGAGTGGGTCGGATTCCTCACATAGGTTTTTCCGTGATCGAGGAATGACAGAAAGTACCGTCTCGATGACCATCCCAGCAGCAAGCAAAGTACCGATCATAGCACATATCAATGTAAAAAATATCTGAAACAAAAATGTGAATTATTAGTGACAATTTCATTCAATGAGAAACACAATGAAAAATATAGAGCAAACAACTAACTTTGCCGTATAGCAAGTATGCTGTCTTATAAATAGTACAAGTAATACACATAAAAAATATGGGAACAAACAATTAAGTTTTCTGGGAGATTAGGCGGTTTAAGTCAATTTTTGTGAGAAAAGTGATGAAAAATAATTTTTTTATGTGCAAGGTAGTGAACAAGACTTCAAGGAGTAACACTGTGACAAACATTTTTTATTGCAATTTTAACATTATGGAACCCCTCCAAAGATCATAGATCTGGTCGGCCCCAAATGGATATAATTTATATATATATATACACTCACCAGCAAAAGAAACGCAACACTTGATTTTGGCTTATAAATTTGCAACAAAATTTTTTTAGACAAAACAAATTATATGGTACTGATCCTTAGATCAACTAGTGTCTTTGTGCCAAAAATCATTCAGCTGTGACCATTTCCTGTCTGCCTTTTGACTTGTTTATCACATTTCAGATTTTGTTATAAAATATGACCTTACCAACAAGTTACACCAAAAATAAAGGCACCAAAAATTAAGGCGCCATTTTAGATAATGGCCAAACAGATGATAAAAGCCGAAAAATTAGCACAGCAACTCTATTTTCGAATTTTACAGGACAATTTGAAAATTTGAGTTTTGCATATTTCAAAATGTAGCAGACAAAATCACTATGGTTCGGGCCTTTAGAATTGAGCTTTCTTTTTATAAATAAAATTTTCAGACAATTTTGCTATGTTGTCTAAGAATTGCCACAAGTTTTTTCAGGGCAAAATTTAACAAAATTTTTTGCGACGACGAAGGCAATATTCTTAAAATCACATTAGCATGACTTGCACAAATTTTCCAAATAAAAAATAAATATGGATCAAAACGCGAGATGTTCCAGATTAGTGAGTCCAGACATGGACTAAACAGATACGCCAGTAAAAATGTTCCAGGTCCATAGTTCCAAGTAAAGTTTCTCATTTCAGAATTGAAGTGGCATTCTGGAAAGTTCCTACAGGGGGTGCTTTAGTCTAGGACTGCAATAATTCCAGCAATTGTGCAACTCTTATTCTTTCTGTGTAAAAATGTTATTAGGCAACCAAATAGGCCAAACAATGTTACAAGCCAACCGAAATAGGCAGAAAAAATTAAAATTAACCCAATTGGGAAAAGACAACAGCGATCCCATAAGAGCAATAGATTCACTTGCAAACAGAATCACTGTTTGCATTGATGCCAGTGGTGGGCATACTGTATCCTGGAGACTGTTGTTGGTTATTGTCAAAGCTTGTCATCTTCCCTGATACGTCTGCTGACTTTTACTGTTATTGCATCATTCAGTCATTTTGACTTTTTCTATTGCTCTTATGAGAGCTTTGTTGTCATTGGTCAAGTAGGTTTAGAAAATTGTGAGGATTAAAACAGCATTACTCATAATCACATTGATACTTCAAGAAAAAAAAACCAGTTGTTTTCTGCCTATTTTGCTTTCCTAATAACATTCATACACAGAAAGAAATGATAGCGGCAAAACTGCTGGAATTATTGGATTCCTAGACTACAGCACCCCCTGTAGGAACTTTCCAGGATGACACTTCAATTCAGAGATGAGAAACTTTACTTGGAACTATGGACCTGGAACTTTTTTACTGGCGTATCTGTTTAGTCCGTGTCTGGACTCAATAATCTGGAACATCTCGCGCTTTGATCCATATTGTTTTTATTTTATTTTAAAATTGTCTGCAAGTCTTGTTAATGTGATTTTAAGAATATTGCCTTCGTCGTCACATAAAATTGTGTTAAACTCTGAATTTTGCCCTGAAAAAAGCCTTGTGGCAATTCTTAGACAACATAGCAAAATTGTCTGAACATTTTATTAAAATAGCTCAATTCTAAAGGCCCGAAACCATAGTGATTTTGTCTGCTACATTTTGAAATGTGTAAAACTCCAATTTTCAAATAGTCCTGTAAAATTCGAAAATAGAGTTGCTGCGCTATAAATTTTTCGGCTTTTATCATCTGTTTGGCCATTATTTAAAATGGCACCTTTATTTTTGGTGTAGGCCTAACTTGTTGGTAAGGTCATATTTTATTACAAAAACTGAAATGTGATAAACAAGTCTAAAGGCAGACAGGAAATGGTCACAGCTGAATTATTTTGGCACAAAGACACTAGTTGATCTAAGGATTAATATCATATAATTTGTTTTGTCCAAAAAAAATTTCGTTGCAAAATTATAAGCCTAAATCAAGTGTTGCGTTTCTTTTGCTGGTGAGTGTATATAAACTCACAGACGCATCAGATTTAGTTTTGGCAGACAGTATTTCTGGTATGGCGGTTAGGCAGCACTGAAAATGAAAGAATCAGATGAAATCAAAACAAATTTGTTACAGTCGGCGAATGACGAGTGATTACATTGAGCTGTTTCATGACATAGATGATGTCACTACAAGTTCCCCCGTGGCCTAATTGGTAAGTGCGCTTGTCAACTGGCTCTGAGGGCATGGGTTCAAATCTCACGCCGGGAACTCACTTTAGTCCGAGCCCATGGGACATTAAATGGAGGCGGGTTGTATCCAGTATTCTATGCTGGGGCAACTGAAAGAACCTGGGCATCCCTGAATTAATAGGGTATGTGCCAGACTCACTGTCTTCTAATATCATCATCATATGGCGATCGCCTGCCTCAATATAGTCCACTAATAAGGTGCTGCAGAGGCGTAAAACACAAACAACATACAAACATGATGTCACTACAGGTTCTGTCCCCGGGGGGAGGGCACTCACTAGGTATGTTTAAATATTGAAATTATCAAATTAATTTAAATTAATTTAAATATTACAATTATCAAATTAACGTCAATATAAAAATCACTAATTAATTTCAATATAAAAATTATTGAATTAATTTAGATTTAAATGTTATCAAATAAATTTCAATATTTAGATTATCAATTAATATCAATATTAGGGTGGTTCATTTTTAGATGGGAAAAAATTATTTTGTGAATTTCACATCGCATACCCTCTTATTTGATGAAGTTAGGTATAAAACTGATGCATGAGAAATTTTATGAAAATCCAACAAGAGGAAGGGGTCCCCCAAAGGCCTTAAAGTTGCAATGTTTTTTTAATTTTCGACCATTTTCGCCAATCCGCGGTTCTCCATAACTTCGTCAGTATTAGTCATACAGCATTCTTATTGCTATGGTTGGAAGGCTCTTAAAAAGACCTATATTTTGAATACCAACATCAATGGTCTAGGACGATATCTTGACTCCCATTGACTCTTCGGCCTGCACTTTTCTGAACGAAAATGTCGCTGACTGTCTAATCCTATTAAAAAAAGGCTTTTGATGTTTTTTTCACTGATAATTGCTGTGATTCACATTCTTCAAGTTCCAGAATAAGCAAACAAAATATATTTAAAATTTTTGGTCATGGAAAATCCAGATTTATAAGCTTGGAAGTTTTAATGCAAAATTTCCTCGGAATTATTGAAACAATTCATGGAGGGGCTGTTATATTTCATATTTTAACTTCACAAGAATTAAATATAGGACTACATCATTGGTACCAGGAGAATGCTAAGAGTATTTCCTTTCACTTGGTACCACTCATGTTGCCCTGCAATAAATTCTGACAAAGATATTATATGAAATGCAACAGGCTCTATCTCACATTTTACGAGTTTTCAACTGACTTTAACATTAAAACTTCATCACTCACATGCCAGGCACTCCCATGGTAAAAATCAAAAAGTTTTTTGTATTTGGTCATTCTGGAACTATGAGAATGTGAATCACAGTAATTATCATTGAAAAAAATTCCAAAGCCATTTTTTAAACAGGATTAGACAATCTGCGTCATTTTAATTCTAAAGAGTGCAGGCTGAAGGGCTAATGGGAATCAAGATATCGTCCTAGACCATTGATGTTGGTATGCAAATTGAAGGTCTTTTTGAGAGCTTTCCAACCATGGCAATTAGAATGTTGTATGACTAATACTGACGAAGTTATAGAGAACCGCGTATCGGCGAAAATGGTCGAAAATTAAAAAAACATTGCAACTTTTAAAAAGGCCTTTGGGGGACCCCTTCCTCTTGTTGGATTTTCATAAAATTTAAGCTGCATTGTTTTTGCACCATTTATCACAAAATAGGAGGGTATGCGAATTGATATTGACAAAAAAAGTTTTTTGGACCACCCTAATCAATATAAAACTACAATGTTAATATATTAAAATTATAAAATCGTAAAAATTATTTTAAATGTTACCCAAAATGCTACGAGGTAGGCTAATATTCCATATAATCCATTGGGATCCAGTAGCCCTTGAATCACAATTTGCACAATCAGAATGAAAAAACAGAGAATGATTTGGACTATTCCAAGCATCTTGGCTGCTGGGCCATTGTAGTTGGGGTAAGTCTGAAAATTACCAGTTTAATGTCAAACATGTTAAACTAGAGCACCAGTACTTATAGTACATAGAAATCATAGAGGTCACAATAGAAATTTATTATACAAATATTGACTGATTTCGAGGGCATTAGTCAAATCTATTTCCCTCGAGGGTGTGTAAGTGAAAACTATTTCACAAGGCCAAAGGATGAGGGAAATAGTTTTCCTTACACACACGAGAGGGAAATAGATTTGACTAATGCCCGAGATATTAAGTCAGTATTTGTTTTATTAGACCAAATAGATAAGCAGACACAAACATTGCACTATTACTAGTATTGATGAGTTATATTTATTGTCTTTACGAAATGCCCTCATTTTTATTATTTTGCTGCACTAGCTACTGCGGGGCATCGGGTTTTCAAAAACATTTTGGAAAAAACAAATTCGAAAAAAAAAAATTCTGGAAGAAGAAATATTTTGCAGAGAAAGAAAATTAGAAACAATACTTTTGACCAAAAAAAATTTGGAAAAAAATGTTTGACAAAAAAAAATTAATTGGAAAAAAAATTCAGATTTTTAACTATATGACTAATGCCCTCGAAATCAGTCAATATATTAAAATAATGACTGACATGAGCTGACATGTGACCAGCTCTCAGCCAATGACAGCCCTGCTTTCATGGTGGAGGTATAATAAACACTTACAAATCATAACCAAGGCAAAACAATGTACAATGATATCATGTAGGACGTCCTACTTGTTTTCAAACAGGGAACATGGAAAGCCAATTTATATTTAATTTTCAAATCACCTTCAACATGTTACACAAGCCCTGAATTATTCTTCAAATTATTTAATGTGATACAAGAAGGCCAGATGGCAGGATACGCTCTCACACCCACTGGATAACCACTGTTTTATGAAGTATAACCGAGGGTAGAACTTTGACGGATGTAGAGGGTAAAGTCGAGAGAAGTTGAGGGTAGTTGAAGGGAGCTGAGAGAAATTGAGGAAAACCAAGGGTAGTTGAGAGCAGCCAAGAGAAATTGAGAGGAGCCGAGGGTAGTTGAGGGAAGCCACTAGTAGTTGAGGGGAGCAGAGGATATTGAAGCGAGCCGAGAGAAGTTGAGGCGAGCTGAGGGTAGGGAGCTGAGAGTAGTTGAGAGGAGCCGAGAGAAGTTGAGGGGAGCCGAGAGTAGTTGAGGGGAGCCAAGGGTAGTTGAGGGGAGCTGAGAGAAATTGAGGGGAACCAAGAGAAGTTAAGGGGAGCCAAGAGAAGTTGAGGGGAGCTGAGGGTAGTTAAGGGAAGCCACTAGTAGTTGAGGGGAGCAGAGGATATTGAAGCGAGCTGAGAGAAGTTGAGGCGAGCTGAGGGTAGGGAGCTGAGAGTAGTTGAGAGGAGCCGAGAGAAATTGAGGGGAGCTGAGGGTAGTTGAGGGTAGCCGAGGGTAGTTGAGGGGAGCTGAGAGAAATTTAGGGGAACCAAGAGAAGTTGAGGGGAGCCAAGAGAAGTTGAGGGGAGCCGAGGGTAGTTGAGGGGAGCTGAGGGTAGTTAAGGGGAGCCGAGGGTAGTTGAGGGGAGCCGAGGGTAGTTGAGGGGAGCTGAGGGTAGTTGAGGGGAGCCGAGGGTAGTTGAGGGGAGCTGAGAGAAGTTGAGGGGAACCAAGAGAAGTTGAGGGGAGCCAAGAGAAGTTGAAGGGAGCCAAAAGAAGTTGAGGGGAGCCGAGGGTAGTTGAGGGGAGCTGAGGGTAGTTGAGGGGAGCTGAGGGTAGTTGAGGGTAGTTGAGGGGAGCCGAGGGTAGTTGAGGGAAGCCAAGGGTAGTTGATGGGAGCCGAGGGTAGTTGAGGGGAGCCGAGGGTAGTTGAGGGGAGCTGAGAGGAGTTGAGGGCAGCCAAGGGGAGTTGACGATAGTTTCAGGGAGCCAAGAGTAGTTAAGCAAAGCAAAGTTGAGAAGAGCTGAGAGAAGTTGAGGGGCACCAAGAGAAGTTGAGGGGAGCCGAGGGGAGTTGAGGGGAGCCAAGGGGAGTTGAGGGGAGCCGAGGATATTGAAGGGAGCCGAGAGAAGTTGAGGGGAGCCGAGGGTCGTTGAGGGGAGCCAAGGGTAGTTGAGGGGAGCCGAGGGTAGTGGGGGGGAGCTGAGGGTAGTTGAGGGGAGCCGAGGATATTGAAGGGAGCCGAGAGAAGTTGAGGGGAGCTGAGGGTAGTTGAGAGCAGGCGAGAATTGTTGACAGAAGCAGAGTTTAGTTGAGGGGGGGTATCCTAATTGAGGGTAGTTGAGGGAAGCCGAGACTGGGTGAGGGAAGCTGAAACTAGGTAGGGATAAATGCTACTTTTCATCTCAGTCAAGTGGGGCCTTTAATAGCCCCGTAGCCCCTCACAGAATCTGCCACTGCGATTGTTATTTTGGGCTGGAGAATTGGCAGCGGATGCAGGAGAATTTCATGGTCATTGACAGTACAAGTCAGTTCCGTTTCATAATAATCTCTTAAAAACTGAAAATTTCAAGTCATTACATACCATTGCAGCTGTTTTTCTCAGTCTAGTGACTGTCAGTGATCTCGAGTAAACGCCATGCGAAGACCATCGGTGCCTCTAATAAAAATTGGCTTCAAGTAATTTTTCATATTCCTTAATGTTATGTACATATTGCCACACTGATCTAGATCTTGAAATTCAGGCAAATGTTGCTCAACCCTTCCCAAAAAAGTTTGCTTGCGCACGTCTATGACTAAGGGGGTGACCATTAGATAATTATCAGGGTGGGAGGCTTGGAGTTTTTTTTAATGAATAATTTCTTGCTCAGTTTTGGCGAAATAAATAACTGGGCAGTCTTGAAATAAATAATTTATGGTGGGGTGTTTCTTAAGAAGGTGTTGCTTGATTTAGGAATGAATATTCGGAAACTTTGCGTGCTTGAAATAACTACTGCCGCCGTTACCGTGAAATAAATAATTTCCCGCCGAGGAAAACTCCAAGACCCCCCTGATTATTAAATTGTTGCCCCCTTACCATTCAAGTGGAGATCAGAAAATGAAAGGTAAAACTGAATATTGGTATGTGCTCCTGGTCTGGTTGTTTTAAAACTCAGAACTTTGAAAGAATGAAGTTCATACGAACATTTCACAGAATTTAAGCCTAACTACTTTTTCGAATGTTCATGTTATCCATTAACCAAAATGTTTACAATATTAATGAATACATCTAACATATTCAGTTTATCATATAGCAAAGGCAAAATTTGAAAAATAAATCAAAATACTTTATACCTGTATAAGCCTGCACCTCCTTTAATGTAAATAATTATTGTAAAGCCCTGTTTATTTTTCAGACATACTTGATTTACTCATGCATATCAATACTTTTTCTCAATATGTCTATTTCGCAAGCTTTAATTTTTTTGTCTTGAGCTTTTAAGCAAACATACATGTCATAACTGCTCCTTGTGTAAAATGATTATGTTAAATTTTTATGCAAATGTCTTATGAACATAAGCCTATATTTTCAAAAAAGGGGAAAAAAGAACAACTTCATTTGGGGGGGCATTTTTCATGTGTTCCTCACTAAATAGACAGTAACTGTTTACTTAACACCATTGAATAATGGGCCCCACAATGCCAAATTCAAGCTTCTGTAAAAAATGATCTTGGATGGATGGAAACTTGGGGCTTTATGTCCTGTATTTATGCACTTTGTAGGCTAATTTGGACAGGAAGAGAACACTGCAATGAGACAAAGAACTTTAGTGGAATTAAACGTTTACTCACAACGTAATTTGACTTGAAGAGCTTTCAGAGACCATCCAGTCTCCTTCCTCAGTTCTAAGTGCCACGTGACAAGGTGTTGTTGCTGTCACGTGATGAGGTGTCACGTGACATAAGGAGTTCCCGGTATATTACCGGGAGGGTGTGTCTTCCCCGGTCCCGGTTGAGGGCAGGTTCTTCCTCTGAGATATGGATAGCCTCTGCTCCCTCCGGAACCAGCTCTCCTGGTGTAGTATGGAGACATTTTGTTCCGAGAATGGATGTCTACGTTCCAGACAATGCTGCCCTACTGGAGACGAGTCTCGATGATGTTCCGTTATCCTCTTTTTAAGTCTTCTCTCAGTCTCTCCAATATAACAAGCATCACAGTCTTCGCATTTGATGTGGTAGACGATGCCGGCTTTTTCTTCCTTGGGGATCTTGTCCTTGGGGTGAACTGGTCTGCTTCTGATGGTGTTAACGGCCATTCTCAAATTTCGGGACAAAGGGTATAAGAAAACTGTCCTGTAACGGAGGGGACAATGCGGTAACGGAGTGGAATTTTGATGCAAACAAGAACCCAGGGGTTGCAAAACTGAATGATGCCGATATGTAGTATCACAAGCAGTGTTGTCAGTAAATACTCGCCCGGTCGCCCCAGGCGACCATATTTCAGTCTGGGCGACCAAAAGTTGTATGATACATCAAGAGGGTTTTTGGGGTCGAAATGTACATGCATGAAAATGCTTGATATTTCCATTAATACATATTGAGACATTAAGATAGCAGCCAGTAAAAGAACCAGGGTAGACACCCGTCAGAGGTATCTTATATAGTAGTAACTAATACTCAGACTTACCAGGGGTAGGGTAATATTGTTTCCAAAGACAGACAAATTTTCAACATTAGCAGCCAGTGCACAGTTCTTGACAATTTTTTGGGGCATAACTTCAAACAAGCCTTGATGTTTCAATAATATCCAAGGGTTAAGAAATGTCAACCACAACAGCAGCATCAGCGCCTGCAATTAGTCTTTCCCAGGCAGCGATCACCATTACTTGTCAGATTGTCTTAATCACACAGGGGGTTCGACGATTGACAAGACTGAGTGCCACAACTTCTCTCACTGGTGAAATTGGTTTCCAGTCCATTTCTTTGTACAACGGCATTTCAGAACAAATAAGTTATTCTCCAGAATTATTGTCGACACTTTCTGTTCCCTTGAAAGAATGTGTCCTAAATTTGGTTGCATTCCAGCAATCTCATTCCCCATTCCTGCATTTCAACTGTAAGGCTGGCTTGTATACAGCAAGTTTCAGGAAGCATTGATCAATGATCATACAAATGATGGTCTCTTGAAAAGAAAAGGCATGTGCTGTCTCGTACCATTCAACGAGGAGTTTTGGCAAAGCAAAAGGTTACTGTACAGCACAATTGCCAAGCATCTTTAGGTGGATGGGTAAGTGTTGTGTATAGTTCCAATACGGCAAGTTGATAAAATATCAAATTTATCCCATCGCACTCTGCAAAGGAAACATTCAGTTTAGCCCAGCTACAGTACTCTAAGGTATTGATTTGACACTTAAATTTTATGTGGGAAGTAAGTGTCATGCATTGGTCTGAATTTGCAAGCAATCCAGGAATAGAATAATCAAGTAAAATCATCTAAATTGCTAACCTCAGCCGTACCAAATTTAGAGGGGCACATGGTCTTGAATTTTCTCACCAATTGATATATTCTGACAATGAAAAAAGGGTGTATCCTTTCTCTTCAGGGGCATGTGCTATACCATTGTATAGTGTCTGAATTTTTATTACTAAGCAACTACAATCCTATAATTCCCAACAAGGATACTTATTGAAGTTGTAATTCCATTTAAAGGGAGGAAAATCTCTAATGGGTCTCACAAAAAAAATTCTGTACATTTCACATTTATTGTTTTTTTTCGTACTTTTTCTTTTTGCTTTACAGTATCAAGAGTCATTGTATTCTATGTATAGCACTGGGTTGTCTTATAACATCATTTATGTGCCATCATTTAAGACTAAATTCAGAACTACATGCCTGTTTGATAGCCATGAAGAAGGTCAGAGAGCCCTTATTTTGATATGACACCCCTCTAGTGTCAGTGTGAGAAAATTACCCAATTTTCATTTCAGACCATCTTTAATGTTTTAAAAGCACAATCTCATTCCACTTGATGTAATATAATTATGTGAAGTCAGTCATACAACACTCTTCATAGCTGCCAAACAGGCACAGTCCTGCATTTAGTCTTAAATGATGGCAGGTGGGTGGCAGCACAGGCATTTCAACCATTTACCAACACAGCTCTATGGCCTGCATGATACTGGCCTCCTTAAACAGTACACTGAGTACAAGGAAGGTGGGAAAGTCTGGGCAATTCCCTTGAATCAGCCAACCTGCACCCCATTGGCATAACATAACTGCAGGGTGGTCAATTCAGGGACTTTCCCACCTTGGTGTATCTGTACCACTGGTAGTGGTCTGGTGCAGAACTGTTGTGAACAATTGTGATGCCTGTGGGTGGCAGAATGGTTAAGGTGCAGCCCCTGACTAAGCGCCTGACTCACGCTCTCTCTTCCATCTCATCAATCAACCCTCTATCTATCTATCTATCTATCTATCTATCTATCTATATCTATCTATCTATCTATCTATTTACATAAAGATGTTTTTTCCCGGGCTTTATTGCAGCCACACTGGTAGCTGTATTGAATTTTCCCAAAATGCAAAAGAGCAGTAGTTTTATGCATGCATTTTTGGCCGCTGTTTGTACAGGCCACATAGGCTTTTTTCAGAACGTCATGGAAGTCTTACTATCAGCAATCTTAAATGTTATCAAAATGCAATAATGTGTCAGGCTTCAAGCATGCTTATTTGGATGCAACAACCCAGAAAAAATCCTATTTTGGTGCCTCACATGCCAGTATAGCGTTGGTTGTGAGCAACAAGTGTATTTTCTGAGTACTTTGTGGTAGCCATATCAGTCGCAATCTGATGGATATCTTCATATAAACAAGAGCAAGAGGTTCATTTGTGCATACTGGGACTCAGCAATCCAGAAACCCCTATTTTGACGTATCATGCTCCATTTTGTGTTTGCTGTGAGCAACACAGTCATTTACTGACAACTTTGTGGCAATCATATCAGCGGCTATCTTGGATTTATCAATATAGGAAGGAGCATGAGCTTTCATATGGACATATTTGGACTCAACAACCTAGAAGACCCCTATTTTGATGTACTACATGCCTTTGTGTTATTTATTGCTGAGCAAAGTCGGTATTTTTCCATTTACGGCAGCCATGTTGGTTTGATTTTACTACCATCCTGATTATCTCTAACGAAAACACAGCAAGAGGTTTCATTTGTGCATAGTTGGACTCAGCAGCCCAGAAAACCCCTATTTTGATGTATCATACAAGTCTGTAGTGTCACTGTGAGCAATTTAACCCATTTTTCTCATCACGACAGCCATGTTGGCGGCCATCTTGGATTTCTCCTAACCTGCCATGCCGCCAGATGTCTACCCTGATTTTTCTTGAAGGCCAGACTATGTAGTAACAGAATATGAAGTCAAATGCTCTCCCTCTCTCAGTCACACAAATGACCCCCAGGCCATGGACTATGTAGGGTATATGCAGTGTGATGCAACTGCAGATCGGTGCAACCATTAAAACATGGGCGACCAACATTTAGTTTGGGCGACCAAGTTCCTAAACTTAGTCGCCCAGTGGGCGACCAAGCACTCATGGGTTACTGACACCACTGATCACAAGCCACCCAAGTGTACTCAGGTTTTGACAGCCATTTTCACATATTCAGAAAATCATGGTAACAGGGGCTGACTCCTAGCCTGGAAATGAAAAAAAAAGAAGTTTTAAATATTTTTGTCAATATTTCAAAAAGTACAAAATGTCCATCCATGAGACCATCAAAAGGCACAACTAGACCATACAGGCTACATGTATACCAAATTTCATCCGTGTGCATGCAATATGGGCTGAGTCCCAGCCCGGAAACGAAAAAGATATTTTTTTTTATATATTTCTCAATATTTCAAAAATTACAAAAGTTCCATCAATCAGACCATCAAAAGGCACAACTAGATCATACAGGCTAAAATCTAATGTGTGCCAAATTTCATCCATGTACATTCAATAGGGGCTGAGTACTGGCCCGGAAACTATCTATCCGCCCGCCGCCCGACCGCCCGCCTGGCGGACGGACAACTTTTGACCAAAGTGATAACGATACCTTCTTCGAACTTCGTTCGCTGAAGGTAAAAAGGTACACACGAGGTTACAGATTTATCATTGCCCGAAAAAGTAATCTGGAGACACACCTTTGCTCTGAAAATGACTTTGTCCCTTTGTTATTAGAGAAACACCATTAGGGACCGTTCAGAATTTATGACTGGGGGGGGGGGTGGGAGTTTTGGCCGAGGGGGTACTAACTTTTCACACGTGTTTCAAGGGGGGGTACTAATTTTTGACAAGATGTCTGAGGGAGGGGTAAGAAAATTTAACAAAACATATATTTAATAAAACACGCTTTTTTACGCGCAAACGTCCGCGAATCTGTATGCGCGACTGTACAACGGGCATATATGTATAATAATATAGGTATGTATTGCTTTGTATGTCGAGGGGGGGGGTACTAAAAATCCGCATGAATCCTAGGGGTGGGGTACTAAAAATCCGCATGAATCTCAAGGGGGGGGGTATCAATTTTTGACAGGAAGTTCTGACAAAACTCCCACCCCCCCCTCAGTCATAAATTCTGAACGGTCCCTTATGGTTTTCTAAATTTTTCTTCTGATAGCATGATGGCCAGTAATTTGGTATTTAAACAAGATCTAACGCAGCTAGAAGCAGCTCTTTTTTGTTGTTGAACATGGCAACGTCTATACTCAACTCCTTTAAAGTTACAGCTTCCCAGCTTTATCCTAACATATTTCCCAAGTTGTTTTCCGTCAACTGCACCTAAAACTAGAATTTGTGTCGCAAGCGGAACACATGCGAGTTCACTATGCGTATGTTGTTTTGCCATTTTTGTGAGTGGATTCTTGGGGAAAATGGTGTAGAATTTGGGGCCTAGATTTTCATACATGATCAGAGAAATAGAACAGACAATAAACTTAGCAGTGGTATCACCAGGAGGGGTGGGCGGTGCAGTAAAAAAGAAAGTACAAGCGGCTTACAACTAATTATGTCAATAGCAGGAAGGCCAGATCTAAAAGGTATTGAGATCAGTAGCATAACCATTAGGGGGGGGGTGAGAGGGCAGGGGGGACAACTTGCCCCCTGAACAGATTTTGGGGAAATTTCTGCAGATGTATTAGCAAGATTAGAAACGAAAATGGGGAAATGGTAAGAAAAATGGAGAAATTATGAGCAAAATGGGTAAATGGTAAGCAAAATGTGGAAATTATAAGAAAAATGGGGAAAAGGTAAGAGCCTTGGGCTCCCAATTGTTGGGACCCAGGTTCGGAAGCTCTCCACAAAATATTTTTTGCTTTGCTGAAACAATTCTTTGTCGCATCCATCAATCTTCAGATATATATCAAAGTAGGAACTCCTAGTACAGGGTGAATTTCCTATAAATCTAAAATGGTAAGTTTAAAAATGTATTTAGGAGTCGTCTGTAGGACTATATTTCTTTATGCATCTTCAAAAATGCCAGTCTTGTGAAGCAATATTGGCAATAATTTAGTTACTCGATTGATTAAAACTGTAGAAGACTCCAAATGATCCATTATTGACCTATTGAATATGCAATGACATCACAGTAACAAAAGCAGATTGAAGTAATCACTTGCACTTCCCTGACTCTAACTACTCAAAGGGTGTGACCTGGGTGTCTGCCAGTCCTTGAAAAGCCTTGAAAAGCCTTGAAAAAATTGCATTTACCACAAAAGGCCTGGAATCTGCTTCATACTAATAAAAAAAAGAAACACAGCTGAATATTTTGCGATTTCTTGTGACAGTCAGGTCGTCGATACATTTTTACTATCAGAAAAAAGTAATCTGCATTCTCTGGAAGATTGGCCTTGATTTTGGGAAAATTTGGGCCAAGAAAAGCCTAGAAAATCCTGGAATTTGATTCCAAAAATGCTGCAGACATCCTGCACTCAACACAACGAGACTGCAATGCAAGGGCAATAATGTTCTTCTAAAATTGAGTTATAAAATACAAGAACTTTTCTGCTGACTTGACTTGTGTTGTGCTGGTATACCCCGGCTGACTTGACTTGTGTTGTTCAGTTGATGTTGACAGGCTAGTAACCGTGGTAACTGTTACTGTATCCACATATTCATAACATTTTGTCAAGGACCAACCACTGGTATTTTCATTTTATGCACAATATTTCATTAACGTCTCTCTACTCAATCACCCTTAAATTAACAAAATATGAATGCACTATTGCAATGCGCTGAGTGAAACCTGCCTTATTTGGCTGTCCTATCAAGATGTGTGTGCAGAAGAAAATTTTGAAATGCTAATCTAGTGCATTAATAAAGCACATAGAAGCTTGAAAATGATCTTATAAAATACCTTGTATTTTTAGCTGTCAACCCCTTCCACAATTTTCCTGAGTTTTTCATTGTAAATAGCTAAAAAGTGAGTTACAAAGACAAAAGTGAGACACCAGTTGGTAAACATATATCAAGATGCCTGGGGTTATTTCTAATATAATTTTTCGTTCAGATAAATGTCACTGCAATAATTCCTTTCATTTAACATTATAGTATGAAAGCCACTATATGTACATTGTTATTTTTATTCTTTTAAAATATGTTCACTGCCATATTTGCCTGATAACTGCCGTTGAGTCTGTCCGTTTGTACAGTGTGACTCTTCAGGCTGGCTTGGTAGTCATCAAATAAACTGAATTGTACAGCAAAAAACATTGTAACAAAGAGTGTGCAGCTGTGGTTCATGTGAAAAAAAATTCACAGGACTGTCATGTTAAATTTTAATTGAGTGGATTGCCTCCCCCCAAAGATGGCATTGATTGCTATGAGAAAGTTCACTTTTACAATGGCCTTCAATGATGTGGGACTTCTTAGAAGGTGTTAATTTAAATATACTAACTCAAGGTGTGAATGGCAAATTGGCTAATTGGTGAAGTCTTAATTGCTATTCTGAATTGCCTGACATGCACAGTGCATCCTGGGGAAAAAATATATAGGCCTATGCATTTTCAACGAATTCTCAGCAATTAATTGAGATATCTTCATGAAAAAACGAAATCATAAAGATTAAGGCACCAGGATTCAAAAGAGCCTAAAATTCTAATTCTAGCCCTAATAGAAGTGTCTGAAAACTATCGGGAAGACATCGAACCTGTTTCGGCCAATCAGAGGGCAGTAAAACAATAACAAGAATATTTCTATTTCCTGTTTTGCCGTGATTTGGTTGAAACTAAAAACTTAAATTGTAATTAAACAAGACACAAAAGACACACAAAAAAGCAAGACGCCTCAAGTTAGCCTATTCTTCATTAATTTCATGAAAAAGAAACTTTGATAAGTGCTTCCTTGACTCTCACAAACGATCCAAAATTTCTGACTACCCCTTATTTAACTGGTTCGCTCACAAATGCGAGTGAACTCGCAAATAACCTATACACGTACTTCTTTAAATGACATAGGCACAGTCATGGGACTGTAGAAAAACAATGATTCAGTGAGATTATTTTATTTTGAGCCCTTTATTTGAAACTACAACTGTTTAAAAATGATGTACGCACATATTTCAGAATCTTCGTTCTCTTAAGTTAAAGTTTGGTAACTGCCAAAATTGATACATGCTAAAACTGAAATTAATTTTGCTGTGGTACTTTGAAGTGTTATATTAAAAAGTATTTTAGCCAAATGGGCAGGTCCCATAGATTAAGTTTGCAAAATTAAAAAGTATCTAACTGTCAAACTACCACGTCAAGTTCATGCAACTACATTCCTAGCGGCTCCATCTATAATCCAAAGTTGGTACCACCAGCTGTTTATCAGTTTATAAATAGATAATTGGATCTGGATCTGGATAATTACTCAGCATTAATTGTGACTTGGATATTTCGCTGAGGGTTGATCGCCGTGTGATAAATGAAATTACAAGGCTGGGAGTCATGGATGTCCAGGGTCTTTCAGTTGCCCCAGCATAGACCACTGGATACAACCCGTCTCCATTTAAGTGCGGTGGGCTCAGACAAGGTCAGGGGCTACTTATACATAGAGGCTCATAGATACGCTGACCCTGCCTTGGCTCCAACCTATGCAGGCACAGCACTTCCCTATAGGAGCCCAACGCTCTACCAACAGAGCTATCCCCCCTCCTCTTAGTCTAGTTCATGCAACAGTTATTGCAACTTCAGTTCTAGTGGCTCCATATATAATCCAAGGTTGGTACTACCAGTGACCCAATGGAACAGTGAACTACCTGGCTATTGTAATGATCCGAGACACCTAAAGACTTGATTTTACTGACTGTAAAATGTATATTTAAGAAAGATTTCAATTGCAATGATTTTAGACTGTTTTTAAAGCAAATACAGGACTCTGAAATGCTGAGTCAAATATACAGACTGAACAGTTTTCAACAAGCAATGAAATTGATTCTATTTTATTTTATTTATCAGTTTATGCTGTGATTTACCTTTTACATTTTGAATTATGTATTTTTTAACATTTACAGACAGACATACATGCACAAACCATGCTTTTTAATGCATTAATAAATGATATAATAGTATACATAACTCCACATGAGTACTACTAGGTAGTATTTATTCAAATGTTATATTTTGCTTACAAAAATATCAGATGAATGTTGTCCTTCACTCCTAAGAGCATTTTCATATTCTCAAAATATCCATAATGGAAGAAATTGATATATGCATAGGTCTAACCTGGAAAAATATTGTAAAAGTGATGGTAATCAATACAGACTTGATGGCATTTTATTTATTTCAAGCCTCTGTCAGCTTTGACAGCTTGGCAATGAAAATATTTGCTATTAGTACTAAAATTATTGGCAATTCCTTCAACAGACATCAATTGGATTGCCTCACAGCATGAGTTAGTTTGCATCTCTGCCTACAGATGGCTAGTTTGCAACTCTTCCACAGGTGGGCTGAGGTGGCTGATCACTGAAGCATGGGTTGCATTCCTGGCAAAGTCCCAATATTTACATATGGAGGGCTGCCAGTTCTTGACTGGCTAGTGGAGAGATAAGTCAGGGCTGGAATGCATCAGGATAAATTTTATCAAAAACACCATCAAATGCACTCCAATCTAATTTCTGCTTCCAATGTTTTTTGCACATTCATTACAAACATCAAACTAGCAACTGAGAAGCCCAAACTCCTTGCCTATCTTGAGATTTTGCATATAATTTGCCACTGGTGAGAACCAGCCAACAGTACCAGTATAACTGAATGAGGCATATGGCCTCATTCAGTTAAAAACCAAATGTAGGAACAACAACAAAAGGAAAAACAATAAAAGATTGATGTAACTATTATTTTCAGAAGTACTTTATCTCATATCAGCAGATTTTTTGGTCCAACTTTTCAAATAAAAAAATTCCAAAAAATAAAAACTGTGCTCTTTCAAAAGGCAAAATTGACCAACACTTGAATTCTCATTTCAAAATTACAATTATCTAAAAAATTGGTTTTTAAAAAATCAATAAAGACGACAGATCAATCTCTTATCATCCACTTCCGAAATGATTAAATCAAAATGGTTTTCATCCATGAATATGCTTTCATAGTCAGATTTAATTGAAAAACTGACTTTAGCATAACACACAAGATGTGACTTACTGAGTTGAAAATGAAATTTAACTGACTTTTTCAACTTATTCAAGAAATTATGCCGTGACGCCGGCCCTAGAATGCCAGAAAATGCCCGGGATCCCAGTAGACAACACTGTCTGGGTCAACTACAGGTTCGCTTTCGCGGAACATACATGTGCGTTCCTTTATGATACCATAATGTATAGAGACTTTATTTTTCTGCATTAGAACATATTTTTTTGGTCAAAAGTTGGGGGGGCTAAGGGGGGGCTTCAAACATTTTTGGGTGGCTTCAGCCCCCTCGCCCCCCCCCCCCGAGCCGCCACTGTCAATCAACCCTCATTAGCACCCTGAACTGGGCTTGGAGGGCTGCGCTTACTTACCAAATCTATCATATGCATCTATATTTATCTTAACAACAAACTAAGGCACTCTTGTCAAATTATCATGGATTCAAAAATATCTCAAGAGCTCCGGCATGTCGATATTTCTCAAATATACACCAGGTGGCACAAATATATGCCTTGAGACAACAGCAACAAAAGTTATCAAGTGACCAAAAATTCACATGAGAAAGCTCCATCCGAAACTTAAAATTTGTCCTACCTGTCATAACCTAAGGAAACTTGATGAACATCTGTTCAGCTTTTTTAGACTTTTGAGCTTTAACCTCATTAACATTTTGATTGTTAATTGGCAATTTTAGTCAATTCTCCAAGGCGAAAGAGTTTTATGACAAAAAGGTAAGGAGTCAAGATGATGGGGCTTTATGTACCTGTCTGTGCACTGACTAGCATAGATAGGATTTACAGGGACTACGGTAATACAGTGAGCTACATGCATTCTTGACACATGATAAAACATACATCTTACAACATCGTGACTCGTGAGAAGCCTTAGCTCACCTTAGTAACTACTAATAATAATTGGATGGTGCGAGGGACTATTAAATGTAACCCAGACCCTGTGGATTAACATGCCAAAGGATCATTAACATGACAAAGGATCTACTTACTACGATGACATTTTGAGGGATTGCTGAAATATGGGGGAGGCATCGTGAGAGGCCTTAACTTTCAGCTTTCCTCTGATCAGCTGTGTATTTACCTGTCAAAGGATACCATACCTGAGATGCTCATCTATTGGATTTGTTTATTATATATGACAGAGATGCTCATAGACTTGTTTTTTATATTACTGTAGTGACTGTATATATGTTCATAGACTGATATCTAGTTTGTCCATTATTATTATTTTTAGACTGTTATATCTAGTTCGTCCATTATTCAAGCACATTACCTAGTCCATTTTTCAAGTATATTACCTAGTCCTGATACTCAAATATTCACGAACAATACCTAGTTATTACCGCAGCACAAACTTTTAACATAGATCTGAACATAGAGGCTTCTGCAGAAGCCTGCGTTCAGTATTTTACTTTACTTTACTTTCAAACAGAGCGTTATGTACGAGCTACTGAGGGAAAAGTCTCGACAATGTCCTGCATTCAGACGTGACCTCGTGGCATCTGGAGACGCAAACCTGGTGGAAGATACGTCCCATGACTACTTGGGGAGAGGTCCCTCTGGAAGTGGCCTCAATGTGCTTGGTCGCCTCCTTATGACTCTACGCCAAAATCTCCCTCCCGCGGAAAATCCATCTTCTACAGTCCCTTGGCCCTCAAAAAGACAACATGTGACCCCCCGTTTCAATTCGCATCCCCCTCGATACCCTCAGTTCTCCCATCGATACCCCTCCCTGCTGAGCAACAACAACCCGTGCACAAACTGTGGAGAGAAGTCCCATACTTTAACGACATGTCGCTTCTCATCCCCTCTGCAATGCCACGGCAAAGGTTGATGACTAAAGGTGTCCAACTCCAGCAATACCCTGTGTGACACACAGATTCCAGTAGAATCTATTTTTATCCTCACATTTTACCCCAACTGGCCATCTTTGGGATGACTGGTCCAACCACAGAGGGCAATTAAATGACATGTTTACAACTGCTTGTCACATGCTTTTCCAGATGTTGACAGCATTTGGTACATTTTCCCAGGATACAAATAATACAGCAAAGGAAGATGTTGGTTATGGGGCTTGAAGTTACCAGGCCCTTGTCTTGTTAATGTCCATTAGTGAGGGACTTGGCTGGCCAGATATAAACAAATGACCTTTAATGACTTTTCTAAAAATAGATTCTACTGGAATCTGCTTCGTTCTATACCATTGCAAGTTGTACACCTTTAGTCATCAACCTTTGGCCACGGTTGCTCCGAGTATGGACATAAACGAAAATCTTGCCATCAACGTTTTCAGCAGTCTCAATACTAGGGAGCAGGCTATGAGACTACAGCCAACAATCTGAACTGTGATTCTGTTTTACTTGATACATCAAGTGGCCTTGATGGGAGTGTTGTTATGAATTTTGACAAATTTTTATGCGCAAATAATGTTTCAATTTGCTCTGATGGAAATGATTATTGTTTTGATAATGTTTCGGTTATTGTTGCTGATGATATGCAATTGAATGATGTATTACCATGCAATAGTAATGCTAGAATAGTAGAAAGTGATCATGTTAATGTTGATGCTTCTGTGAATTTTTCTAGCACTGTAAACTATGACTCGGGGACTCCTGATAATGTCGATCCATGGAGTGAACTTAAACATTTTAGGTCTACTCATGTAAAAAATCTGCTTATTGGTGCTCTCAATATTAACAGTCTACGTAACAAATTTGATGCTTTGAAACATGTTTTAACTGATGGTTTTATTGATGTTTTTACTGTTAGTGAGAGTAAACTTGATGAATCTTTTCCAATTAATCAATTCAGTGTGAAAGGTTTCTATGTACACAGACAGGACAGCACTGCTAGCAGTGGTGGTCTAGTTGCTTGGGTTAGAAATGATCTACCTAATAATAGAAGATATGACATAGAAATTAATGACTGTAATATTCAATCTATGTGTATTGAAATGCATTTAAATAAGGAAAAGTGGTTTATTTTTTCTATATATAGACTTCCACAATCCTGTGTGAATGGTTTTACTGATGTTTTATGTAAAATGCTAGACAAGGCTCTTTGCGAATCTGAGATGATTGTTATTATTGGTGATATCAATATTGACTTGTCTAAGAAACATTCTAATGCTGATAAGCTTCTTGATGTTATGAATCTATATAATTTTAGCAACAAAGTCGACTCACCCACATGTTTCAAAGGTTCAGTCCCTTCCATTATTGACTTATGTTTGGTCTCACAACCTAGGAGGTTTAGTAATTTGTTGAATTGGAATTGTGGCTTAAGTGATTGGCACAACATGATTGTAATTGCCACAAAGATAACAATGCCTAAGGTCTCACCTAGCGTCTTTAATTATAGATCATATAAGAATTTCAATGCGGAGAATTTCCGCAAAGATGTTAGTTATATACCCTTCCAGGTTATGGACATATTCGATGATAATGATGACAAGTATCTATTTTACAACAGTTTAATCTCTGATGTGATAAATGAACATGCTCCCCTTAAAACAAGGTATATTAAAGGAAAAAGTGCTCCACACATGAATAGCGAACTGAAAAAACTTATGTATAAAAAACGAATGTCGCAGAATGCTTATTGGAAAAATAAGGGAAATCCGAGGCTTTGGGAAGCATATAGGAAAGCTAGAAATGCATATGTTCGATTAAACAGACAATCACGTCGTAAATACTTTAGTGAGCGATGTCATAATGGAAGTAATGATTCTAGTTTTTGGAAAGTGGTAAAACCTTACATGACAGACAAAGTTAAAAATTCAAATGATATTTTGTTGAAGGAAGGGGAGGATATCATCTCAGATCATGCTAAAGTTGCTGATGTCTTTAATAATTACTATAGTCACATAGTTGATCAGATTGGTAGCAATGAAATGTGTGAAAATTTGTCTCTTGATGATGTAATAATGAAATATAATGATCACTCAAGTATAAGTTTGATAAAAAATACTTGTAATACTGATGCATGTACATTACAAACTCTTACTACAAAGCAGGTTGAGAATATTTTATCTAAGGTTAACCCTAAGAAAGCTACGGGATGCGACAATTTCCCACCAAAATTATTGCATGTTGCACGAAATGAACTTTCTCCATCTATTACCAATATCATTAATGATGCCATTAGTAACTCCAAATTTCCATGTGATCTTAAATATGCTGAAATTGCACCATGCTTCAAGAAGGGTAATCCTTTAGATAAGACAAAATATAGACCTGTTAGTGTATTATCATGTATCTCAAAAGTTGTCGAATCAGCAATTGACACTCAGATCAGTGAAGTATTTTATGGCAATAAGGCTGGCTGTCTCTCTGCATATCGCAAAAAGTATAATACTCAATCAGTTTTGGTGAAAGCAGTTGACGACTGGAAAAATGCTCTTGATAATGGTAAATACTGTGGCGCCCTACTTATGGACCTAAGCAAGGCTTTTGATGTTATTCCCCATGGCTGTTACTAGCAAAACTTAATGCATATGGATTTGATCAGAAATGTGTTAAACTTATTCAGACATATTTAAATAATAGATACCAAAGGGTTAAAGTTAAAGCAGCAAGAAGTGAATGGACTAAGATTTCAAAGGGTGTGCCACAGGGCTCTATCCTAGGCCCGACTCTTTTTAACATATTTTTGAATGACATGCTGTTTAGCGTCAACAATTATGACATTTATAACTATGCAGACGACAATACTATATCATATGTTTCTGAGACATCTGCTGATTTGACTACTAATATTGAACAATGCGGTGATATGATAACTGAATGGTTCACTAATAATGGCATGCAGGCTAATCCCAGTAAATACCAAGCTATTGTTTTTGGAAATAAGAAGGATAAGCCAGAAAGTTTCACAATTAAGGGTCATGATGTTAAATGTATGGAAAGTGTTAAATTATTAGGCATTGAAATTGATTGTAAGCTCTTATTTAATGAACATATGTCTAAGTTATGTAAAAAGGCTAGTCAGCAAATTAATGCTATATCAAGATTGCGTAATGTATTAGATACAAATGTTAAAGAGCATATATTTTCATCATTTATTAAAAGTACTTTTAGTTACTGTCCTGTAGTCTGGATGTTCTGTTCACAAAGTGATATAAGAAAGCTTGACAGGTTACAACATAGAGCATTGAGGTTTGTTTATGACGACTTTGATTCGTCCTATTCTGATTTGTTATCTCGAAGTAAAAGCATGGCTGTGTCAAATTATCTTAAGTATGTGATGTGTATTGAAATGTACAAATGTGTGAACTCTTTGCTCCCTGACTATCTTTGTGATCTGTTTAAAAAGAAAGACCAATGTTATGACATGCGAGACAATTGTAAATTAATTCAAAGAAATTTCAAAAGTGTTACTTATGGTTACAAGTCATTTTCATATTATGGTGCTAAGGTCTGGAATGAATTGCCCAACAACTTAAAATGTTCTTCTACTTTAATTGAATTTAAAGCTAAGTTAAAAGAAATGTTGACAGCTAGGGACTGAATGTTCTAAGTATGTATTGTTGCCCAGTCTGTGTACATGGTGCCTGTTATTGTTTTTATTGTTATTTGTTACTTTGTTTTTAGTCATGTAATAGCTTTATAGCTAATGTTGTTTTTTTGTCTTTTGAATCATGACGGTAAATAAATATTATTCTTATTCTTATATTCTTATTCTTATTCTTACTTACAGGAGTTGCACAGACTAGCCAGCGGCAGTGGCCAGAATCAAACCCTGGTACCAGGAACCATGCAGATCTGATCAGCAAGCATGCTACGACTAAACTACGTTCCAGATGGTTTATTTATAAGACAAAAACATTTGTGATGTTTTGGGTTTGTAAATTTCTCTATATGTATTGTGGGCCAAAAAAAACTATAGAAGCCAGACTTATGACTTCAACCAGTTTGCTTTAACAAATCAATAACACACATAAGAACAGTGAAAAGATTTTAAAAGTTGGTTCTATTCACATTTTTCCAGGAATTAAAATCAGCCACTTTAAAATTGAAAATCACAAAATGAAACACAATTTGCCAATTGCTGTCATGCCTTATATTCACAATTACTTCAGTATAGTTTAATGGATCATATTTTTCATTTCAAAAGCATTCATCTGATATCCATACAAACATGCAAAAATTAGAAGCACGACATTAAATGAATTCTTGAGTACTCTTCCATTCCAACATCAATCAATTCTTCCCTTCACAGGAGATGTACAACATATCCTACATTAGTGACATGAAATTACCACATCAACAGTAATATTATAATCCTGGTGAACCCAGTCTAACTGAAAAAGATAAGAGGAGGAAAACAAGTTAATGCTCACTGCAAAAAAAAGCAACAAAAAAACAAAAACAAAAGGAGAATAATTTTGGAGAGACATAATTAATATGTTTAGCTTCAAGGGTCAACCGACGTAACCGATTTTTAAAAATTGAGTAACCCATGATTTTTATTAAATTTTCATAATAAAAATATAGCTAATATAGATAACGGGCGTCCCACTTGTGTATTGGGAGTAATGCCAACACTATGGGATGTATACTTTTTATTTTTCGGACATTATTGTATCTTTTATCCTAGATTGATAGATAGTTTTTTATTGATGCATTATGTACTTACAATTTTCATAAGATACTCACAGAATAATAACTAGGTAATTAACAACACAATTTAAGACAAAAATAGCATCAAAGGTAAACAGCTGAGTTACAGCGTAACTATATAATTGCTGCAACCAAGTTAAATAAATAATCTTTTAATTATATTATGTATAAAAAGAATGAAAATGAGAATGGGTATGGATATGGGATGTGATGATTCCTTAAATTGTGGCAAATGAATAAAAGTATAAAATTGATCAGTATGACTGCAGTACATTTTGACAATAATGTTTTGCTAACAGCAGCTTGTGGTTGCTTCTCAGGAAGTGGGGGAGGGCCCCCCCAAAATGGATTGATGGCCCCCCCACTGCCCCCCCCATTTCATATTCCAATAATTTGAAAAATTAATTTAAATGAAAGCACGTAAGTCTTTGCGGACCGTGCTGGCGCTCACCTATGCCTTGTTCTCTCCAGCATGACCATTGACTGAAGCATTTGACAATTTTCAAATTTCTTTTGCAAAATTAATCGAAAATCAGGGCTGCATGATAAATGCAAATTTTTATTAAGAGATCATGCAGTGCAAAATATTTATCGCAGAAAGGGTAACAAATTACAACAATAATTTTGGTATTTTGTACAAAAATTCTCTTTATCTTAGCAAAATTCGAAATTTTTATGACAAATTTACACAATTTTTAGGTTAATTTACCTTTCGCATATGCATCGTACCACATCAGATATTCTGTCTATTGCACCCTTATCAAAAATATCTAGAAGTTCTGTGCAACATTGAAAGTTTAATCATCAATGATTTAGGAAAGAATTTCCCTTGTGATTGTTCAGTTAAAGAAATATTGTGCTTTGAAAGGTCTCTTGGTGGACTGTTTAACTATCAGAGCAGTTAGATTAAATTCTCAATTTTTCATGTGTTGCATAACTTTTTGTTATTGAAGTAACACTTAAATGTATTTTGGGAATCTATCACATATTTTTCAAAACCTTTTGAATATTATGTTACAAAAAGATCACAGCTGATCCATTCAAAAGATTCAATAAAAATATTATAATTATGGCAAAAGGTCTTAGAGAAGACGATTCTGCTGTGAAAAATACATTTGTGACTCTAGAATCTGTTTCATGATCAAGATAAATCAGTGACTGTTGTGACTAATCAACCTTAAGTTATTTTAGTGTAAGAATCAGATGCATATTCCTTTTGTTTGTCAGTGACCAACAAGCAGTTATAACCAAAAATCAAACTACCGTATGAAAGTGAACAGCTGTAATCAACATTCTGCACTCTGTCCAACAATGTGAGCATCAATGTTGTTGAGAAAAATTATTTCTCTCTAAAAAAAAATATCCAAAAAGAACATTTAAGGATTTCTTTGCAGGACCTAAAAATTAAAATAAATTTAAAGTAAATCAACACAGATTACATGTATTCTGTTTGTACATGTTGGTCAGGAGATAAGATGTTCAGTGTTACGTACTATCTCATTCTGAAATGGGCTTGTGTCGCTCTGTTAATATTTGCTCATGTACCTACAACCCAAACATAGGCGTATTTCATAGCGGTCGGGGGGGGGGGGGGGCGGCTACAGCCATGTTCCCGACACCAGAGCAAATGGAGTTTTTAGGGCAAATCCTCATCAATAACAGGGCAGATTCACCTTCCTTGCCACATGTATGCCATTTCATTATTTCTGCATAATAGTAATAGCCCTCCTGCGAAACGGATGCCGATAAGTCTAAAAAATGCCGCAAAAAGCTGGCCCCCCCTTGGCCCCCCCACTCATGGATTCCTAGCTATGCCACTGTTCTCAGGTTATGTTTCTGTTGTGATTTGACTTGAAGAAGATTTTGGATGTATTGAGGAGCCTGATTGTTGATTGCCTTCCATGTAGTAATCATCAATTTGAATTGAATTCTTGCTGTGATTGGTAACCAGTGCAGTTATTACCTACAGTGGCTGACACTGTCATGTTTTTTCAATCTCTCAATTAATCGAACTGCTGAGTTTTGTGCAACCTGAAGTTTATTTAATAATCGGGTGGCAGTGCCATACAACAGCCCATTTCCATAGTCCAAATGAGGTGTGACAAGTGCATTGACAGCAGTTTTAACTATTTCCTTGTCAAGGTTTTTTCGGAGTTTCGATAAGTTTCTCAAATTGAGATATGCGTTACGACACATTTTGTTGATCTGCTTCTCCATGGTCATATTTATGTCAAAGAGCACACCTAAGTTGCGAACATGGTTTGCAGTCTTGATTTCAACATTGTCTACATTGATAAATGTCATTTAAAGTTTCTTCAATTGGTTTGGTGCTCCAATCAACAGAAGTTCAGTTTTATCTCCATTATTGCAAAGCTTGTTATCATGCAAGAAATTTCGGATTTCAGCAATTGATGCAATTTTCCATTTTCTCTTTTGCATGTTGTTCACCCAAAAAGGTTGGTTTAAATGACAGGATAAGTTGCTCATCATCAGTGTACTTCTGATCATGTACTTGATTTCTTCGTGCTACTTGACTGACTGGGGCAACATAGGAGTTATATAGGATTGGTCCAAGTTTGGAACCTTGAGGAACCCCAAAATTGAGTGGAAGTTTGCTTGATGTTTTGTCATTTATTATCGCAGACTGTGATCTTTCAGAAATGTAAGATTTGAACCATCTCAAGGCTGCACTGTGCACCCCATACCTGTTGCGCAGTCTTTCTAGCAAGTTTCCATGGTCAATTGTGTCGAACGCAACAGACAAGTCTAACAATACTAGCATTGTCACCTCACCGTTGCTCAGATTAAGCATAATATCATTATGGATTTTTGTTAAAAGGGTTTCTGTGCTATTAAATTGCTTGTAGGCTGATTGTTTTTCATCCTCAAGATTGTTCTGAGTGAGGTGTTCAACGTACTGTTTGATTACAGCACTTTGAATGATTTTACTCAGAAAAGAAAGGTTTGAGACTGGTCGATAATGACTGGTCATGTGCACCAGTATTAATGTTAAAATCTCCCATTAAATAGCATAGCACATTACTTTTGCTTACATGGACAAGAAGTTGCTCAAGACAATCATTGAATTCAATAATGGAAGTATTAGGCGGTCTGTCAATTTCGCCAACTATGATATTATTTGTTGTGCTGAAAAAAGATTTGTCTATTTCAACAAATTCTGACCCTACAACATCATTAAACAAGCAACCCTAATCATCACGGATCTTGAAATCAATCAAGTTACAAATTTATGTATAAAGAGACACCTCCTCCTGTACCTCCTACCACAGGCAAAAACAATGTTTCATGTGTTCCACTCCACTGCGGCCCAACGTTAGGCCCTACCACTCAGTGGCGTAGCCAGGATTTTTTCCAGGGGGGGCAAACCACCAAGACATTTCCCAAAAATTGTAATCACTGTATACCTAAGCAACAGCTTTCCGCGTGTCGCGCATTGTAAAACAGTGTTAAAAAATTGTTTCAGGATCTCATTGCCATTGTGGTTGTCCCAAAATTAATAATAATTTGGTAATTTGTCTGAATAATGTGATGAAAATCTTCGGATAATGTCGTGAAAATGCTAAAAAGTTGGGAAATGTTTAACAGAGCTTAAGAAATTACTTCTTGGTTGGCAATTTACGGAAGATGTAGCTGAAAAAATTAAGCATTTCTTTACAAAAAGCGGAAAAGCTAGTACCTAAAATCCAGGGAAATAAAAGTTGAAAGGAGATTAACCAATGCTGTAGAATTCTGTGCATTCTGTTCAGATATAAATATATAAATGAAAGCACTTGAGAACTTTTCATTCAGTTCACAGAAGTATCACTGCAAAAATTAAGAAGAAAATTTTGTGTCAGAGAACCTTTTTGTTGAGGTTCAAGAGAAATTTTTGGGAAATTTAAAATAACAGTTTGGTAATTTTTTTAATTGGTAAATTAAAGGAAAATGAGGTGCAAATTTGCAAAATGTCAAACCAGAAAACTGGAAATCTTGCAAATTTTGTTCAATACATATTTTGATAAAAAATATTTGCAAACACCTCAGGCCTAGCACAACTTCCTTTGATAAAAAAAAACAGTCCTACATTGTGCACGTTGGTTAAACATTTTGAAAATTTGGGAATTTTTTTGCGTGTGCATGTCATTCGGTGCCAGAAAAATTGGGAAATTGAGAAGAAAAAATGGGGAAATGTCAAGAAAAAATGGGGAAATCTGATAAAAGCCGTCGTAAAATTCCACTTTTCTTTTATCAATTTTCCCATTACCTTTTAGCATTTCCCTCAATTCTGGCCATTTCCCCATTTTGCTTAACATTTCCCCATTTTGCTTATCATTTCCCCATTTTTCTTACTATTTCCCCATTTTTCTTCCTATTTTGAGCAATATATCTGCAAAAATTTCCCCAAAATCTTTTCAGGGGGGGGGCAACTTGCCCCCCCTGCCCCCCGCTGGCTACGCCACTGCTACCACTGAGAGAGGAACAGGGATCAATGTTATACCAAACACACATTGTTGTCTCCGATGGTACACAGAATGCCTCATACGTATGATGAGGGCTCATCCGCTTACATCTGCCTGTTATGAACCATACCCTATTATTCGCATTACAGTTTGTCTCACAACATGCGAACTGGTGTTTGATCTAGTTCCTCCTCATCTACAGGTCACACAGTAGTAATACGCATACTCACGGTTGAAGAGCCAATCTGCAATTTATTTATCTCATTTTTGTGATGTTTTGGTGCTGTTATTGTCAGATTTTTTACAACGAACGTGCGTTCTAGAAATGAGACAGACTGTAGGCGCCCGGTGGGCAGATGTAATGATGAGATGGGCAATTAATAGTTTTTTGCATTAAGCTTTGGATAAAGTCATATTTTGATGGGTGTGGCTTGTCAGTAAAAGAATGAAATAAAAGATGGTATGTCAGTAGAGTAGAAGAATGAAATAAAAGCAAACCTTTATAATCTCCACACACTGCTTTTCAGTGACATAGCCATTTCTATCCAAGTCATAAAGTCTGAAGGCCCAGGTCAACTTCTCATCTATGGCACCCCTTGAAGCAACACTCATGCCGCAGTGTTGGAGTCCTCGAGGCCGGCCTCGTCCTCGAGGCCGGCCTCGGAGCCAATTTTGATGGCCTCGGCCTCGGTCTCGGATAACCATTCCTTGGCCTTGGCCTTGGCCTCGGACCCTCTGGCCTCGGATATTTGGCCGAGGCACGTCCGAGGCCAGAAAAATTAATAAAGTTCAATTTTGCTGGAACAGTCAAACAAAATTTTCCTTTCAGCTAAGTATAATTATCTGTCTGTTTATTTAATATAAGGAACCTATAATCCTATACATTATTAGAATCTGATAGAATAATTTTCTGCTCTTCTTTTTAGACTGTCTATATCTATATTAGGCCTGTTTTAGGCTGAGTGCCAAGTTATAAAAGGTGCCATTTCTGGTGATATATAAGAAATTATAAATAGACCGACAGTATTTGAATATTTTTGAATTTGAATTTTCCTTCACTAATTAAAGATATAAATTTCAACCATAACTATTTGAGGTTTTAAAGTTTTTGCTTACATGTTGTGTAATGTGAAAGATGCGTTAGTACCTGATCATTAACTTCACACACCAGTGTGTCTGACTTAAAACACAACTCAACAAAATGGAATGGGACAAAATTTGTGACTGAATCTCATCCATGCCTCAAAAAATATTCCAAATAACTTTGATATAACACAACTTGAACTTTGAACTTGAACTTGAACTTTATTTGTACCAAAATGAATACATAAATACATATTGTATAATACTAGAAAATGGCCATTAGTGGAAAAAGTTTGACAATGCATTATTGTAAAGTGACGCAGCATGGCTACGTGGTCATGTGAAAATAAGGGAATATTTTAGGAAGACATGGTGTTTAGAGTGATGTGCAGGCATTTAGAAAGTGGCTAATTGTTGACATGTTTGTGTAGATGTGAATCAGATATAAGCTGGAAGCCTGCCTGTTGCGCAAGGTTCGGGCTGGCTCCAGGCAAAAACAGATGAACATAAGTGCTGCCATCTGTGGGAAATGGTTATGAGAAGTGGCTCCCTCTGGAGAGGAGTAAAATATGAGAATATGCTGTTTCATGCACTCCTGGTGGGAGATTGGTGGTGGAGTTGGCAAAGGGAAATAAGAGAGGAGTTAGATAGTTGTGGATTCCCATCTGAAATCTGAGTGCAAAAAATTAGGACAGGCGGATAGCTTGGGTGAGTGACATGCGTGTGAGAGGCGTTTATAGCTGGCAACAGGGGTGGTCATGTGACCTGAGTTTTAACTGAAATGTTAGTGGGGATAATCATAAGGCACAGCAGGGCCAATAGTTTTGCCAAAAAAATGCGAGTGGCTCCTGCTTAGTACTAAAAAACAGCATCTAATTAAGCTTTTAGATAATTGCAATCTTATAACACTGATTACATTCTCTGATTACATGACCATACATTAAAAACACTAGAAAAAAAATAGAAATTTTATCTATCATAAATCTAAAAATAGAAAAAGACAATTTACGTGGATATACAATCTTGTGACAAGGATTACATTTTCTAATATAAGTACATGACCATACAATTAATACACTAGATAAGAATTAAAATTTGATCTACCATGAATCCAAAAATAGAAATAGACGATTTACGTAGAATGCTGATGGAGGTAATAGAGTCAGTTACGGCATAATTCGATTGCAAATGTAGCAGTTCCTTATGGTACATGGCAAGGAATATTTATTGATGAAAAAGGTTTTTAATTTAGACGTAAAGATATGAATAGAGGCTGTACGATGAGATTTAATGTCCTCAGGTAGGCTGTTCCAGGATTGAGCAATTTTGTAGTTTAGACATTGTTTACCAATTTGGGATTGAACTGAGTTTATGTGGATGTTTACTCTTCCACGGGTGGAATGATAATGAGTTATTTGGTTTGCTTTCAATGTATCTTTAAAATATGATGGTAAGTAATTGTTCAGAGCTCTGTAATATAAAAGACAAGATCGGAACTGGTACAAATCGGCTGGTTTTAAGCTTTTGTATTTATGAAAGGAATGAGTGGTGTGAGAATTATATTTCTTTTTGTCAATGATTCTCATGACCTTTTTTTGTAAACCTTGGATTCTATTAATTGTTGACTTAGGTGAATTTCCCCAAGCTATTAAGCTGTTGTTTAAATAGGGTACCACAAGTGAGTTGTAGGGATGCACGGATATCTGGCAAGGTATCCGGTATCCGGCCGGATATTGGAATTTGCAGGATATCCGGTATCCTGCAGAATTAGGGTGTCAGAACCGGATATCTGGGATGCTCAAAAATAAGTGAAAAACTAAAAAAACTTGATAATAAATGAAAGAATGTTACAAGAACACAATCAAAAACATGATGTAACCATCTTCAAAAATTTAATTGACTTAAAGAACGTAACGACAAAACATTCCATTAGAGGAACAGTCCTCCTGCCGGACATGATGTCTCTGGGTTCTCAGAAAAAAATATCTATTATCAACCGCGTATGATGAAAACTTCCTTTTCGTATGTTTATTATCCGGTTCCAACTATCCGGTTACCATCCGGTATCCAGCAGTTGGTGATGCCGGATTATCCGGTATCCGGTACCCGGCCATTTTCACTATCCGTGCATCACTAGTGAGTTGTAAATAGTGAATAATATATTGGAAGGAAGTGCATGTTTAAGTTTATTCATAATGCCAGCTATCCGAGAAATTTTATTGGCTGTTCCATCAATATGGTTTTTCCAGTTTAGCGTGTCAGTAAGAATAACACCAAGAAATTTAATTTGGTGAACTCTTTCAATTTGAGATCCATTAAGGTTAAAGTCTAAATTAGCCTAATTTATTAAGCTCCTTGGAGTATGAAAGATCATGAATTTAGTTTTCGAGACATTGATAGATAATTTGTTTGCGGAGAACCAGTCACTTATTTCTTTAAGTTGGTCATTGATATTCTGGTTAATGGAGGGAGTTATGGATTTTTCGAAGGGAAATATAATGTTCGTATCATCTGCAAATATTATAAATTGCGCATTGGATGATGTTTGAGCGATATCATTTATATATCATAATATAAACAATAGCGGTCCCAGTATGGAGCCCTGCGGTACTCCAGTGGAAATGTGTAGCGTATCAGATCTAATCTGTTTAAAATAAGTGAATTGCTTTCTGCGATATAAGTAACTTGAAAACCATTTGTGGGCAATTCACAAATTTGCCACTGCCTAATAAATTGGAACCCAGCAATTCAGAGTATTTGAAGTGATAAGCTGCCTCAGAATTTTTTTTAAAACTAAACAATTTTTTTCCAGTCATGGTGAAAAAGATTAATAATTCTTTCCCAGCAGTCTTTAAATGAATTTCTGGTGGATGGGCTATCTCAGTCTGCAATGTTTGATTTAGAAGTAAATAATTAAACATAGGCCTAATTGAGGTTGTCAGACACTCAAAACAAATCTAATCTGTCACTCTTTCCGTAAAAAACAATCCCAGTGAGATGAGTTCCATGCCCTGTTCTTTAAAAATGTAATGGTTGCCCCCTTATTGTCTTCACTTCAGTGTTTTGCTTGAGTCATTGAGTGAATCTTTAAAGTTAATCACCCTGAAGTACACCAGAGACACCTATTGTTTGTGCCTGGTTGCTATAAACAAAGCCAACAGAATCACATGACTGTCTGTTGTTCAATTGTGACGTCACCACATCTGATGAGGTCACAGTAGCCAAGCTCCCATTGTGACGTCATGCCCCTGGTGGATTAGAGACAGAACAGCGGAATTTTGAGTGTTGTGTGCAGCTTTGACTGACCACAGCTGAAAAACGGATGCGGATTGGTCACTTCATTTTTTTACCAATTATCAGTTAATAAAGCAAGGATCATCTGGTTAGAATTTTAAAAACATGGTATTACTCTTGCTACTTTATAATCCACAAAAACTAAAAAATTTAGTATTTTTTATTAACATTTTAAAGTAAATTCAATTGGCCCTACTGATAAAGTAGAGTAGGTCGGGGCAAGAAGCCCGGGTTAGGTGAGAGGCCCCCCCAGGCTTATATCCAAACTTACATTTTTGGTGCGTTTATCTATTTATAGGATTGAAGCTAGAGGCGTTTTAGGTGACGTCACAAATTTTCATTGCAAACAGCACCAAACCATAGTGGAAATTAAAGAAACAAAATAATGTGCATGGTTTTTGTAACTTGGACTAATTATTTGAAAGGGGTTGTCAGAAATAACTTTGGAAATTTTCAAAAGTATAATGGATATCTGCATTGCTTCACTTTATGTCTATCACATAAATATGATTTGGATCATATTTTTTGCATTTTAGTTCAAAATATAGAGGTCAAATTAAAATATGTGGGTTTGGGGCGAGAGGCCCCACATGATATGGGGCATGAGGCCCCCTTCACTGGGGGTTCAAAGCTGCTTCAGGAACCATTATTAATGTGTACTATACCTTAAATCTTGATAGAATAGCTAATTAAAATAGAAAACAAATTGAAACAGGGTAAAAATATTAAAAAATAAAAGTATGAACTGAAAAATTTTGAAATTCAGAAAATGTGAATAGAATGCCTTAAAAAGGATAGAAGAACCCTAAGAAATAACTTTTAGGCTGAATGCGCTCGTAAAAAAAATTGCCATAGGATTATAATAGGGGGGCTTCTTGCCCGATGGGTGGGGTAAGAAGGCAATTTTAATTTTTTTACAAAAATGGCCGTAACTCCTTTATTAAAATTGGTAGACATTTGTTTCACTAGTTATTAGTAGAGTCCAGTGATCCCTTCCTGACAGCATAAGCATTCAAATAATCGCCCATAAAAAGTAGGTCAAATCGCACCTCGAAGTTAAGGGGGGCCGCATGCCCCGACCTACTCTAAGTGCGGATAGAGCACTTTTCTTGGGCTGGATTTGCAGCATTTAGGCCAGTAACATCATACTGCAATTTCAGAAATATGGTAATACTTTAATTGCACTGTTATAGCCTTATCGTAAGCGATGACTAAATGCCTCAATTACCTGTATAGTGCATATTGACACTCTTTATACACTCTACCCCTGGTCTACAGTAGGCCTAGTTGTAGTTGTTATAAAGTGGTATATAAGTCCTATAAGGGCTGGGTATTTATGATAGTGAATTTTAATGAAATCTGAATGTACCTGCCGCTATAATCAATAAAAAAAGTTTCAAGTTTCATATACTGATTGATTGATGTACTAGACTGATCAATCTAACTTTGAGTGTGACCATAAGCTCCCTTTATTTCCAAAATTTCAAAGCTCTGGCTGGTCCACATGATTACAAAATTACAAAGTGGTGCTCCAATTTCCAATGTCAACAGGAGACCCTAAAACTGCATTGAAATCATAGGCGTACGGCGCGCGCAATTTTTGGGGGGGCGAGTGACAATTGCCCGAATTTCACGATCTAAATTTATAAACATTTCAAATTAAATTGCCAGGAAATCATAAATTTTCAGTAGTTTTTATTTAATAATCTGCCCAAATTTTCTAGCCTTTTTGCCCGAATCTTACTCTGTTTCCCAAACTTTTGGGGGGCGATCGAACCCCCTGCCCCCCCCTCCGATACGCCTATGATTGAAATGCCCATGCCACGGACTAGGTCTTGGTCTTGGTCTCGGATGTCCTGGCCTCGACTCCAACACTGGACTCATGGTACAAAGGATCTTCTTGTAGTCTATAGTGCCATTGCCATCAATATCATATGACTGAAAATAAAGGAAATTACAAATAATGTTTGGTTGGGCATATTCACTTACGAATAAATAATTTGATTGAAACTTTTCAATAGATCAGAAATTTCCAATTATTTAATCCTTAAGAATGTTGATTAGGCCCATTTATGATCATAATTATACCAAAGCCAACTGTACGTAATGTTTTTAAACCAGATATCTGTAACCTCCACTCCCTACCCCCGTATATTGTGGGGAAACTGTTTGGCATTTCCTGGGGATTACCAGGTTGAAAATGTCTTCACCCCTGGGGGTGGAGATTTTATTTCTTAAGTTAAGCAGTCAAATCCATGGGTGTCTAGCACTGTTTAGCTGTCTAGAGAGAGTCGGACAGCATAATTAGGGGGAACGGGGGCACATTGGGACGCTTTAACGTCTACTAATTTTGCTCAATGCTGAAAGCACTGAAGAACTCAGAAGTTTGCATGAGTATCACCCATACTATTGAGCTTAAATGCAAGGCATAATAAGCAAGACTGCACCTACCCTTTAGCAGCCAGAGAGTCGTAAAAATGACTGTCCCAATGTGCCCCGGCGTGGCACAGCCGGGGCACATTGGACATCAATTAAAAAATCATTTTAACACTCCATGTGCAATAGATATCATACATAAGTAGTGCGTAAGACAATACACAGTACATTAACACCTTGTAGTGCCAATAGTTCATCACTTTAAACTGTTTTAAACATCTAACATAAACTGTCCTGGGTGCGGACGTCTATGTAAGTAACACACAGTACTTTGCGCCAAATTTGTTAACAGAGCATGGTAATCCACTATATACCTCTATTCACTGTGGCCTGAACACCTGTTGTGTGCTGTCCCAGGTCATTCAGTTGCCTTGGACACTTAAATTCTGCCATATTAAGTGCGTCCCAATGTGCACCGAATTCACTGTCCCAATGAGCCCCGATATGACTTTTACACCAAAATGCTAATTTCTCGGACACCAGCGAGTGCGTCAATCACGATAGCAATTCATAACTGTTCGTTACGATATATCAAATTCATACAAGCACTGAGAAAGCCTCATTGTTCATGGTTTGTCCACAGAATGGTTCAAATTGAACCCGTCCATATTTACTTCAGTAGTAGGAAAAACAAACTTTTGCTCGCCATACTTCTGCATGTGGCTGTAATTTGTCAATAAAACCATGGAAACATCAGGATGTGAAATTACAAGATATGATGGCACTACCATGTCATATATACCTTGCCAGGATCCAAGAAAACCCCACCATCCCACAGTGCCCCGCGTCCCAATGTGCCCCCGTTCCCCCTATCATTAATTTCTCACCTTGAAAACATGCTCAGCCAACTGCCTCACATCTCCGTTGGGTAATATCTGCGAGTACATGTTCATGAACTGTTCTCTGGTCATAACACCTTCCGGACAATCCTTCCGGAACTTGGAATACCACTCATTGATCTCATCTCCCGAGTAACTCGTACTGTCCCGCAAGGTTCGGAGTTCGTCCCTGGATATCTTGCTTGTTTTTCCTCCCATCTTCTTTTCTGAAGAATACAAGAATAGCGGACAGTTAAATGACTTGACAAAGTGAATGAGGTGGTTATGTGATGGCCCAGATGGGTCTGCCTTCTGTTGACATAGAAGTTTACATGTATGTCATTGTCATGCTCTAGAGTCAAGGATGGTAAATCCGTCCAGGATGGTAAATCCGTCCACCCTCTATTATAGGGATATATTCACATTTGTTGCAGTTGTGAGAGTTGTATAAGTAAGAAAAACTCGTTTCCAATCATTTTTGCCGTTTTTATTGTGTTGACAGCATTTTAAATGACAATTCAGGTCCTTTTAAAACCTGAAGCCAAAATACAATGAAATCTTGTGACGTCATCACAGCCATTTTATCAGACAGATAGTTGCTCTTTGTTGGCTTTATATCACCAACAAAAAAATAATCTAAGGTAAATAATCCTTGCATGAGACGAAGAATTATATTATTCATGTAGGATTTCTTAAACAACTTAATTCCAACACCCTGAAAGGAGATACAAAGAAAATAAAAGTGGACGGATTTAGCATCATTTTTTTAAAACTGGTTAAATTGGGTGATTGTAAACCTGTCCACCCACTTCAATTGTTATTTAAAAGTACTTTTATGACTTTTAATATTAATAAATGGCATAATACTGATCAAAGAAGAGTTCCTCCGTGGCCTAATGATTAAGAGTGCTTGTTTGCCCAACCACTGGCTCTGAGGGCGTGGGTTCAAATCCCAACCCGGAACTCAATCTAGTCCGAGCCCATGGGACATTAAATGGAGGCGGGTTGTGCCCAGTGTTCTATGCTGGGGCAACTGAAAGACCCTGGGCATCCCTGAATTAATAGGGTATGTGCCAGACTCACAGTCTTCTCATCTCATCATCATACGGCGATCGCCTGCCTTGATATAGCCCACTAAGGTGCTGCAGAGGCGTAGAACACAAACAAACAAACTGATCAAAGAAATTTGAATTAGCAATTACACCGCTTGATGGGGTAAAAATTTTTCTTAAATTGCGATTGAGGCATGTCAATAGAAATTCTTGATAGTTAGCTTAACACCTGTTTTATTATTCTTCTATTATAAGTGAAATCAGTACCCCAATGTTCTAATATCAAAAGAAAATTCATAGTGAAAGTTAAAAGAATGCAAAACTTCAAGAAATCATAAGATATGACAGATATATGCTGCATAATGCTCTGTGGACGGATTTACCATCCTTGCTGGACGGATTTGGCAGCAACCTGGACGGATTTAGATGCCCTAACCTTCATTTTCTGTTGCCATGGTTTCATCAAAAATCATTTGAATATTTTACCTTTTTTTCCACAAGTGATAGTACGGATTATGCCCCCTCCAATGTACTCATTTTTATTTTTGCATCTTATACCATTTTCCTGGGAATGCAGTTTTAGCCAAAAGTGGACGGAATTACCCTCCTTGACTCTACTACACACTAAACATTTTCAGACAAAATTGGTTTTTTTAGATTCAAAATGGTTTTTTGAAAAACCAAATTTCAATGCGAAAAACTCTTAAAAAATTTTGGGACAAAAATGGTTTTTTAGATTCAAAATGGCTTTTTGAAAAACCAAATTTCAATGCAAAAAACCAACCAACATGGATTGTGTACTATTGTATAGCCCACACTTCCCACAGCTGTCCACTCATGATTGTCACACCATTATTCTACACAAGTCAAAGTAGTCAACTACTGTCAGTATTTTCTTGGTAAAAAGAAATCATTCAATGAAAAGATAACACCCACTGGATGACTCCACACCATGATGTCCAGAGACATCAAACTTGTCGTAAAGGGATCAGTTCCCCTGGGCTATCCATCTTAAAAAACTTCTTTAAATCTTGTATATTTTATCCCGGTTAACATATTTTGAGAGAAATAGATGCAGTCTAATAATACATGCACGAAGGATTGTACTTACTTATCTTCTTTTTGTAAATAGTATTTTCCCTTCATTCAAGAATATTCTCTTCAAACAGGTACAATTTGTATTGGTGAATTGAACTCAGGTAAAATTTGCATTGGTGACTCTAACAAAGCAGGCTAATTAAAGCGGCGTTAACTTTAGGTTTAAACATTTTTATTCCCGTTGCTTACGAGCACATAAGGATCAATGACAAGCTCAGTTATTCATAACACATAATTGAAAAACACACACAGCAACTGGTCAGTCATCACCTTCACTAGCTAAGTGTTTCGAGAAATTCATTAACATACAAGCAAGCAATAGTGTGGCCATATACAACAGCACCGTAAGGCACTAGGACTGTGTTATCTTTTGGGTCATATCTCCACAAAGTCTCATAAAAATGGACAACGTATTCAAAAGAACAACGTGCGATGGTTACAGAACAGGGGTCCGAACTCCAATAGAGAAGCACCTAACACTTCACAGTAATTGAAGGAGTGTTTTCCCACATGCTGACCACTGAGATATATAAGACCTTTAGAACAGCGTTTCTGATAAAAGAGATTTCCTGGATGGAAAGGTCTATGACATTAATCTGTTTCACATGCAAGTGTTTTCCTACATAATGTATGAATGGTAAGATCCAGACACTTAATTGACATAGCCTGAAGAGTGCTAGCACTTGTAATATTCCGTTTTTTTCTCTGTTTTTCTCAATATTTGCACGAAAGCAGGCGCATAATGTTGTTTTCTGTTATGTATGTTCAAATATCATTCGATGCTTCCTATGTTCGTAAGGCGGGTACAGTCGACAAAATCACGAGTGCCTACAGAAACGCAATGGAATATGACATATCTCTGTTACTGCCATGTTATTCTACATGACTCATAAGTAGTTAGTGAGGTCATTATCTCTGCTAGGAGACAGAGATCTTGTTAGTCCCGGCTTCCCAGAATCCTGTCCCATGTCACACTTACTCTGCTCCACTTATTCATTCATTCATTCATTCATTTTTCTTCAACTGAGTACCAGTGTGCTCCACCGTACATAATTGCATGCACTTGACTCTTTTCCTTGATAACATCTGACTTATTTCAAGCTTATTTGCTTACTTTACTTTGAAGATCAATCACACTTTGGAGTAGTTGCTGCTTTTCCTGCTAGGTGGTGTATGCATGCTTAGTTTCCTTTATGTCCACTAGGTGATAGCAGAGGAGGAATTTATTATCTCTGCTGGGATACTGGGAGACAGAGATTTCGTTAGTCTTCAAGACTCTTGGCTACCCCAGCTTTTAATTCGCATGAGAGGACCAGTTACAGATAGATAGAAAAGTAGATAGATAAGGGGTTGAGCTGCTGGGGTAACCCTAAGGGGTAGGGTGGGGATACCCCTAAATGTGGGACACCCCCGGGGGAGGGGGCACCTCAGAGGATACCCCGAGCTTGGGGGCACCCCCGGGGATACCCCAAGGCCAAGGGTGGGGGTTCCCCCAGGAGATACCCCAAGGGTGGGGGTGCCTCCGGGGGATACCCCAAGGGTGGGTGACTGGGGATACCCCGGGGGATACCCAAAGGGTGGTGGTACCCCCAGGGATACCCCAAAAGTGGGGGCATCCCGAGGATACCCAAAGGGTGGGGGCACCCCCGGGCACCCAGGGGGATACCCCAAGGGTAGGTCCAAACCCGGGGGATACCCCAAAGGTAGGGGCATCCCAAGGGTGGGGGCACCCCTGGGGATACCCCAAGGGTGGGGGCGCCTCCGGGGATACCCCAAGGGTGGGGGTACCGCCGGGGAGATACCCCAAGGGTTGGGGCACCCCCGGGGGATACCCAAAATGGGGGCACCCCGGGGATACCCAAAGGGTGGGGCACCCCCGGGGGATACCCCAAGGGAGGGGCACCTGAGGGGACACCCTGGTTGGGGCTAACCCTAGGGGTCAAAGTTTTTATGACTTACAGCAAACACTATCTGTCTGGCAATCACTGCTGATCACCTGCTCGTAATGCTCCCATCTAGTTTATTTCACACCATATATTCATTCCTAAATCAAGCAACACCTCGTTGAGAGATCCCTACCAAAAAGTATTTAGGTTAATAAGTAACAGAAATAAACTTTGGCTGGATGTGGTGCGCCCCCCTGCCGTCTGTCCTGGAGGATATCAACAGTGATAACAACACAGTCTTGACACCTCAACAACACCTGAGGTGTCAGAGTGAACAAGGCCTCTGATGAGGTTGAAAGCTTTTTGGTAAGCTATTGATTTTCCAGCCAAAGTTTATTTCTGTTACTTATGAATATTCACTGGATAGATGAGTTTACACAATATTATTTAGGTTTTAAGACGAGTCAAAAAGAATCTATTTATTTTGCTACATATGACAGATTTTGAAAAATTTATACATATCATGACAAATGAACAATATAAAGTTAGCACATTTATTATTAGTGCTTGGAAATCAAGAAATGACATTTTATACAATACTTAATTTGATGTATCTTCTTTATGAAATTATGTATTAAGAAAACCTTTCATGTGTTTTGACAAAAATTATTGAAGTTCCAGTTATATGATATTGTAATTGAGTGTAATTTTGTAATATCTCTACATTTAAAGTTCACTTGTGTATTTTGAAAGAAAGTTCTAATTGTTACATTTAATAATTCAATATGTTGTGACAATTATGTAATTGTAATTTGTAACCCTCTGGTAAATTTAAATATTAATTGATTTATAGTGACAGATAAGCCCCCAGAAGGCTGGGTACCACAGGTCGTTTATGTTTTATTATTGTTAATTTTTATGTACCTGTCACTTAAATAATAAAGAATCAATCAATCAATCAATCAATCAATCAATCAATCTTTTGAAGTTCTGAGTTTTAAAACAACCCGACCAGGAGCACATACCAATAGGCCTATTCAGTTTTATCTGTCATTCTCTAACCTCCACTGTGCATGGTAAGGGGGCAAAACAGTCCATTTAATAATCAGGGGGGCTTGGAGTTTCCTCGGGAATTTTTTTTTCATGGTTACGGCGGGAGTAATTATTTATTTCAAGCGCGCGAAGTTTCCGAATATTCATTCCTAAGTCAAGCAACACCTTGAGAAAAAACCTCACCAGATATTATTTTATTTCAAGACTGCTCAGTGAGAATTTATTTATTTCACCAAAACTGAGCAAGAAATTATTCATTTAAAAAAAACCCCTTAGTCACCCCCTTAATTATCATGCAGGCAAACGTTTTGGGAAGGGTTGAGCAACATTTGCCCGAATTTCAAGATCTAGATCAGTGTGGCAATATGTACATAACATTAAGGAATATGAAAAATTACTTGAAGCCAATTTTTATTAAAGGCACCAACAGTCTATGCATGGCGTTTACTCGATATCACTGACGGTCACTAGACTGAGAAAAACAGCTGCTATGGTATGTAATGACTTGAAATTTTTATTTTTTTTAGAGATTATTATGAAGCAGAAATGACTTGTTCTGTCAACGACAATGAAATTCTCTTGCCTCCATGCACTGCCGATTTTCCAGCCCAAAATAACAATTGTAGTGGCAGATTCAGGGAGGGGCCTATGGCAGTATGGGGGCCATAGGCATACTGGGCGCGCGATTTTGGGGGGGGGGAGCGACATTTGCCCGAATTTAAAGATTTAAATTTAATACCATTTCAATAAATTTGCCTGGAAATCATTAATTTTTCAATAGTCTTTATTTAATCATCTGCCCAAAATTTTCAGCCTTTTTGCCCGAATCTCACTGTTTCCCAAACTTTTTTGGGGGGGGGGACTGCCCCCTCTAACCCCCCCCCCCCCTCCGGTATGCCTATGATGGGGGTCAGGCCCCCATTTGACCACTGAGATTAAAAGTAGCATTTCGAAAATATGAGATGACATGGGCCTGCAAAAACAAAAAAACCCAACCCCCCCCCTTAACCCTTTCTGAATCTGTCACTGCTGATGCTTTTTCTGATCATGGACGATTGAGTCCATGTTCAGATACACAGAATGCCAAATGTTGAAAGTAATAATTTTGAAAGGTTTACCAACTCCATGCAGTGTTTGAAAGTATACCTTTCGCTCTTAACAATGTCTTCTAGGCCGCATGGAAATTAAGATATAACGCCCACACCCCCTCATAAACTTGGTACCCTCGGCTATTCAGCTAACTACTTCTTTTCACCTCAGCCACTCTCAACTGTCCTCATTTACCCTTACCTAGCCTCGGCTTCCCTCGCCCGGTCTCGGCTTCCCTCAAGTACCCTAACCTCCCCTCAACTAAATTCTGCTTCTGTCAGCAAGAATTCTCGCCTCCTCTCAACTGCCCTCGGCTTCCCTCAACATCTCTCGGCTGCCCTCAACTGCCCTCGGCTTCCCTCAAAGTCTCTCGGCTGCCCTCAACTACCCTCTGCTTCCCTCAACTTCTCTCGGCTCGTCCAAAAGGTTCTCCAAAAGTCTAGATGTCTCAGTCTGGCTTAGTCTGTCCACAGGCATGAACAATATGATTCGTGTGTGCTTTCACTGAGGCTTTCCAATTCACTCTCTCTATATCTATACAATCTATACAAGGTATGACAGCTCAAAGATGTAAGCAGACGATCATGGACTGAGTCAGTGTTAAAATTGCTTTAAATTCACACTTATCACAAAGACGAAACAGTTCCAAAGAAAGTACCTGTAGCCTTTGAACAAGAATGGAGTGCATGAGCATACTAGCATACAACAATTCCCTATGGTACTGGTAAACTGGACATACACAAATAAAGTGAAACTCATCCTCAATTAAATTACTTTTACAAATATCGCAAGTTCTCTCTTCTAACTTAATGCCCCTAAACCGTCCGTTTTCTATATTTATAGGGAGAATTCCTTATCTAATTTGTGCAATTAATGATCTCTGTTTTCTATTTTTTATATAAACATATTCTTCACATAACAATTTATCTTTAAATTTCATATATGTTCTTAACTTTGGTTTTAACAATAGAGATTCATGCCATTCAACATTTCTTATATCAATTAACCTTTTTTCTATCAGTCTCAAATCACAGGTGTTTCTCTCATCAAAATGTGAAAGACCTACATATTTAAATATTTCTTTTATAAAACTCGACCAACCCCTTACTTTACAAAGGTCCCATGTAAATACTTTTTTAGTCAAGCGATTTTCATTCATAAGCAAAATCCTGTTCCAATATCTAACCATATTTACATTATGTCTTATTTTGCTAACATTCCATCCCATATCACCTTCAAGACCGCTATGAGCAGCTTTATTATGGACACCGAGATAGTACCTTATCGCTCTATACTGAATTTTATCAGCATGGGCAGAATTATTGTAACCCCATATTCCCGAAGCGTAATCCATAACTGGTATAACATTAGAAAAATATAGTTTTTGATAAGTATTAAATCCAACATTTTTCAGGTTTTTAAGTTTATTTATAACTCCACTTAAGGCTCTACCCGCTCCGCCTGCTAGTACCTCTGAGGCTATATGTAAATCTAAGTGTTCATTAAAAATTAAACCCAAGTATTTATATTTATTTACAATTTCTAAAGTACTGTTATTAAATTTGAAATTCCAAGTTGTCCCTTTTTTCTTTCTTGGTCTGAAGTTTACTATTTTTGTTTTGTCAGTGTTAACTTCTAACCTGTACTTATTGCACCATTTTTCAGTAGTCAACAACATCTTTTCTAGATCTTTCTCGTTTTTTGCAATAAGAACGATATCATCTGCAAATGCTAATATAGCAACTCGACTCTCATTAATTTCTATTCCGACATTTAAATCATTTATTTCTTGAATCAAACTATTAATAAAAATACAGAACAAAGTTGGAGACAGGGGGTCACCTTGTCTTACTCCGCTTTTTATGTTAAACCAATCAGTAGTGTAAATATTCAAAAGAATGAGGTTCACACAATCATTACACAGCAATTACTACTCTTTCAAATGTTCATGTTATCCATTAACCAAAATGTCAAAATGTTGACAACATCAATGAAGACATTTAATAGATTCAGTTTATCATATAACAATGGCAAAATTTGTAATATAAACCAAATACTTCATACCTGTATTAGACTGCACCTCCTTTGATGTAAATAATTATTGTAGAGACCTGAGTATTTTTTCAGACATACATGTACTTGATTTGCTCATGCATATCAATACTTTTTCTCAATTTGTCTATTTGCTTTACTTTTTTTGCCTTCAGCTTTTCATGAAAAGCAAACATGCATTTCATAACTGCTCCTTGTGTAATATGATTATGTTAAATTTTATGCAATGTCTAATGTTCATAATATATAGGCCTACTTTAAAAAAAATTAGAACAAATTTCATTTTGGGAGACATTTTCAAGTGTTCCTCTCTAAATAGACTGTTTATTTAACACCATTGTATAATGTGGCCCCATAGTGCCAAATCCACTGGCAAGCTTCTGTATGACTTCAGTCAATTTCAGTGCCTTGTCATTATGAAGATTGTCTGGGAAGGATGGATGACTGGAGATTTACGTTCTGTATTTATGCACTTTGTAGGCTAATTGGACAGGAGGAGGACACTACAATGAGGCGAAGGATGATTGAAACAGCCGTCCAACATTAGCCCAGGTGACCTGGCAAGGGCTAGATTCGAACTCAGGACCCAGTGATTGGCACCAGCATGCTGGCACTGAGCTAACCCTACCTCTAGACACAGCAATGAAGCGTAGGATGATTGAACTGTCAAACAGTCTGTTGAAAATCAGGACTGCATGCTGCTGCCACCTGGCACAAAAGTTGATTTTGTATGCTACAGTATTGCTGTCCCAAGAAATAGTTCCAATTTCATTGCACATTCACAAAAATTTCTATTCAACATAGATGTATACCAGAGTCAGACTCGGCAATCACATTCTCTAAGGAAGTAGACAAGGCCATCAGCACACTCAGAAACAGCCCCGGTTTCTTCCAGACAAAATTGTGGGAGTTCCTCAGAGGCTCAGACTGAATTGATGAGGACCGCTCGCAGGAGCTCGCAGAATAGCACACTAGTCACTAGGTGGCAACACATGACAGCATATTTTCTGATCTGCCAAGGCTGAGAAAAGAAGTGGCAATGTAACAGCAGTCCACTTGTAGACAGACTATCAAATTATGGTGAAGTTGTTACAGAAGAAGTGAATGACTGCCCAATCATGTGATCGGGCATACTTCAATTAACAATGCCTAGAGCTTTGACAGTTTTCCTATAGTCTTGACAAGGCCCATGCCATTGACTCTTCTTTAGGGGGCGACCATCAGATTTTCAGGGAGGAGGATAGGACTTTTCCTGAGTGGGAAATGGTTCATTTCCTGGCAAATCCAACTATATTTGTTGCCAATTAATGATATTATTCTTTTTCTTCTCCTCAACAGTGACAGTAACAGTGACCGTAATTTATTTCGGATGTGTGACGTCCCTAAATATTCCTTTTAAATCAAGCAATAACCAAGCTAAATACACCCATCAAAAATTATGTTTCAAGACTGCCAAACAGAGTTGTTTTATTTCACCGAAACCGAGCAAGATATTATTTATCTCAGAAAAAAAACTCCAATGATATTAATAAATGGTCACCCCCTTAGTGTGCCAAATAGTAGGCCTACTATGACAGCCCGAAGGAGCCCGTCTTTGGCAGACAAATCCCATGAAAACAAATTGGTGTCTCAAAAATTATTTATGTCCAAGATATTCTGTCACAAGATTTGGCTGCCAAAGCTTGTTTAAAGATATTTGTACCGAGATATCCTTTGAAATAATCCCCTGGCTCTTTCGGTGAGGTTTTCAAAAGTAATCTGAACAAATTGTACAATAAACTTTTCAAATAGCACGATGGACATTTCAGGAAATTTCCTACGTCAATGACTTCGGTAGCAATCCCTTGGGCACATGCATCTATAATGGCAGCCTAGCCAACACTGGAATCAAACCTAGAACTGAGAAATTGGAACCTCCCTCGTCATGCCAATGGATGGCACCCTTTGAACAGTCACACACAGTGCTGGCAGTGAAACAGTATACAAATATTGACTGGTGATGAGGGAAACAGTTCAATCTGTTTGACCCGAGGGAGTGATGCAAGATGTGTTCAACTTATTTTGACAAAAAGTTCAAACTAACACAGACATTGACCAAAGTTACTTTTTCCTAGGCTGATGATGAAAACTGTTAACTATAGGTCTTGACAATGTAAGACTAATGCCTAGTTCACACGGAGACGTATCAGAGTGTAGGCTTCTTGGCAGTGCTCCAATTACACTCAGCAAAAGCCTCACTAACTAATTGTCAATATTAGTTGCTTCCTGATAAACTCCTTCAGAAGGTAAAAGAAATGACAAAGATTGGATTTGGTCTTTACTCCGTGCTGGTTGAATACAAACTGCTTTATTCAGACAGAATCCAAGATGGCTCCAGTTCCATATCAGTGAACATAATTAGCATACAAGCATTAGTACAATGTGAGTCCACTGGGCACTCAGGTAGCTGGGGTGGCTGGTCAATACCCTGACCAGCATCTATGGCCCCAGCCAATATATAATTATGGAGGTAGCTTCCCTTTGAGGTTGGCTTGGCATTCAGATAAGTTACACCCTGGGAGTTTTCCCTTCCTGCAATTGATTGCCTTTAGATTACCCAAGCTACTTAGATTAGATTGGGGGGGTTGTCCCTGATAGGCAATTCAGCAGGGTTCCTTTGTGAGGTGCCAATGACCACTGGGGGTGGTCAATTGCACCTCCCACACCTGAGCTGCTGATAGTCATTCAGAGACCACCTGGGTCCAATCAAGATGAGAGCTGCAAAGAGCTCAAAGAGCCTTTGTGTTCAGAATTGAATTGAAAGATGCCATTGTATTGTGAATAGCCAACTGTCAAGGTGAAGCTCCCTCCTTGGAGTAAAGTGTGACACAGCCCTACAATTATATCTATGAATAATGTCTACATGAATTATGATATGTGAAGAGGTCATTATAATAAGGATCTTACACATGCCCCCCCCTATAGGGAGATCTATGGCATGCAATGAAATAGATCGATAAGTTAACGGAAGGGTTAAGAGACTTATATAGGTAATTAATTGACCTAACTGTGCCATGAGTCCCTTGATGTGAATGGTACTGTATATAATTGACATTAAATTATCCCCTATATCACTGATATAGCTTAGGCACTCAAGGAAAAGTTTAAAGAATTTTTATCTAACAATCATTTCCCCTGCCAGGATGTTGTCCTGTGTACAGTATGAATAGAGAGCTGGCTACTTCTGTGAGTGCAAACATGGCTGTGTCACCCCAAAAAAATAAATGATGCTAATGTGTAAAAATCTATAATTACAGTGAGCTAATAAGCATGACTTCTATTGGTCAAAAGAGAACTACAGATGCTATGACATAACATGTATACAAAGTAAGTTTACTACAGATATTTGCTGACAATAATGTGATTTTAATCTTGCAAGTACGGTAGATTTTGTTATAAGTAGGCAAAAACCCTTTGGGAAAAACCTTATTGTTATTAAACGTTATAAATCATTTATGAAGATTTGCAGTGTCCAGCTGTAGTTCCTTAGTAGAAGTTTGATATAGCGTTGAATACAAGTTTTAATATTATCTTAAAGTTAAATTGAGCTTGCACGGAGTATGCAAACTTTACAATAATTTGGTCCAGAACTTGATCTTCGCGGCCTCTGGTACTTGATTTTCGCGTCCTCTGGTACTTGATCTTCGCGACCTCAGGAGCTTGATCTTCTAATGCGAGATTAGTGACATGTACAACTGTTGCTGTCCTTGCAAGTGAGTTGTATCGAGATATAAATTTATATCCCTTTGCGCGAAAGCATAACGCAATCATCTTGGTCGTGCGCTCTTAATACATGAGGCCAGTGACTGCCTAGTATATAATTTGTTAGTGCAATAAATGTGCAATAATCGACGTACTGACAGCCACTGGAGCCAAAATTACAATTGATAATGACCATGTGGAGCCTGGGGTCTATACGTCGGTCAGTCTGTAGTCTGTCAGGCTGGCTGTTGTTTGTGGGATCTTCAAGTGGTCGGGGAGTGGTGGCAATGCAGGCCATCTGGAGGGAAAGGGCGCTGTGGGATCATGATATCTGACTGGTTGGGCTTGTTGGACGTTAAGTGGCATAATTTCAAAGTCAGACATCTTGTCTTTGATGAAGGTGTATATGGATGATCTGAGGCGTTTGCATTTTATGATGACCACGAGAAGTGCAACTATTATTAGCCCAATGAGAATTGTATTGACAGTTCCCCATACATCTATTTTATCTAGGAGCGAAGTCTTGAGTTGTACCTTGGGCAGTAGAACTTGGCTGATTGTGGCCGTAACTGGAGAGAGGTTTGTTAGAGACTTCAACTTGGGAACATTGCTTAACAATGTGTCAGCCTTGATGTTGATTGATAGATTAAACATGGCTGGTACTTCTACAGATGGCATGGTGTAACGTCTATTGAGGAACTTTTGACTGATGCAGTTGACTGACCATTCGTCTGAGCTAATGACACATGGTTTCAAGCAAGTCATATTGTAGGCGCCTGGGGACAGATTGAGATATTGAGCCTTTATCCCGGGACAACGTATAGCTATTCTCTGATGCCATGTTGTTAGAGCAAATTGATTGATGTCAAGGTTGTAAAGAACTGGCTCAAATGTGTGGGACTTAATTTCGACTGTGCACGAGGAGACCAGGTCTTTGTTGTTTGTAATAAGCCCTCGAGCACATTTCATCATCGTGGACCCATAAGAAATTGATGGTTGACAGACAATTGGATTATGATAATAACATTTAAGGGGTTCAAACATGGCACCTGATATGGTATGCCGCCTATTGCGTAATCACAGGCGTCTGTATAGAGAAGGTATGGCTTATCTGTCTGTGGATGAGCCATCACACGATCACTAACGAGTGCCTGCTTGAGTTGATCGAACGCCTGCTGTTGATCTGCACCCCACTGGAATCGAGCGTGTTTCTTGGTAAGCAGCACGAGCGGTTCAGCGATGCGTGCGTAGCCCTCTATGCAGGTGCGATAGTAATTAGTGGTGCCAAGAAAGCTACGAATGGCGGCTATTGTTGTGGGGGGTTCCATCCGTGTAATTGCATCCACTTTGGCAGGGTCTGCCTTTAGGCCTTGCTCGCTAACAATGAAGCCTAGTAATTTGACCTCCTTTAGGCCAAAGACACATTTTGCTGGATTGAGCCGCAAATTGAATTCCTCAAGACGTGCAAAGATCAATTTTAAGTGCTCTAAGTGCTGTTGTTCATTCTGGCTATAAATCACGATGTCATCAATATACAATAAAGTGAACTGACCTATATAGCCTTTGAGAACCACTTCCATAGCTCTTTGAAATTGCGCAGATGAGTTCGCCAAGCCCATGGCCAATCGTGTCCATTCGAACAGACCGCGGTGACAAATGAATGCCGTCTTCTCTTGATCCCTGGGGTCAATGGGTAGTTGATGGAATCCAGACTTGAGGTCTAAGGTGGAGAAGATGCGTGCGCCCTGAAGTTGGTCAAAGATATCCCTGATCAGTGGAATGGGATAAGCATCCTTCTTAGTGACGTTGTTGAGTTTAGTGAAATCCACCGTGAACCTCATAGCTGAATCCAATGGATCCTTTTTAGGTACCATGACGACAGGAGATGCCCAAGGAGATGACGATGGTATAATGACACCTTGCCTGAGGAGGTCGTCAATGTGTGCATCCAGGGCTGCCCTTTTCTTGAGGGGTAATCGATAGGGACGTCTGCGAATTGGAGGACCATGTGTTTCAATGCGACATTGCAGGCTGGGATGACAGCCGAGATCTTCTCCCTTGGCTGCAAAGATGTGTTCATGCTCAGAGATGCATTGTTGAATGGCTGTGTTGTAGACAATAGGAGGCCGCGGACCCAGGGTGTTGATATCCATGGTAGGAGGTCTGGGTAACAATGGCAGAACTCTATTGTTACATCTAAGCACGCCATTGTCATAATCAATGAGAGCTTTTGTGGCCTTTAAGACATCCCTGCCCAGGATCATGGGATGACCAATGTCTTCTACCACTATGACATCTATTGGTCCGAGAATGCGTTCTTCTAGTTGTGTGGTGCCCAGAACCTTGATATTATGACCTGTGACACCTACGAGTTCGATCGTGTCTTTGAGAACAGGAGTGCGTCCTGTTTGTTTGCAATAGAGTTGAAATTCGTGGCGCCGTAGAATCGTGCGACATGCGCCCGAGTCAAGCATGGCAAAAATCCTGATGTTGTTGAATACCATGTTGACATAGACGAAGTCGTCGGGACCCACGGCGCTTAGTACCCCCCCTGCTGCCGTCTAGCATCAGCTGCCATTTTCTTGCGACATTCTTTCTTGGTGTGGTTGGGTTTTTTGCAGTATGTGCAGACAGGCCTGCCTTCATCTGTCCAATGGAAGTTGGGATACTGCTGCTGTGTAGGTGGATAGAATGTAGGAGGCTGGTGATATACTTGCTGAGGCTGTGGGGTGACAGCTGGCTGTGGTGACGGACGCTGTGCATTGTCCTCTAGTTTCTTGAAGGACGCCATTAGAGTCGTGAACTGCTTAGATAGGCCTGCCATTTGTCTTTTCAACTCGGAAGTTTCTTTGGTGTCTGGATCAGGTGGAGGAGGTGCTGGTCCTTTGTTCGAGTAGTTTCTCGATGTGGAACGTTGCTGTCCTCCGACTGCTCCTACTTCCATGGGCTCTTCTTCGCGCTCTAAACTTGTAGACGAGCATTGACCTGCGTGCGCTTTAACATTTTGCTCATCAGCTTCGTAGCGAGCTGCAAAGTCCATAGCTTCCTGGAATGTGTCTGGTCTGCCTTCACGTAAGATGCGGCCTACAAGATCAGCATTGTCTAAGCCTGCCAGGTATTTTAGACGTAGGTATCTGGTGGCCATGGGGTCCCTTTGTTGACCTCCAGCTAGAGGGTAAGCCAGTTGCACGGCTTGTTTGAAGCGCCTGCCAAATGTTGCTGTTGTCTCATAAGGCCCTCTTTTAATGGAATCCACCTGATTACATAAGTGTTCTTGTTCTTGTAGTGGGAGAAACTGATTCTTGATGTGATCTCTGAGTTGAGTCCATGTAATGAAGGTGCGATTGCGACCATTAAGATAGAGTTCCATCTCATCCTTGAGATCACCTGAGGCTGTCAGAGTGGCTATTCGCACAGTTTCCGTGGTGTAAGAGATCGTCATCTCAACGTCTTTAAGCCATTGTCGTGTGAGTTTGGCCGATGATCCATCACATTTGGTGATTAACTTAGCTCTGAGATCGGCCTCTTTGATGTTCTCCTGTTTTTGTTGATGCTCACGACGTGCTTTGTCAGTGTCAATTTTGTCTTTGGCCTCTTGGTAATTGGCCTCCCTGATAGCTTTGCGATCTTCTTGATCTTGTGTGAGAAATCTGCTGAATAGCGTGAAAAATTCCACCATTTGTTGTTGAGTCGCAGGCGGCTGTGGGGGAGCTGCCCCTGATCCTGCAGCTGGTGGAGCTTGAGCTCCTGCAGGCGGTACCTGTCCTTGTCCTTGGACTTGTTGTTGCGGTTGTGGCAGGCGAAAACCTCCAGGGGCGGGGAGTCGTCCTCCTCCTGGCATTTTGATATGTAGTTTTGAGTTTGTTCAGCAATTGCGAGTGTCAGACTTGAGATGGCTAGTTAATGAGCCATTTGCGATTATGATTCCTGTGATTCCTGTGATTCTATAAAAATTCCTTTGATTTCCGTGAGTAAAAATTCCTTTGATCCCTGTGATTTTGTTAATAAATTGAGTGTTCAATACTTAGTCAAGGTCACCAGTGTAGGCTTCTTGGCAGTGCTCCAATTACACTCAGCAAAAGCCTCACTAACTAATTGTCAATATTAGTTGCTTCCTGATAAACTCCTTCAGAAGGTAAAAGAAATGACAAAGATTGGATTTGGTCTTTACTCCGTGCTGGTTGAATACAAACTGCTTTATTCAGACAGAATCCAAGATGGCTCCAGTTCCATATCAGTGAACATAATTAGCATACAAGCATTAGTACAATGTGAGTCCACTGGGCACTCAGGTAGCTGGGGTGGCTGGTCAATACCCTGACCAGCATCTATGGCCCCAGCCAATATATAATTATGGAGGTAGCTTCCCTTTGAGGTTGGCTTGGCATTCAGATAAGTTACACCCTGGGAGTTTTCCCTTCCTGCAATTGATTGCCTTTAGATTACCCAAGCTACTTAGATTAGATTGGGGGGGTTGTCCCTGATAGGCAATTCAGCAGGGTTCCTTTGTGAGGTGCCAATGACCACTGGGGGTGGTCAATTGCACCTCCCACACCTGAGCTGCTGATAGTCATTCAGAGACCACCTGGGTCCAATCAAGATGAGAGCTGCAAAGAGCTCAAAGAGCCTTTGTGTTCAGAATTGAATTGAAAGATGCCATTGTATTGTGAATAGCCAACTGTCAAGGTGAAGCTCCCTCCTTGGAGTAAAGTGTGACACAGCCCTACAATTATATCTATGAATAATGTCTACATGAATTATGATATGTGAAGAGGTCATTATAATAAGGATCTTACAAGAGGGTTCTTGCCGCGGCGATTCTTACTTTTCCAGGTAAGTAGGAGATGATTCAACTACTTTCAACATTTCGGCGACGATAATTTCGTCTACAGCGCATCTTAAACTTCCTCGCCAAAAGTTCCTAGAAGTCACGTGACAGGTTGGTGAAGCAAGAACTTGCTTCACGAAAGATTCAACCTGTTGAATCTTGACGAAGCAAGAAGTCACGATGCAAAAGACCTGAAAGACCCTCAAAGTGCTTGGGCGAAGGTACAGACAGCTTGGGCAAAGCTAGAGAGTGCTTGGGCGAGGCTATTTATCATTGAGTCAATACAACTTCAGCGACGCAACAGCACAACTCGCCGTCGCAAACATGCTGATGAAACGCCGTAACAGCTATTTGCATCACCGCAACAGCTATTTGCTTGGGCGTAATTGAGCTATTTGGGCGAGGCTAGAGGCTGCTTGGGCGAAGCAAGAGACTCCTTGGGCGAGGCTAGTTTAATATTGAAGCAATGGAACTTCACCGAGGCTCCTCACAACTCGCCGACACAACTCTCTCCCTCTTTGGGGGTTGCTTCATCACTAATTACGAGCGATTCGGCGTAGAAAACGAGTGCCTCGTCGTCATAGGATCCATCCACGGCGATGTATAACCTCTAATTGATTATATAATTGTCCAAAAATGACTTGAAATGTCGAAATGTGGCTTCCTGGCGCCTAGACAGCTTCAACGTCACTTAACCACTGTTGTGAGAACTTAGCAATACGTTTGAAAGGGTTTGGAACAGTTTGTGCGATTTTATTCAACTTTTCCTGAGATAGGCCCCGCCTATCAGTTTTGAGAACAATATTTCGGCCGCTGCTAGTGATTATAAGTGTATCTCTAGATTTGTTTTCAGTTATACCAATTTTTCTAGGACTTCATCAGAGGGTCCTTGGTGACTTATCCACAAACGTACAGGAAAATTGCTTTGTTTATTTTTAGGTATTTAGTGTGATTTTGGCGCTATGGCCCTGAATAGTCTTCCAATTGAATACTATATCTTTTTCTCTCGATGTAAAGAACTTAGGAATGCCCTTTCTGATGGAGATTTTAGATTTAAGATAACCAGGTATTGGGCTATCCTATTTCAATTTCTGGCAGCAAAAATGTGACTTTTTCAGGTCTATATCGCAAAACACTTAAAGCATGAATTTCGTACAGAAATTGCTTAACTTTTCATGCTTCTAACTTGAAAGTTCTCTTTACATTTCTTTTATGCTGAAAACCACTCATTGATTGGTATGATCTTGTAGAAGAAACTTGGCTTTATTCAGTGTAAGCATTGTTTTGGTCCTATGTTTATAAGTGTAACATGGAGCATACATCTATTGTTCCTTGTTTTCACTCACATTTTTTAAAAATTGTGTTATATTTAGCTTTATTTTTGTGACTTACACTTTCAGAAGTCATGTATAGCTGTGTGTCAACCTCGTGTATTGTCACTGGAATGCTTTACCATCTTTGTACAAATTAGCAGGTGAAATAACTTGTCACCGATCTCATTTTGTTTATCACTCCATATTTGACCATGAACCATGGCCGGTGGAATTCTTTTTGAAATCACTTACGAGGTTGACATCCAATTTTTTCTTTGTGAAGTAATTCACAATGAACATTTAGCTTAAGGAAATATGATAATCATCCTACATGACACTAGACAGTATGCTTGAGGCAGTGAAACCCCGCCTCAAAAGGTCTTTTATCACACCTTCTAAATAACATACAATTAATTAATGTTGCTATTCTTCCGAGATATTAAAATGATATGACATGCAAGATGAGCAGCATATGGATCACTCACATCAATTTTGGCTCAAAGTAGCAAAAATTCTCGATTTGGTGGCTTTTTTTTGTTTTTTGTCAAAATAAGTTGAACACCTCTTGTAGTCACCTACTGTTGCCTGAGGGTCAAAGAGGTTGAACTGCTGCCCGAATAATTTTGGAAATTTTTTTATTTTATACCTGAATCCAGCAAAAAACAAAAATAATTTTTTTCCCATGGTAATTCTTCTTTTTTTTTGAAATTTTTTTTTTTGTTGGAAATTTCATTTTTTGGATGAGGGCATGAACTGTTGATTGGGCAACAGTTCCATGAACTGTTGACTGGGCAACAGTCTCGAAGGTACTGATGACTGGGCAACAGTTCCGAAGGTACTGATGACTGGGCAACAGTTCCGAAGGTACTGATGACTGGGCAACAGTTCCGAAGGTACTGATGACTGGGCAACAGTACCTTTGCTGGGTCATCAATCATTTCTGACTCATGTCATGTGACATCACTTCAGCCAATCAGAGAAGAGCTTACATCAGTGAGGTGTTATAATTTATGTTTTGCCATTGGGTCAATGCTAGGCCCCATTTAAGCATGTAACTCCCAGAACTCCTTGACGTCCTGCAACTCCCGCTATGTCCCACTAACTCCCGCTAACTCCTGGTATCTCCCGTAACTCCCACTAACTCCCGTAACTCCCACTAACTCCCACTAACTCCCCTAACTCCCGATAACTCCTGCGAACTCCCACTAACTCCCATAACTCCCACTAACTCCCGTAACTCCCGCCAACTCCTGCTAACTCCCATAACTCCCTGAAGTCCCAAATATAGGCTCCGTTTGGGAGTTACATGCTTTAATGGGACCTATCTGGTGTGATGGATAAACTAGTTAATTTGCTAGCTTTCACCAAAGCTTACAACAATATTATCCTGTGCATCTTTCATACTTGATCTGGCTGGTTTGATGGGTAAACTAGTTAATTTGCTAGTTTTCACTGAAGCTAACAACAGTGTTATCCTGTGCATCTTTCATACTTAATCTGGCTGGTGTGATGGTAAAACTCGTTCATTTGCTATTTTTCACTGAAGCCAACAGCAATGTTATTCTGTGCATCTTCTAAACTTAATCAGGCTGGTGTGATGGTAAAACTAGTTATTTAACTAGTTTTCTCTAAAGCTAACTACAGTGTTATCCTGTGCATCTTTCAGACTTAATCTGACCGGTGTTAATGTAAAAGTAGATAATTTGCTAGTTTTCTCTTAAGCTAACAAAACTGATATCCTGTGCATCTTTCGTACTTAATCTGGCTGGTGTGATTTTAAAAAGTTAATTTGCTTTTTTCCACTGCAGCTCACAACAATGTTATCTTGTGCATCTTCTACACTCAATGTGGCTGGTGTTAGAGGTAAACTAGTTAATTTGCGAGTATTCACCAAAATCAACAAAATTGTTATCCTGTACATTTTCATACTTGCTCAATCTGGTGTGATGGGTAAACTAGTTGATTTGCTAGTTTTCACTGAAGCTAACAACAGTGTTATTCTGAGCATATTTCATACTTAATCTGGCTGGAGTGATGGTAAAACTAGTTAATTTGCTATTTAACTAGTTTTCTCTAAAACTAACAACACCGTTAACCTGTGCTTCTTTCATACTTAATCTGGCTGGTGTGATGGTAAAACTAATTTGCTAGTTTTCACCGAAGCTAACGAAACTGTTATCCTGTGCATCTTTCATACTTAATCTGGCTAGTGTGGCGGTAAAAATAGTTAAATTGCTACTGGTTTTCACTGCAGCTAATAACAATGTTATACTATTCATTTTTCATACTTAATCTGGCTGGTGTGATGGTAAAACTAGTTAATTTACTAGTTTTCGCTGAGGCTAACAACAGTGTTATCCTGTGCATCTTTCATACTTAATCTGGCTGGTGCGATTGGTAAACCAGTTAATTCACTAGTTTTCACTGAAGCTAACAACAGTGTTATCCTGTGCATCCTTCATACTTAATCTGGCTGGTGCGATTGGTAAACTAGTTCATTTACTAGTTTTCATTGAAGCTAACAACAGTGTTATCCTGTGCATGTTTCATACTTAATCTGGTTGTTTTGATGGTAAAACTAGTTAATTTGCGAGTTTTCATTGAGCTAGCAAATTGTTATCCTGTGCATCTGTCATAATTATTCTGGCTGGTGTGATAGTAAAACTGGTTAATTTGCTAATTTTCTCTAAAGCTAACAAAACTGTTATCCTGTGCATCTTTCATTAATCTGGCATGTGTGATGATAAAACCAGTGAATTATCTAGTTTTAAATGAAGCAACCAACACTGTTATCCTGTGCATCTTTCATACTTAAAGGGGCTATAAGCCCTCAATTCACTTTTTTTTCTAACATTGTTTTTTTTATTGACTATTTTGAACAATCTTGCTAGCTTCAGTGAAAACAAGCAAATTAACTAGTTTACCTAGAACATCAGCTAGATCAAGTATGAAAAATGCACAGGATAACACTGTTGTTAGCTTCAGTGAAAAGTAGCAATTTAACTAGTTTTACCATCGCACCAGCCAGATTAAGTATGAAAGATACACGCTATAACACTGTTGTTAGCTTTAGAGAAAACTAGTTAAATAACTATTTTACCATCACTCAAGCCAGATTAAGTATGAAATATACACAGTATAACATTGTTGCGAGCTTCAGTGAAAACTAGCAATTCAACTAGTTTTACCATCACACCAGCCAGATTAAGTATGAAAGATGCACAGGATAACACAGTTGTTAGCTTTAGAGAAAATTAACAAGTTTACCCATTAAATATGAACAATGCGCAGGATAACAATCTTGCTAGCTTCAGTGAAAACTGGGAAATTAACTAGTTTACCCAACACACCAGCCAGATCAAGTATGAAAGATGCACAGGATAACATTGTTGTTAGCTTCAGTGAAAAGGAGCCAATTTTAGTTTTACCATCACACCAGCCTGATTAAGTATGAAAGAGGCACAGGATAACATTGTTGTGAGCTTCAGTCGAAAATAGCAAATTAACATTTTTACCATCACTCCGGCCAGATTAAGTACGAAGACGCACACTCGCACAGGATATCAGTTTTGTTAGCTTAAGAGAAAACTAGCAAATTATCTAGTTTTACATTAACATCGGCCAGATTAAGTAAGAAAGATGCACATGATAACAATGTTGCTAGTTTTAGAGAAAATTAACTAGTTTACCCATTAAACCAACCAGATTAAGTATGAAAGATGCGCAGGATAACAATCTTGCTAGCTTCAGTGAAAACTAGCAAATTAACTAGTTTACCCAACACACCAGCCAGATCAAGTATGAAAGATGCACAGGATAACATTGTTGTTAGCTTCAGTGAAAACTAGCCAATTAACTAGTTTTACCATCACACCAGCCAGATTAAGTATGAAAGATGCACAGGATAACAGTTTTGTTAGCTTCAGTGAAAACTAGCAAATTAACTAGTTTTACCATCACACCAGCCAGATTAAGTATGAAAGATGCACAGTATAACACTGTTGTTAGCTTTAGAGAAAACTAGCTAAATAATTATTCGACCATCACTCCAGCCAGATTAAGTATGAAATATACACAGTATAACATTGTTGCGAGCTTCAGTGAAAACTAGCAATTCAACTAGTTTTACCATCACTCCAGCCAGATCAAGTATGAAAGATGCAGAGGATAACATTATTGTTAGCTTCAGAGAAAACGAGCAAATTAGTTTTACCATCACACCAGCCAGATTTAAGTATGAAAGATGCAGAGGATAACACTGCCATTAGTTTCAGTGAAAAGTAGCAAATCAACCAGTTTTACCATCACACTAGCCAGATTAAGTATGAAAGATGTACAGGATAACACTGTTGTTAGCTTTAGAGAAAACTAATGAATCAACCAGTTTTACCATCACACTAGCCAGATTAAGTATGAAAGATGTACAGGATAACACTGTTGTTAGCTTTAGAGAAAACTAATGAATCAACCAGTTTTACCATCACACCAGCCAAATTAAGTATGAAAGATGCCCAGGACAACGCTGTTGTTAGCTTTAGAGAAAACTAATAAATTAACTAGTTTTACCATCACACCAGCCAGATTAAGTTTGAAAGATGCACAGGATACCATTGTTGTTAGCTTCAGTGAAAACTAGCAAATTAACAAGTCTACCCATCACACCAGCCAGATTAAAGGGGCTTTAAGCCTAAAACTCAATCTAGGACATTTGCCTTAAATGTCTCTATGTGACAAATATGGGGACCTGAAATGATATTACTCGATTTTTGGCAAATTTGCCTTGGCATTGTAGGGTTAAATCACTTTACTAATAAAATGACAGAAAACCTAATAAACCCCAAATTATGACACGTTGGACTGTGGCTTCCCAAAAATAATTTCTAGTTATGCTTTACTTTAAGAAGCCACAAGATGATATTGTCAGGATGAATTTCTCAAAATTTTATGACACTAGCACTTACCCATGATCAATGGGAGTGACAGGCAATACTATGTGTCAGTCTGAAGAATGAGAATGAAATTTGTAGGCCTATCTGAGAAAATGTCTGATAATGAATGTTATAGATAACATGAGAATTAACAACTCAACTCAAGAAACAACTCGAACGCTTCAAGAAGGTTGGACACATTGCATATTTATCAGGCTAAAGGACAAGACAGTTACAAGCAAACACAAAGACATTCATCCGACGAGACAGCAAGCGATGTTAAGATGGACGAGACAGGACGGCACAAACACAAAGTTAACATAGACCATGAATAAACTGATCTTGCAAGGAGCCCAATTAATGAAAGGAATTTTGGATAATTGACTGAAATTTTGTGATAAAACTTTTATAAAAATTGAGAAAATTAAGTGAAAGAATTTTGAGTCTGAATTTTTGAAATATACTGGAGCCTTTGGTCTTTGGATAATGCTAGTTTTCACTGAAGCTAACAACAATGTTATCCTGTGCATCTTTCATACTTAATCTGGCTGGTGTGATGGTAAAACTAGTTGATTTGCTAGTTTTCACTGAAGCTAACAACAGTGTTATCCTGTGCATCTTTCATACTTAATCTGGCTGGTGTGATGGTAAAACTAGTTAATTTACTAGTTTTCACTGAAGCTTACAACAGTGTTATCCTGGTCATATTTCATACTTAATCTGGCTCGAGTAATAGTAAAACTAGTTAATTTGCCCATTTTCACTGAAGCTAACAACAGTGTTATCCTGTGCATCTTTCATTCTTAATCTGGCTGTTTTGATGGTAAAACTAGTTGATTTGCTAGTTTTCACTGAAGCTAACAACATTGTTATCCTGTGCATCTTTCATACCTAATCCGGCTGGTGTTTGAAAACTAGTTTTTCCTAGTTTTCACTGAAGCTAACAACAATGTTATCCAGTGCATCTTTTATACTCAATGTGGCTGGTGCAGGGCTCTCTTGGTAGCAACATGTGTTCACTAATGTTCAGTCTATGGTGTGAATAATACATGTGCTGACACCTTGTGGTGTATTTCATATTGCACTTTGGCGTCCTCTACAGTTTAAATTCAATAACTGCATAAATTTTGGTTAATTTTGTTGGAATTGGCAGTTCTGTCTGGATCTTGGCATGAGGAATTAACTCTCTGAAAAAGGTTAGTATTGGAAAATCTTGTTTTTGTTAGCTACATAAGTTCTTCAAGCATGCCTTCAAATAGCTGACAATTCATGGCAAGGCCTTGATTGGCTTGAAACCTTTTAAACCTCAACTTGGCTCAAGACCTCAAGTTGCATGTTTTGGAAAAGATAACAAGCTTTCCTCACAATTCCAGGCCAGCTGATCAAGCCTCAGGCTATTGATATTTAGCCTGCATCTACTACCCTATAACACTTTTTTTATAAGCCCAAGTCAAGTTCTGTCTGGGCTTTAATTTGATGATCTACTGATTCCTCTTCACTGTCTTCAGTCATGTCCGTCACCTTTTTTCAAGATGTGTCCAGAGGCAGAGACTACAGAGGAAGAGAAAATTTAATACACTCCAGGGCTGGGGTCAAGTACAGATGATGTAAGTACAAGTACAAGTACATCAAAATGTGTCAAGTACAAGTACAAGTACTTAATTTTTCAAAAAGTACTTAAGTACTTTGGTGTCAAGTACAAGTACAAGTACAAAGAAGATCGAGCACTCGGATAATGCATTATACATTCTATCTATCTATCTAATCTATCTATCTAATCTATCTATCTATCTATCTATCTATCTATCTATCTATCTATCTATCTATCTATCTATCTATCTATCTACCTACCTACCTACCTACCTACCTACCTAGCTACATTTGTATCTATCTGATTATTTATCATGACTGTTTATCTGTCAGTCTATCTATCTGTATAGTACATGTATACATAGTATCTGTAACTTCTGCATAAATCCCCAAATAAATCAATATTAGGCCTAATTTCGTTACATGGAGCGCCCCAAACTACTGCTGGCCTACCTCATTTAATAGCTCAAAATTAATCTTCACCTGGACTCATGTTACCCGACATCAAGTTGGTTTCTTCACCAGCATAATTATTGTTTCCTATCCAATGTCATGTTTGTGATCTGTATCCAAAGTGTCTAATCCCTTTTCCTATTCCCTCTCACCCGACTTTCACTATCCCAATTCCCATTTACCATATTGCAACCCAATTTTGTGAATTAGGAGACAACACTTTCATTCTGCAGGCCTCTCATTCTCCCGTAGTCATCGGCTCACTTACCGAGCTGGCTCTGCCAGTGAGCCTCTGACCTGGATGGCTGCAATTAGTGTGGTTTTAGAGCTTCAAGTTGATTGGTTGCGAAGGTAAGTGGTCGCACAATCAGAAAGGCTGTTATAGGTGGAGGAAGGTTATGTCATACCAGACATTGCACACTGTTGATTCTGTTGATTGCTGTTGTCTGTTGATCCGTCTGTTGTTTTTTTAAAAGTTTTCTCGTGTTTGACATCAACTTTTAAGATTTAAGCTTGGGTTAGGCCTACTGCATTAAGGCTTATTCACCATTGCTGGATAATCACCAATCGTCTGCTTAGGTGGAACACATTACCTACTGAATTAAGCAATTCTGTGGCCACCAAGCATTGTACACTCATTTTATCTATCTACATATCTTATAAATGTCTTATCTGTCTATCTGTTTATTTGTCTGTATGTCTATCTGTATGTCTATCTGTATGTCTATCTGTATGTCTATCTGTATGTCTATCTGTATGTCTATCTGTATGTCTATCTGTATGTCTATCTGTATGTCTATCTGTATGTCTATCTGTATGGCTATCTGTACGGCTATCTGTATGGCTATCTCTATGTCTACCTCTATGTCTATCTCTATGTCTATCTCTATGTCTATCTATCTATTCACTTCTCATGCTCCATAGCGCATACAAGCGTGCGCTGGTTGGCATGTCAACGATGGGACATACAACCCTGAAAATGTTGCATAGAAAAAAATAGGCCAACTTATAGTATCTATCTATTTTTCAAAATTAAAAGTATAGATTAACTGGATATGTCAGCCCTCAAAGGTTATTGCACCACTTTAAACTCTTATGGGTACTGGTTGCACCCAAAAACTGCAGTGAGTGTTTGCTGAGAAACGCGTTCTGAACATACCAATCTTGGACCAAGTCAGTCACTCTCAATGAAGCTTTCTTGAGAAGATACCTAACAACCAAATGAACCAATCATATCAGAATTAACTGCATGGCTGATTATGATTGACATCAGAACTGTTCACAGTTTCAGTATTTGTTTTTAGGACACTTCACTACTTTCACAGATTTTGTATCTTTCAGGTTACAGTTTCTTGTTTTCAGTTTGTATGTTTTGTTTCGTTATTCAACATTCATGGATTGCCTGCAATTATTTCAAAAGTATTCTGTCATTGATATGGAAGCTGTCTTCTGGTTGGCTGAAACCACTAGGGCATGGCTAATCTAAATGTGACTAAAACCACAGGAAAATATGTCAACAGAGTCAAAGCCTCGCTGTGCCAGCTCGCACAAGAGGCTTTGACAATGTGAAAATGCAGGCCTCTATGACTGCCATTTATCACGGGTAAATGCTAGTTTCCCATTATTTGACATAAATGAAACCTTTTCATTTAATGCAGTTTAGAATGTTCTAATTTAGTGAAAATAATCTACCTTCATTTAAAACCATAATTATCTAAACCATGAAAATGTGTATACAGGATCATAGTGAGTCTTACAAGTGTATAACTGTCATTACACTATCTTCATAATTGAAATTCAATTTATTATCTAAGACAGCACAATTTCAATGGATGTGTTTCTGCTTTGTTATCAGTAAGCTTATCACACCAAAGATTAATTACCTAGGCTGATATTGACTATTGTACCGTACCGTAGGCTAAGGAAATTTGATTTTGCATCATTCAAGTAAAGTTAATAGCATACAAATGTATAGGCTTTTACAAATTAAGAGGGGTAGATTTTAACAATGCTTGTAGCTGCTTGTGTATGAATGATATCTAAATCCATTTTCCACGCTCTGAGCTCGTTATGAATTCTTACATTCATGCGCTTTGTGACACAAAAGAACCCTAAGTGTGCAATCAGTATCCTTGAATCACTTGATTGAATATAATAAAGCTGTACACCGTAATTACAGCACTGAAACACAGTTTTTCATGTATTACCTATTGTGCAATGGACAAAATGGTTCCGTGAAATTGGTCCATTCCTAATCCTTCTGCTATATTGCACAAGACCAATAAAAATCATATATAAAATATTATAAAATGATACTTTATTATTGTTAATATAAATTTGTAATTTCACAGAATTTTAATTGTGAAATTGTAAACCATATCTGCAATGAGCTTTGAATCGCACAATGACACCATGACACCCAATATGATTGTAGCATTTCTTCAAGCAAACTATTGTGACAACGAAAGACCACTTTGTACTTGAACAAAGTACTTAAAATTACAAGTACTTTATGTCCAAGTACAAGTACAAGTACAAGTACAGTACTTGTCAAGACATTCAAGTACCAAGTACTCTCAAGTACTTTCGAAAAAGTACTTAAGTATGGCCAAGTACAAGTACAAAAGTACTTGACCCCAGCCCTGATACACTCTGGTTGTATGTTCCACTAGTGGCACTACCCAACTGCCCACTGGCACTGAGTAGTAGGTCAGAGGTTGTGTCCTCCCCAGTGCCTACTTTACTTTTCCTGACCTGGTGTCAGTGGTGACCACAACTTTTCAATTTCGCTAGATTAAACATAGAAAATTGCTACAGTCTAATACACTGTTCCGGCACCCCTGCTGTTGCCAAACAAATAGGCCTATGATGACTTGAGGCACCTCACAATTACAAATCTAAAAGTATCACCGCAAAAATTAAGGACAACACAGCTCTCTAACAAGAGTCTAAATTGTGAAAAGCTGCAATAGGCATTTTAGTCACAAAAATGCAATGCTCCTGACAGCACTATTTATAGGTACAGTGACCTGACTATCCACAATTATTCCACATCCCTTACTATCATACTCCTCGCAGCTTGTCAAGATGATTACTATTGTTTAGTCTAACTTAGCCTTCGGACCTTTCGTTGATAGAGAAATAAAAGCTTGAGACGTTAATGATCTCCCGTTAATTTGGCTAAAGCAGGTATCCAATTGGCGGCCGCCTAGAGCCTCACCTGTTCACTACAAGAATAACTTGCCATTTACAGGTGTCAAATTAATTGTTGTCATGACGTCTTTCAATCACATCAACTACGCAATTGATGAATTTGGATTATTAGGTGCACAGAAAATTGAGGAACTGCTGAGGTCAGCTGCTTATATATATTGCTGTCTGAATGAATGTCATTTTAATAGATATCCAATTTTGTGCAGAATGAAGCCAGCTTTTGTTTCTCTATGTATATAATACATGTCTTATATTATATAGATGGTATTATGTATCAGTATTCAATGCCATACAGATGTTGGGGAAGGCTTTCAATAATGACCCATTATCAAATGGTCTTTGAGTGCATTGCTTTGAATCAGATATCAGGTTTCTCAGAAAGTATTATCATGATTATCTGCTCATTTACAGTTGAGGTCAAAAATTTGCATACAGTTGAACAGGAAATAGTTAAAGATGTATTACGTAAGTACAAACTGGTCAGCATATCTGGCATTTCTGTCCCTTATTTCTTACATATTGAACTAATGAATTTGGCTATAATTGGTCAGTTTCACCAAATCCCTTTAAAAATATGCAGCATCAATCTGCACGTTGTCCAAACAAACTTGAAGGGTTGAAAGTTTGCATACACTCCAGGATCATGGCAGTATTATTCCATACTTATGTCTCTTATTCATGAATCCTCAACTTTTATATCCTAGTTAGTTAAAACAAAGCTTCAGACAAATTATTCTCAAAGTTTTTTTGCTACATTTGCGAATTAAGTACATACTCTTTAAGCTGACGGACACAATTTTTCATTTTCTTCATAATTCATTGTTGGATCATCCAAACAGTATATAAAGAAGACAAAAGCATGCAAATTATATGAGTACACAAGAATGGTATATCATTTAGAGCTATTAGGAAGCATTTTATGATGCCAAATTTGTCAGTAGAGTACTTAGTTGGTAGTTTGAAGACTTGCAAGGTCATCGGTGCACTACAGAGAACTGGACAACGAGCCGAAACAGAGAGCAGCTGACAAAGAAAAAAGTCAGAATGGCGAAACAGAATCCAAGGATGATTAAGAACAAAATCTGCAATGATCTGGGGTAGTCTGGGAAGAAGTGGTGGCTTGGCATACTGAGCAAAGTCATTGCAGATTTCTTTATAGTCACCCTTGGAAGCTGTTTCATCATTCTGGCTATCATTTTTGTGTCAACTACTGTCAGTTTGGCCCTTCATCCAGTTTTCCGTAGTGCATCACTGACCCTGTGAGTCATGCCACGACCAACTATACGCTCTGCCGATGACTTAGGCATCTCAAAATGCTTCCAAATGGCTCCCAATGACATACCAGTCATGAATAATCATATAATTTGCACTCTTCACCTCCTCTATACTGTGTGGATGATCCCATCATGAATGACAGAGAAAATGAAAAATTGGATTAGAGAGCTTATAGTATGCATCGACTTAAGTTACAAAATGTGGCAAAAAACTTCGAGAATAACTTGTCTGAACCTTTGTTTGAACTAACTATGATATAACACTCAATGATTTATAAATTAGAGGCATAGGTATGGCATAATACTTCCATGGTCCTGGAGCGTATGCAAACTTTTGACCCTTCAAGTTTGGACAGCTTGCAGATTAATGCCGCATATTTTTAAAGGGATTTGTTGAAACTGACCAATTATAGACGGGACAGAGCCACCGGCTCACTGAGCGAAGCGAGGTGTCTCGTCCCTTATGGCTCTCAGGCGAGTGGAGTGCTCCAGATGGTTCAATCAAAAAAAGTGATTCAGACATCCCATAATATGATCCTGGCACTTGCTTCTCATCACGCGTGACTACAACGTGACTACCTTCTTCTTCTTCTTCTTCTTCTGTTTCATATTCCGCCAAAAAAAAGTTTCCGAAAAAAAAAAAAATTTTCCAAAAAAAAAAATTTAAAAAAAAGAAAAATTTTCCAAAAAATCATCCAAAAAATTTTTTCTGGAAAATAAAAAAATGTCCAAAAAATAAAATTTTTATAAAAAAAAAAACTGTTCAGAAAAAATCAAAAAATTCCAAAAAAAAAAAAAGAACATTTTCAAAAAATGCTACGAAAAAAAATTTCCCCCAAAAAATTAAATTAGCAAAAAAATAATGCTTGGCATTTACCTAAGAATATTGTCAACCAATCGAGTATTTACAAGTCCCGTCTTCTATGCTGCGGCATTATCATATTAGCCAAATTCATTAGTTCAATATGTAAGGAATAAGGGACAGAAATGCCAGATGTGCTGACCAGTTTGTACTTACGTAATACATCTTTAACTATTTCCTGTTCAACTGTATGCTAATTTTTGACCTCAACTGTAGCATGGAGGTCTTCTTGTGTAGATCTAATTAGCTTCGCTGAGAAGCTATTGTGGCACGAGTGCAGTCACCTTATGTTTGTTATGAGCTTGTGATGAGTAGATATACAGAGTGTGAAACTAGCATTTCACCCATTTTCCTGGGCTGGTTTGCCCTCAAATTGACAGAATTAAAAGCATTGCCCAAGTCCTACCTGTTGTTTTTCTTGCTCCATGCATCAGCCTTGTTATTTAAGGAAGATCAAAGTTGGATGTCACCTCCATATTTTGATGAATACCACCTTTTTCCAAAGCTTAAATGGTTATATAGGCTCATTGCAGTGATGCACGGATAGTGAAAACAGCCGGATGCCGGATACCGGATAATCCGGCAACACCAACTGCCAGATACCGGATAGCAACCGGATAGTTGGAACCGGATAGTAAACATGCGAAAAAAAAAGTTTTTCAGCATTTGTGGTTGATTATGAATATTTTTTATGAGAGCTGAGACATATTGGTCCGGCAGGAAGACTGTTCCTCTGATGGAATGTTTTTCGTTTTGTTCTGTGACTGAATTCTGATTTTGAAGATGGTGAAATAATGTTGTTGACTCTGTCGTGGTAACGTTCCTTTGGTTATTATCAAAATTTTAGCCTTTCATTAAGTTTTGAATATAACAAATATCCGGTTCTGATATCCGGTTGTCATACCCTCATTTTGCCGGATACCGGATATCCTGCAAATTCCACTATCCGGCCGGATACCGGATACTGTGCCGGATATCCGTGCATCCCTAGCTCATTGGCCTCACAATGGCCGCCAGTATAAGGGATCCTGGGAAATCTCTAAATAACAGTCATGGCCCAAACCAGTTTCACTTTCACAAATGAGATTTGAGACTTTACACCAGGGCACCAATCACTTCAGTCCTGATCCTGGTGGCAGATTTTATTGCAATACACTTTGTTTCACGAGTGCAGTCACTTCTCCCAAACTTATAGAACCAATGCCATTTTTTTAAGATAGTAAAGAAAGAGGTCCAGGAAAAACATAAAATGTTTCCTATTCATTATAAATGTACTGTGCATTAAAGTAAAAGGAGTGCCCCACTAGCACTGATCTATCACTCTAAAAATGTTACTGGAACGTGCTGCCTCTGGTGGGAATGCACTTTAGGGGTCAAATCATTTTCATCCAATCACAGCATTTGTTTATTTGCTGCAAAGTCAGTGATGCATGGAAGGCTTCTGTGAGTTGGATGGCCCTACATGAAATGGAAAATGAGTTGACTGTCTCCTTCAACAGCAGGATATCTGTTAATATAACAATGATGCTGGCACCCATAACTGGCTGAATTCATTGCAGAAATACATAAGGATGGAGCTCAATTGGTTTTTCAGGTTGGTCATGCCTTATATAAATTATAATCAGCACACTAAATTTTATAAACAAGTCTTCCAATACTGTGCATTAAAGTAAAAGGAGTGCCCCACTAGCACTGATCTATCACTCTAAAAATGTTACTGGAACGTGCTGCCTCTGGTGGGAATGCACTTTAGGGGTCAAATCATTTTCATCCAATCACAGCATTTGTTTATTTGCTGCAAAGTCAGTGATGCATGGAAGGCTTCTGTGAGTTGGATGGCCCTACATGAAATGGAAAATGAGTTGACTGTCTCCTTCAACAGCAGGATATCTGTTAATATAACAATGATGCTGGCACCCATAACTGGCTGAATTCATTGCAGAAATACATAAGGATGGAGCTCAATTGGTTTTTCAGGTTGGTCATGCCTTATATAAATTATAATCAGCACACTAAATTTTATAAACAAGTCTTCCAATATGGCCTATCATTCATACCCTTGTTAATAATAGGGACACACATCACAAGCTCACAACTTTTTTTTTGAAAGCACTTGTGTATTGTGGTCCCTGGCACCTCAGCATGTGCGTTAGTGTGTATGTGAGTTGCTTCCTGCAAAAACTACTGGAAGAATTTAGATTTCCTTTGGCATGATGTGTTCATTTGTACTACACAAGACCTGATTAAATTTTGGTGACTATTGGAGCTTTTTTGGGCCCACCATTAAAGAAATCTGAAAAAGGCCTCTACAGTGCAGCATGCACTATCATAGTTAGCTGCAGCACTAGCAGCCAAGAGGGTACATATTTCTACATCTCTCTGCAAAAATGGCTATAAAACGTTCGTAGAAGGTGCCAAAGCACTAAATTAGCAACATTTAAATTCTATTTGATGAAAATCCGACCAGAATTGCCGTAATTTGCATGCAATTGTAGATAATCCAATGAATGATCCTGCTACAACATTCAAGCCTTCATATACTAAGTAGAAGTGTTAAAGGCACACTGTAATGCAATTTTTTTATTAGGTGAGAGCTTCAAATGTACTATTTACAGAAACAGCACAGTGATTCTTTTGAATTTATCCCAAAATAAACCCATGAAAAAAACGATTGAAGTTACTGATTTTGGCAAGCATTTTGGCACTACAAAAAGCGACTCCTGTTGGAAGAAACTGAGCAAGTCACATAGGACTGGGTAATGAATAAACAAATAAATGACTTGTTATGACCTCTTGAAGCAAGAAAGAACTGTTAGAACTAGCTGTGAAATGTTTTAGGAACAAAGCGGTTAAGCTTAAAAAGGTGACAATATTAATTTGAGACAAACTGAAACTGTGGAAAATCTTGCAAATGCTTGTGACAAGTGCCAACTGTCAATCATCATAAAATTAAATATTAATGTGGTGTGCTGATTGGTTGGTTCTTATGACTTCATTTGACATTGATTAATTTGTCCGTATTTTCCAAGTCCAGACCGCATATTGTGATGGCAGCAACTAATATAATTTTAGATATAACATATATATAAAATTTTGTCAATCTTGACAATTTGACTAAGTGTAAACCGTAAACGTTTATATTATAAAGCTGAGATAGCTAGATCAGTTGATCAATAATTATAGACAGATAGACACATATATTCTATATAGACAGATAAACATATAGACACATATAGACAGATATAGACAGAAAGATAGACAGCTAGAGATAGATGGATAGATAGATAGATAGATAGATAGACAGATAGACAGATAGACAGATAGATAGATAGATAGATAGATAGATAGATAGATAGATAGATAGATAGATAGATAGATAGGTAGGTAGGTAGGTAGGTAGAGTCTGGTAGACATGTATGATGTATTTTACATGAAAGCTGCATGAGGGATGGGGTTGGAGGTTGCTTCACTATTATATCATACATTTAATTGTAGTTTTGCGGCCTGGTCTTGCAAATTGTGGTGCAAATCAGTCCCTGCCCACTTTCACAACCTTCAGAAAATCAACCAATCAGATATAGTGCATGGTCGAATGATCGGAACTTGTAAACTGTTATTTTCTGTTTGCTTTTAGCAGTTATTGTTATTTTCACAAATAAAAGCTTCACCTGAGTGTTGTCAGATCACAGCTAATATTATATCAAACAATGCATCTGATAATTACTTTTCGTTTATCACAGGAATGTTAGGTGGTCAAAATTGCAGAAGTGTGTTTCTCAAATTTATTCATTTAATTGGAGGAGAGGGGGAGGTCCACCCTACCCTACATCACTCATCAGTTGACCGAACATACTGTAGGGACACAAAATATTGTCCAAGTCCCAATTTCATATATTTTTCCTGATCTATGGCTAAAACCTATTTTTTCAATGGTGACAGGATGCACTTGCAATAGCCCATTCTTTCATACGATAAAAAATTAGCAAAAGTGTCATTTTGATGACTGTGGCCCTTTAATAAACTTTTTAGGGTCCAACCAGATGATCTGGGTGGTGGGGCTATGGCTTTTCTGTGGAAAAAAAAGTTTGCTTTCAACTCGACACTGAAAAAAAAAATTAGTTCAGCACATGAAAAAAAAAAGAAGTTTTTTCCCCCTGTAGCTAGGGTACTGCAATGTTAAACTTACGAAAAAAAGTTTTTCGCGTGTCCACGTGCAAAAAAAATTGTTTGTTGACACTTCGCGCACCAAAACAAGTTTTTCCCAGGGGTAAGAGGCATAGCCCCCCCCCAATTATCGACTGGTCGGCCCCTTATGTGCAGCATCTTGCAGTAGGGGAGAGCGGGAAACAGTGAGACACTTTTTTATATTTTTAAGTGTTCCAAAATGTTGGCAGTAGCGAGTTAAATGACATCAGGTCCACATTATAGATAATGACGTTGGGTATATTATCCAGTAGTTTCAGGTTCCTACCTTTAACAGGTTTGGAGAAATTTTGAGTTACGTCTATGCTCGTTAGGGCATCTTCTGCCATAAGCGCCGATCGTCTGGACCTGCAGAATTTTTCTATCAATTGTTGCTACAGAAACTACTATACCCATTTAAAAGCAGCTGGCTTGGTGATTTTTTAGGTCCTTTTTTGATCATGTTTCGACACTTCATCGCACAGGACACATGCACGACTTATTTAACCTGCTGCACCTGTTACATACTAATCAAAATTCTTTCTGATGCTTCCCTTTGGATATGACTCACTAAAATCAGTAGTTTATAGCAGCCATTTTGTTTCTAATAGTGTATTGTGAGCTATGCATTACATTCACTGTGCTCCACGCCGCTTTCTTTATAAAATATTTTAATCCTGTGGACCGGATGCCTGCATTGTGGTTCATCATCTCACTAAATTAAGTATCTTGTTGATCTTTTAAATCAATAAAAGCGTATATATATATAGTAGTTATATATAATATAGTATGATTTTATATAGCGCCCATTCCAGATAAATCTGCTCACCGGCGCTCACAATTCTGAACGGCAATCATACCAATCATTATAGTGATAACCTCTGGACATGGCCGGAGCGGGGTTCGAACCCACGTCCTCATGTGTACAAGACGGGAATGCTAACCATGGTACCACGGAGCCATATAATAATATATACCATGGGCATATGTGGTATGTGGAGATATATACAGCCGAGGGTTATATTTTCCACCGAGGCTGTATATATCCTGTATACCACAAATATGCCTTTGGTATAACTGATTTATACCATTATTCGCTGTTTTAGAGGATTATTTTGTTATCATGTGTTTGGAGATGAAGACCGATTTACTAAAAATGTCTCTATTATATTACCAGAGATACCAAAATGATCATAAAATTCTTCTTTATTTAACAAAATTAACATCTTATTTTTTAAATCAATATTCTAGTGTCAGCAATTTAAATTATGTTCAAGCTACAAAAGCTCCTGTAAACTCCAGATTGACGGTCAATGGCATCTGTCATGACATCATGATTCAAATGCTGGCTTCTGATTGGCTGATTCAGTGTTTGTGCATTGTGACATCACCACTTGTCATGTGACCACTAAATATGTGTGATATATGGCGATATATACTATGGTAAATATTGAAGGATTTATCAGCGATCATGGTATAAATATATATTAACATTTATATATATTATGATACATTATGATAAATTCTGATTACTGACTCTAATAAAAATGGCACTGTTTATATACATAAATCCAGGTGTGATGTAATTCTAGTGTCCTGATGGTTTTTTTCTTAATTTTTAAGCAAAGACTTTATCCACCAGAATAGCAAATGTTAAGTTCGGGATGTTAATCTCCCATTAAATTACTGAAAACACTTCACAAACACATTGAAGAAAAATATTAACTTTTTTTTTACGTGTTATGATCTGATGGCTTCATAATATCAGTGAACTAGTTGTTACCAATAAAACTTTGATTCTATAAGAGCCCGGAGCCGCCGCCATATTCAGCTGTCGTCAGTCATGACAAGCTGGACGTACTCACACGATGTATGTCCGACACAATGACATTTCGCCTTTTTTTGCAACAATTTTCATTTTTTGGCCATAACCAGCTTTCTATACCACGTGCGTTTTGAAATTCCAAAAAAAGTTTTTTTCAGCCCACCCCAATTCTCATCTGATGAGATAAAAACATATGGAATCATAAAATCTGACATCTCAGGCATGTGGTTGCCAACTTTATGTGCTCTACAAACAGTAGGGGTCAAAATCCTTTGTAAGTAAGTGAACCCCCCTTCCCATTGTAATAATATTGGCCTTGTATTTCACATAATTATCAAAGACTTTGAACTCAGAGTACAGTCATGAAATATAGCGGTAATTATCATCTCACTTGCCTCAGATTTCATACTTTATAACCCCATATGCTTTCATCTCATCTGATGAGAGTTCATGTTTCCATAAGCAGTTAGGTTGAGGATATTGAGCATTGGACCAATGGAAAAACATCACTGGTTTGATTTACTTACAGACGGCACTATATAGCTTTGTAAGTGAAAAAAAGTTTTTTTCGTGAGATTAAATCTGTAACCAAGTATCATCTGGTTGGCTCCCAATAAAGCAATTAATCAGAATACTTGTTGATCTGTAATTATAAATACACTCTCACCTGAAAACAGAGAACACAAAATAACAATTCACTATTTTTCGATCATGCAATAATCACTTTGATGTCAAGAAATAATATATTTTGAGATATCGCCACGTAAAAAATTAGTGAAATGGATTATGAGATCAAATTTTGATGTCTCAAAAAGGCTGTGTCTCATTCCAGCCATTGGAAGCATGTAACTAACAACTGATCATTTTCCAATTGACTTAAAAGATGGTAGATTCAGAGGGTGGGCTTTGCAACGCAGCGCTCAAGCAGCAAGTGGTATGCCGTTCCTGCTTTTCGTCAATCAGTATGCAACATGCATCAACACAGTCATATCACTGATAGTTTTTGGCAACTGTATAACAAGAGTATTTTTGGTCCATGCAGATGAGTGTCAGCTCAAAGGAATTGTGCAACCATCTCATTCAATCATTTTAACTGACTCAAAATTCAAATTTTAAAGTGCATCATTGATGTCAACAAACAGTTGAATGGGTAAGGAATGTTATTCGTTGCTGCAATAGGAATTGGTGTTTCAGTTCTGTTGATAATTGCCTTTGGGCTATATAAATGCATTGATTTGCTGCTTTTATGTCTTCCTGCCATAAAAAGTGACCTCTATTCAAATAGAACATGGTCGTATAGTAATGATGCATACAAATTGTCTGCATGTTGCAGAGAGTTACTGGGATTTGGCCTGTGCCTCAACTGCACTGTTTCAATTGGGACTAAGCTCCAGTCAGATGTCTGTGGCAGCCCAAGCTGTTTAGTTGAACCGATTTGTATCCCCACAAGTGAGATTAACTAGCTGCCATGAACAGGAGGAAAATGTTGAAACATTTGGGCAACTGAGTTAACATATACACCAACCAAAATGGTCACGAATTCCTGTTTTCTTTACAACCTTTCATTGCATGCACTAATTAATTTTGCATGCAGTAAAAGTTCTAATGATTGATTTAGATATTCTGAATCTTATTATTGACTGAACTCATGAATGTTTAGCTGTAAATATCGAATTATGAATAGGAGAAAAGTTTTCTTCTTGTGTACAATCAAATAAACGTCATAAAAGACACGATGTGTATTTTTGCCATACTGCCAAATACCAAAAAATATATGAATTCCACAACCAGTATTAATTTCGTAAACCTGAATAAGTGCTGGTGTGATAAACCTTTTCACCAGATTGAAACTAAATGAGTGTGGGTGTCAGTCTACAGGGCAAGTCCTAACACTCCTGATCAGATAAATGTAATGACTCTTGTCACAATCATTTTGAATCTTGCACATGTGTTGAAGGCTAGATTGCGTGAAGATTAGAATATGATCTGATTCGTAATTCTTTATACTGTTTCGGAAACCTATCCCAAAAGATTGCACTCTCACCCATTGTTACAAAATATTCAGTTCAGGTGGACATTAGCAATTTCGTTTTGCCTTCCTGTCCCTAAATGAATCACCGTTTTTGTAAATAATTGACTAGATGTCATATGTAATGACTGTACTACAAGCCAGAATATGGTTAACAATAGTGCTGAATATGTACATTTAGTGATTTTCCCGCCATATACGTCTTCTCTGTGGTCTCTGTTATTTAAGCCTATGCAACTTATTTTTTCACTTTTGTGGCTTTTTCTGACTTATAAAGCCACTACTATCTTTGTAGTTAATTTTAAAAATATCATTTTGCTCTAAATGCTTTCCTGCAGTTTTGCCCATTTTTACACCACGACACATACAGCAAAAAAGAAGCATGAATCACCTAACCATGTTGTTTATTCATATCAAATATTCTGTTAAATTATGCTGTCAATGTATTTTACAACTTTTTTATTGATACATCATCATTAGGGTGTCCCAGAAAAAAACAGTGTCCTAATTTTTTATGGGGCACCCCCTCATTTTGTGATATAACCTATCAAAAGGACCTATGCAAAATATTAAAGCATTTCAACATGATTAACTGGTGCCTCAAGGGCCTTGAAGTTAAGTCGTTTTTGCTCATTTTTGATGATTTTCGCAATACATAGTTCTCTATAATTTTGTCAATTTGTATCATACAACATTCTAAGTGCCATGGTTGGAAAATTCTCAAAAAGACCTTCAATTTGCATACCCTTAACCAATGGTCTACAATAATTACATGACTCATATCAGCTCTCAAGCTGACACTTAAATATTATACGAAAGTGTTTTAGAGTGATTAAACGTAAAATAAAATATTTAATTATTTCATTTCACTGCTTACTGTTTTTATTCTCAATCTACAAATGGCAGGATGACCATATATAACTTTTTAAGATACTTTTGTTCAGAAAATGTCTGCTTTATTAGCCATGCATTTTTTTTAATAAATCTTGTCAAAAGAGCTGAAAATGTCTGATGGGACAATTAAATTTCATGTTATATCTTCATCAGATTTGATTCAGCATGCAATAAGTATACCAAGAATTGTACCATAAAAACAGAAATTGTGTTATTTTTAATGTTTTATCACTTATGTGGTCCTTAAGCCCATTTCGGGCTGATATAATTTTGTTAAATGATAAAACTTGTCAAAAGTGCTGAAAATAGATTGACTTGTTTTGTTATTTATTTGTTATATCTTCACCAGTATTGATTCTGCACTAAAAGAAAAAAACATTCTTTTCTACCAGTTGCTGTGATTCTCAATATACAAATGGCAGGTTGACTGAATCTGTAATTCCTAAAACAAGTTTGGCTGATGAAAATGCTTGCTTTATGAGCCATGTAGTTTTTATGATACATCTTGTTAAAAGCGCTAAAGATATGAGATGGGGCTTTTATATTTTATATTTTATCTTCATCAGATTTGATTTAGGAAACCAAGAGTGGTACCATATAAATGTATGAACAACAGTTTTTTTTGCATGTGTTACTATGTAAGTTGTCCTGAAGTCAATTCTGAGATGATATAAATATTTTTTATATAATCTAGTCAAAAGAACTGAAGATATCAGATTGACATGTATATAATAATAATAATAATAATAGAAATTTATATAGCGCCTCTTCCAGTATACTGCTCAGAAGCGCTTGTATATTTTGTGTCATATCTTCATAGGATCAGAATTTCTTCAGTATACCAAGAAAAAAATGTATTTCACTGCCAGCTGATGGATTATCAATCTACAAATGGCAGGAAGCCATATATTATGTAATTTGTAAAACAAGTGCCATTTATACTAATGAAAGGCCACGTATGTGTGAAAGAGTTGAACTTGAAAATAGTATCAGATGGGGCTGTTGTATTTCATGTCATTTTTTCTCAGAATTGACTTTAGGAAAACATAAATAATGCCACCTGAAAATAACAAAGTTGTCATTCATATGGTACCACTCTTGGTACGCTGCATCAATTCTGATGAAAATACAACATGAAATATAACCATTTCATGATATATATTCAGCTCTTTTCACAAGATTTTTCTTAAACCCACGGCTGATAAAGCAGGCATTTCCATCAGCAAAGTTGTTACAAAAGATATATATGTCCAGCCTGCCATTTGTAGATCGAGAATAAAAAAAGCTAGCAGTGAAAATGAAATAATTTTTTTAGGTTAAATCGCTCTGAAACACTTTAGTTCTTATTAGTGTCAGTTGAAGAGCTGGTAGAAGTTACATAATTATTGCAGACCATTGATGTTGGTATGCAAAATGAAGGTCTTTTTGAGAATTTTCCAACCATGGCACTTACAAATTAACAAAATTATAGAGAACCGCGTATTGTGAAAATCGTCTAAAATGAGCAAAAATGACTAAACTTCAAGGCTCTTGAGGCACCAGTTTATCATGTTGAAATGCTTCAATATTTTGCAGAGGTCCTTTTTATAGGTTATATCACAAAATGAGGGGGCACCCCATAAAAAATTAGGACACTGTTTTTTTCTGGGACACCCTAATCATCAAGCTTATGACATGTGACCTATAAACATAGGAACAAGGCAAATATGTTCTAATGTGGCATCAGTAACTTTGTCACTTCATTTGACTGCAGAAGAAAATATAATACTGTTTCACAAGGTAAGATAGAGTTGCTCCTTATTATTAGACTTATACTGTTAGTCTTTAAGAATTCGCACACATACATGATTGAGTCTTCACTTACATGCATGGCCTAGTTCAAAAATAATGAAGCCACGCAGCATATTTTATGTAGGGGTCTCGAAATATGAGAATGGCTGTATGTGACAACTTAATGGTACATCATTGCTTTAGGTACATTCTTGTACACATTTCCTGAAAATTTCACGACATTCTGTCTCATAGTTATTGAGATAGAGTTGTATTACATTGAAAAACAAGCATTTTTTCACCAAAAAAAACGTGACAAAACATTTTTGACCACTTGAATTCTTTCAGTTTTACAAATTTGGACGTATTCTAAGGCAATTTTCCAACACTTTTTTGAATCTCTACATCCTCAGGCTTCATAAATCCATCAAATCAATATTTATATTTGCCTGTGTTGACATTATTGAGCTATTTGGATTCAAAGGTTGATCAGCCCAAAATTAAGTCAAATTTGACGCGTACTGATCCTGGATGCTCTAGTGTGCTCCCTTTGACATGTGTCAGTTGAATCTTTTGGCCCTTGAGACCTAGCCTTATATCTGCTCACCCATTTTGGAGCTTCTTATGGTTGTGGAAAATTTAGTTCACTAAAAAATTCCAATGAATAGCAGGGTAGGTGAATCCGTCGCAAGCGTAACGCCAAGAATACTTAGTAGTGCCAAGGAGCAATAAAAGCTCCGTTTTAAATCTGGTTTGGCTTGTAATATTGCAAATTTTATGTAATATTGAGAAACAATCAAGTAATCCAGGTCCACAGTGGTAAAATACAAAGATTTCTTAAATTGGGCTTTGTTGCAAGCGTAACACTATGGAAAATATTGATCAAATTTTCCTGGTTTTCTTGTAAGGAGTAAAGCAATCATTCTAGTATTACTGGTAGTGATAATCAACACAATATTTCAGTAGTTGGAGTATGTTTCAATGTTTAAATATCAAAAGTTTGCTCTTTGTAGCGCTTTCCTCAAATTTTTTTTTTTTGTCAAAATAGGCAATAACCAGTACAAATTTCACTTTAATTTTGTAATTACTCTTTTGCTTCATCCAGTTATAACAGATAATACATATAAAATAGATTTGGGTAAAAACCAAAAGACTTTTTTTACTTTTGTGTGACACAATCACCCAAAATGGGCTGAAAAACACGCTTCTATCATCATTTGCTCTGTCCGTATTCACTTTGGGGGCACTGATTTGGTACCAGCTCGAAGCCCACATTTGGGCACATAACACAAGACAGTGAAATTGTTATAGAGGAAAATATGTACATCTGGGGAGAAAATTTGTACTTTTTTTTAAAATATTGCAACAAAATTTCGAAAAATACTGTTTTCCCCATAAGATATTTGGTGAATTTAGATGAAAACAGCCATGGAGACTTAAGAATATAAGATTTTTGTCATCCAACAAAAAAATTAGATTTAATTTGAAGATAAGTTACCATTTATTCTACTTTTATTTTACTGCCATGGAAATAAAAATAAATAAAATGTGGTAATATTCGGCTTTTATCAGCCATTTCCAAAAACCACAGCAAAATGGTAAATACAGTTTCTAGAACTTAGACATGTGTGTTACAATATTATGTGGTCATTTGATACTGATAAACATTCCAAAATTTTGTCATGTCGCACTTCGGCTTCATTATTTTTGAACTAGGCCTTATCATTCCTTGCTTGCATGCAATAGCTAATGAGGCTTCAGTTTCTTTATGGAACTGACTTAATTTATAACTTACCATTATAAACAGCGTTGTTTTCTTTAATTGGTCAAAGTAACTAGTTACTGATTATAGTTCTTTCAGAGTACATATTACAAGTAACTTGTAGGGGCAAGGCACTGACAGATTACTGGAGAGATTATTATTGGCAACTTTCAGGTTCTGGACAAATCGTTATGAATATAAGCTCATAATGACAACTCTGCTATTATTGTTTATCTTTTTTATCTGTCTTAAAAAGTAACTAATAAAGTAACTAACAAAGAAACGAAAAGTAACAGTAATCCAAGTAAGACCATTTTAGTAAGTGATTAGATAGATTTGTTTGTTACCACAATATATTGTCCAATTATGAAATCTGATTACTTTGTAATGAGATAACTGAAAACACAAAATTTTTCAATTTATACATTTTGCTACTTTTGGTGTCAGGTCTTACATTCACTTGTGTATGTGCGATGACTCATCAGTGCATTATGAATAATTTGACTATAATACGACCCTATTTACATGTATGTCACAATTTTCAATGGCACCAAAAATTTCTCACTTTTTTGTTATTAGAGTTTTTGGTATAACTTTAAATTGTGACAGTCATTGTCAACACATTGAAACAGCCTAATTCTGGTGAGAGCCTCATTTTTGACACAGAAATGGCTTTCAGTATTGCAAATACCCAAACGGAAATCAGACTTATTCATTGTGGCACGCATATAAACGTACTACCTATGTTGCATCTTCTTGTGTATGTGCAATATTGTTCATTTGCACGTTTTAACACATGTGTGCAGCCAATCTCAGAACTGATTTATTTACTCAAGTGCAAAACAAACCATGGAATTAATTAATCTGTTAAAATATGAAATTTGTGTTTGTATTATTGCAGATGACTGACCACAGCAGCTACTACATAGCGCCCAATGGATTTGAGTATGTGAAGAACAGCGTGGACATTTGGCTTATTTGCCCTTTGGCGATGATTTTGAATCTGACATTATTCATCAAGTTGGTCCGAACACCCAAGATTAAAGGTGAACCATGGAGATGGATGATCGTCAACACATCCTTCATAATATTCCTGAGGGCTTTTCTGCTGTTGAATGTAGTCATCTCCTATAATTACAGAATTCCTTCTCTTTACTCAACAGCGCTTTGCCCGGCTCTTTATTTGTGCAGCGTTGTGCTCTACTTCATGTACATCATCTCCGCCTTTCTTGTAATCATAGAGAGGTTTCATGCCCTGCGTCTTGGCAAAGAAGGTGGAGGATTTGACAAGAAGGATGTTATCTTATGTCTTTCGTTGTTCTGGATCTTCATCACCATTGCAATCGTCCTTGCTTGCATCATAGAGTCACTGACAAAAGGATGGGGTCTGCAATTTTATGATATTTATCAAGACATCTGTTACTTGAAGTTCAGCGAGACTCGGATGTTCATGCTTGCCTTAATTTGGCTGTTTGTCCTTCTAGCATTCATTGTGGTTTTCATCGGTACTCTCGTGTTGAGAAAGGGAAGAACCACGACCCCAGCTATGATCCGATCAAATGTCAATCCGACCCTCGCCGCATCTTCTCTCGGATTACTCCTAATGGTCTCTAGTCTGACTTTTGAACTCCTTCCAACAATTGTGCCTATTCCACATCCAAACATCTATCTCATTTCTTCCTTCATTGGTAATCTGCATCTGGTTGTTTTCCCTGTCATTTGGCTGGTTAATTGGACCAAAAATGGTGACATATCTTTTCAATGTTGCACAGGAAACAATCATGAAGAAAAGCAACTCCTTCAGCAAATGTAGATCCAAGCGAACAGAAATTTCATATTCACCAACTAAGGCTTTTGTTTTAAAGAAGCAACAAAAATAATATATAGATATTCAAATGGATGCAAGTGAAATCTATTTCAGTTTTATGCTGTGAATAACTTCAAAATAACTGAAGTGAACAATTTTTCTTTAAATCATCATTGTATGATTTTAACCTGTAAGAGAAGCTTCAATATAGTCATTGTGATTTTTTTTTAAAGGAATGAATATAGAAAAAGTATTGCTAAATATTGGAAATGTATTTTCAAATTCTGTTGCGCAGTATTAGTGTGCTCTTGATTTGTTTGTGAAATAATCATAATAATATATTCATTTTCAGATTGTGCTGTGCACATGGTTAATTTGGTGTGAGACTTAGGACTCACATGTGATGTTGAGGCCTTTTGACAAATGTACCTTGTTGAAGCCTATACATATATATACCTCATTGACAATATTTATGTGGAATTTGGCAAAACCCTACACAAACAAACCATTGGAATTCCTATGGGAATGTGTTGTGCACCACTTTTGGCTAATCTCTTTCTAATGTCATGGAGTCATTGGAAAAAGAAAACAAATTTCATGCAAAGTAATTCAATTTCACCTACCGCTATATAGATGACCTTATCAGTCTAAACAATACGCTTTTTGAGAGACACCGTCACAAAATTTACCCACCAGAGCTCTCAATAACCAAGGAAACACAATCTGATAAGGAAGCATCTTTATTTGGACCTTCTTATAACAGTCCAGGATAACCAATTCCACACTAAATTATATGACAAAAGGGATGACTTCAACTTCAAGATTGTCAACTATCCATATCCTGTTGCATCTAATATTCTCAGTGAGGCACATTTCATTATGTGATTCTTTCCTCAGGCAGGAATATAAATATAGGTTTTTATGCAAACAACTTTGCAGTGTTTACAAAAAACACGAAATAGTGTTTATTAAATATGCGAAGTCCATTGAAGAGAATAAAGAAGAGATTCCTCTTACTTCAGGTGATGACATGTAGAACTCGTTTTGTGACAGTCAGGTCTCTACCCAGAAGCTCTAGTTCTTAGATTTCCATTCCAGGGTCTTGTGTGGGAGGAGATGGAAGGTTGGACGTCCTTAAAGGCCTTAACATCACATGTGAGTCGTACAGTACAAATTTCTAAAAGTGGCTCGTCATTTAAAACCTAGCCTTAGCTATCTATAAATAGCCATTCCAAGCTAAACTAAGCTGCACTTATCCATAGCTAGCCATAGCTATCCTCAATTACCATTGTTTAAACAAGGGGTAAAGAGATTCCAGTGTATAAAAAAGAATAGAAATGGATAGTTATGGATAGATATGGATAAGACCAGTAATGAATAGCTACAGACAGCTAAGTTGAGCCACATTTAGAAAGTTGTACTGTAAGTCTCACACCTCCTTACATCTGACTCTGGTTTGTTTTGGTATAATTCCCCTGCCCTTTGCCAAGTCAGGTTCTGGGATCTCAACACTTTGTAATTCACCAGACAATTTGTTACATTTTTTTCTCTTGTAATTTTATATGTAATATAGTTATATAATGATACATTATGATAAATTCTGATGTCTGACTCTAATAAAAATGGTATTTTTTATATACATGTATCCAGGTGTGATGTAACTCTAGTGTCCTGATGGTTTTTGAAATTTTTTAAGCAAAGTTTTTACCACCAGAATATTAAAATTGAATCCGGGAAGTTAAACTCCCATTAAATTACTGAAATTACTTCACAAATACATTGAAGAAAAACATTAACTTTTGTTGATGTGTTATCATCTGATGGCTTCATAATATCAGTGAATCATTTGTTACCAATAAAAGCTTGGTAATGGTAATGATAATGTTGATTCTATTAGAGCCCGGAGCCGCCACCATATTCAGCCGCCATCAGTCATGACAAGGTCAAGTCAAGTAAAGTCATGGTCAGTCTGAGCCACCACAGCAGATTTTACCCTTGGCCATGTTCACATTTATTCATATTTATGAATATCTTTTGTACACGATAAGTCCGCTTGTATTCACCCTAGGATTACCAAACTAACATGGATTTTGTATCACAGTATGACCTTGAATTAGTTGTAACATAAATGACCTTGAAAATAACCAATTTTATATGTTGAAATAGGACATCTGAAATAGTACAGAACCCACAAACACACAAGAAAATAATATTATATAAATATTATATTCTAATAAATTTTGATATATATGTTTTCTAATAACTGAGCGTGCAGTATGACAATGAAGAAAACATTTTTGATCTAGTGAAGGCTGACCAGAAGATATTTCAGCTGCAAATTTATTCAGAATGGTTCTGAATGGCCTCCTACCTACCATTACTTTTTCGTTAGATTAGACACACTGGCACAATTTCGTGTGGAGAGTTTTGGACCAGTTGATAACCTATTACCTGGTCCAGCTGTAGTTCCTGAGTAGATAATCACCAATTTCAAAGACAGAATGGCAGCAATGTACAGTAGGGAATATAATTATGATTAGACTTGACATTAAACCATGTTTCAACTGTCTTGATTCAATCAGGCCCCATTTAAGCATGTAACTCCCGGAACTCCTTGACGTCCTGCAACTCCCGCTATGTCCCAATAACTCCCGCTAACTCCTGCTAACTCCCATAACTCCCGCTAACTCCTGCTAACTCCCGTAGCTCCCACTAACTCCCGCTAACTCCTCCTAACTCCCGCTAACTCCTGTAACTCCCACTAACTCCTGCAACTCCCACTAACTCCCATAACTCCTGCCAACTCCCACTAACTCCCGCTAACTCCCACTAACTCCCGCTAACTCCTGGTAACTCCCGTAACTCCCACTAACTCCCGTAACTCCTGCTAACTCCTGCTAACTCCCGCTAACTCCCACTAACTCGCGTAACTCCCACTAACTCCCGCAACTCCCACTAACTCCCGCCAACTCCCATAACTCCCACTAACTCCACTAACTCCCGCTAACTCCTGCTAACTCCCACTAACTCCCTCGACTCCCACTAAGTCCTGTAACTCCCACTAACTCCCGATAACTCCTGCTAATTCCCGTAACTCCCATAACTCCCGCTAACTCCTCCTAACACCCACTAACTCCTGTAACTCCCACTAACTCCTGTAACTCCCACTAACTCCTGTGACTCCCACGAACTCCCGTAACTCCCACTTACTCCCGCTAACTCCCGTAACTCCCATAACTCCAAAAAATAATTACCCTCGTTAATGTATACATCTTTCAATGATACAGATAATGGGCGTCCCACTTGTGTATAGGGAGTAATGCCAAAACTATAGGATGTATACTTTTTATTTTTCAGACATTATTGTATCTTTTATCCTAGTTGTGCCTTTTAGGGGTTTAATCAACATGAGATTAATTCTTTTCTCACAATTATTGAAAAATGTGAAAAAAATATTATTTGTGCATTGGGTGTCAAGCCAAAACTAAGGCATGCATATTTATCATTTTTGGGTAAATATGGTATCTTCTATCCCTGTTGAGCCTTTTAAGGGTCTAATCCCCATGACATTAATACTTTTCTCAGAATCATTGAAAGATGAGAAAAAATTGTTTTTTGTTTGTTTCTGGGACAGAACTAAAAAACTACTGTACTTTTGACACTGAAATTTGCATAATTATTGTAAGCATTAAATACCCAAGATGTATTTTTTGTGGGTCTAAATGCTCTAAGAAAGTTGAACGGACGACAATTTACCAAAAATATGAAAAAATACTATTATTTTAAATCTTTATGATTCAGTCAATTTTGGAGTTAAATCTATGAAATTTTCCAATTAGGTGTCTAACTTATGCCTCTTTAACATCTCAACTCAGTTGGAATGTTGGTCCTATGAATTTTTATAAAAACCCAAAAATTAGAAAAAATCCCAATTTTCCAACATTTCTGCGTGAAAAGCCAAAATGATAATGGATAAATTATTTAACTTTAAAGCCTAGTTGCACACTATGGATTAATATTCACAGCCATTGCATGAGTTATTATAAAATGCAAAATATTGTTAAAATGTCTATTTACTCTCCATTTCATTCTGAAATTTTTTTTTGTCGAAATAAACCTCACATGTTTCATCATCATCATGCTAATTTTGAACACTATGAACATTTTTATTCACAGCAGAAGTCAATATCAAGTGGAGTGAAATACACAGTGTACACCATTTTGCATACCATTTCTTTTCACGATGCATTACTAGGCGAATATTCTGATCACCCGGTCATTCCATTCTAATAGTTTTTGTTGTTCAAAACAAAATGCCTATCAATTATCAATCCAGAGCCTCATGGTACTTATGTATCATTATGTGCTGTCTTTGGGTGCATGACTTTACTATGTCATGTCACAAGATTTAACAAAATTGTTCTTAAGCTTCTGTGACAAGTGTTTTTCATAATTAGAGTAACCATAACTAAACTGGTAAATGGTACTGCAATTTAAAGGGTAATGATTATGTATTTAAACCTAAAATAAGAGTGCTTCAATGTCGGAAGAAAAGTTTACAATTTATAGGATAGCCTGCATGCTGTATTCTGTCACACCTTATAGTAACTTGTAAACCAAAATGATCAGTTAGGGAAATTTAATGATTGCAGACATATTTAGTAAGCTACTGAAGTTTCAATTGTACTCTCTACGAGTATGAGTTCTCTAGCAATGTACTCGAGTACGAGTATGAGTACTGTACTCATGATTTGGCATGAGTACTGAGTACATGTGAGTATTTGGAAAATTGTTCTCAAGTACACGAGTACATGTTGATGTGTTGGCTACTCATGCCCAACCGTGTTGGTACAAACATCCAGTTGCGCAATTTAAATTTACATTATCCTGCTGGCCATGGATGGTAATCTACCTATGTCATTATTTCCTTCCTTGAGACTAATAACCAAGCTATACATCTGTTGTCATTGAGATCTCATTCATACAAGTATGTCTGAATGCTTCCGTTGTGTTATGAGCACCGAGATATCCATTATGCTTACAGACTAATCAGACCAGCTAGTATTTTCAATGTCATTCATAATTATTGCACCAGACAAATTGCTTGCAGCAGAACAATGAGGAATACTTCCAAAACTATCACATGTATACTTATACAAGGAAAGTATGGGCATGCTGTATGAAGACAGTTCATTTAGCATTTAGTGTGAAATGTGTGCACAAGGAGAGCTTAGACTCGGGTTACTCACAAGCCTAAAAAAACATTGATCCTGCATTATAAGGCCAATTATGCAATTTGACACCCCTGTCAACCAATCACGTGCAGTATTGGGCAATAATTCCTATATTCTGTGTTGTCCACTAATCATCTCATGTTTGACTGTTTGAGTGTTTGTCTCATGGTATAAGCTAAACAGTCATTGATAACTTTTCTGGTGACTAACTACCTGTTTACAAAAATTTGCAGAGTTGCTGCCTCGCCAAAATTGGCTGACCAATCTGAATTTTAAAAATGGTACAATCTGTCGATAGAGGCAAAGTCGATAGAGGCAAATAATGACATTCCACATCACAAAGTTTCAGTTTAGATAATAGCTATTATTATGTGATTTGCAAATTTTTGGCAGATATCTTTGCACCAAAACCAGCTTGCAAACTGATCCTGTGGAAGGGAATTCAAAACTAGTTATCTTGCAGTTATGCTAGTAACTTTTATTCCATAATTTTACCAGCTTAAAGTTCTGCTCTTTCGAACATGGAAGGTTGGGCGTCCTTAAAGGCCTTAACATCACATGTGAGTCCATAGCCTCACACCTCCGTACACTTGACTTTGGTTTTTTTTGGCTTATTTCCTCTGCCCTGTGCCAGGTCAGGTTCTGGGATCTCAACACTTTGTAATGCACAGACAATTAAGTCACAATTTGTTATCTTTTCTCTTGTAATTTTATATGTAGTATTGGATTCTCAAGTTGTCACAGTAGAAAATGGAGGTTTCTGGAAGTTCAGGCATCTGGCACGCAGTGTTTGAATGTTGGAGCAGAATTATGAACATGTTACTATCAATCCCATGTGAGGAAGGTTCAATTCTCTACTCAAATAATTGACTGACTGACATCAGAATCAGGGTTCATTCGTGTTTACTGTGTGGGGTTAATTTGTTGGATGTCGAACACATGAGAAACCCTTGATTCATTGCGTTGTGAAGCCTTTGCAGATGCTGTACTCTGCATATGCAGTGAATTGCATGTATTGGCAACCTGCCCTTTCCTTTTTGCTTTGGTCACAGACCCGCATAAAGATTTTATCCCTCAGAACAGCAGACATCTATAGGCCTAGCTTCATTGGTTAGGAGACAGATGTCAAGCGCAACTGATAAAATCTTCACTGTGGGAAAAGCATGTCACCAATGGTGGCAGGGGCAGTCAGACGAGAAGAGGCTAATCTAAATCGCACAATAACAATTTAATGCAGCGTCAATTATAATTTTGAATATATACTTACAATTGCTTCGAAAATTAAGACCTAATGATGATTTTTCTTTGAGGGGGCACTGCTCCACCACAGAGTACAGTAACGTACCTCACTGTACTCCAAGAGAAAAAGCCTCTGACGAAGATTTTTTTTCAACCTGTTCACACTGCAGTGCTGGTGTTCTATATAGCTCCATTGAGTCACACAGAACGTGCTAATAAGTCTATTTCTCATGAACAGGTTGCTTCTTCTTCAGTATAAGCTACTGAATTTTAATGAAGAGTACGGTAACGTGACTCTCGCGTTGCCGTCTCCTGAAATCACATTACCGTACTCATAATTAGACTTATTAGGTAATTTTTGACAAGAAGTCATAAGTTGTGAAGAATTGAAAGTGGCCTGCATCTTCTCTGTGACTGAAAGTTGACATATAACATGGTAGATCAGTGAAAAGCCTATAAACAGAAACAAATGTTCTGACGTTATTTCTATCAGGAGACGGTAGCGTTCATTACCGTACTCAGTGGTGGAGCAGTGCTAATTGCCCATTCTGCCCCCCCCCCCCCAGTTCCCTTTTCCGACACCCTTGCCTTGCATGTCACCATCTGTTCTGGAGCCCCAAACACTGAAAGTATCACTTTTCTTCTCACCCACACTAAATAATACTAAGAATGCACAGCAGAATGAATCATACAAACATTCAGGATTAGGTTTTAAATTAGGGTTTAGGTAAGGGATTATGTTTATGGATTTGGTAAGGTTTTGAGTTGACCCTGACCTCTCTGTGATTACTTCACAACAATCTTATTGCATTGTTGGCAAGAACAACATCAACAACTTACTCACAAACTAAGCAACAAAGAAGTCAGAGAACCTTAAGTTATGAGCCAGGATATGAGATACAAGATTTATGTATGTAGACCCTCACATGTGTATGACAGGCTGATTTAGGCAGGAATGCCTTTGGCAGCCAATACATCTCTCTTCTTTGTTGAATTATTAATTACTGGGAGACAGTTATGTGACAAGTTTCTTCTGAGTTGAAAGGGCAATATATTTTCCTGAAGGATGTGGAGGCTTGCGCATTGCATGCCAAAGTGATGGTAAATCTGGCTTATGGTACAGCATGTCGTAAAAAGTTATTCCTTTAAAGCTTTCAAATGTAGTATGCTTTGAAGTATGGTGAAAGAGACTAATAATTATAATTTTGAGATAATATGAATAGCATGCATTGCATTTCCAAAATCAGAGCAGTTTATAGACTAAAAAACAAGGACCCACCCTGAATGCGGTAACTGTCTGGGATAGAATAGGAGATAAAGCATTAACAGAACTTGGCAATTTCGACAAGATAGGCTTAATCAAACTTACAAGTACATATAAATTGAATCATTTACCCACAATTTCCCAAAAACCACAATGCCATTTAAAACCCTTGTGTTTGACTGTTGGTAAACACTAAACGGCATCAGGCATAGGTTTAATCTGCCTTTTGTTTATTTCACATCTTCATGTGGCAGCAAAATTCCATGTCGAAAATATTAACTAAGCATTGACGTAGAAAAAATATTCAAATGGCCTAAACTTCTGTCACTACCGTATAGTTGATAGCGGACTATTACCACACATCGAGGACAACATAAAACAAAATCGTGAGACCTTAAGGTAGATTAGAAAACTTTGAAAAGTTTATCTTAAAAAGGAAGACTGTCAACTGGGGAGGATCAACCAGTGCATCTAAAGGACATCAGTTACTTTTGAGACACAAGACTAGCACCAGATTTGATAGCTGATGACTTTGCCACCTAGTTTTACTTCCATCTGTCTGAGTGAGTGCATTGCTATGGTTGGTGCAACAAGTTTCTGAACGGAAATGTTCTGTAGAAATATTTTTGTCACAGACAAGAATTTGATGGTCCTAACTAAAATCAAAAGAACTCGTAACAACCTGTAAAATTTGGTGCCAAACTTGCTAAGACATTCAGTCCACATTAAATATAGAAATACACAGTTTGAGTTTCAAGCCTCACTGAGTTCCATTATTATCGTTTTCATAGCTATGTGTTTTTTTGAAAACTTCGTTTTGCAGTTAAACCGTGACATCATCCGCAATCTGTCAATGTGATTGGTCTAATCTTCAATCTGTGACATATCAGTTCAGAGTTTGACATCACAGTTAATGACAAAGGAATTTAAAACTGTCAGGCAATGTTACTATTTGTGTACAACCGAAACAAACAACGCATGTCTAAGCTGAGTGTTGCACCTCATTAATTGTCAGTAGTTGCAACTGTCCTTTGAGACTAAGTAGTCTGTTTGGTTCAGTTACAGTACATAGTGAAACATACATCATCCATGTGTGACTGTACTTTGTCAGTTTGCTGAAATCTGTGCTTGTAATAAACAAAATTATTAAACTTAATCTCTGACATCACAATTTTGGAATGAAGCAATTTGCAAACTTGAAAAACACGTAGCTATGAAAACGATAATAACTTGGCCAAAAATTACTCAAGGGTTCAACAAATTGAATACACTGACATTGGAAGGACACTGCCAGTGTCTCACACATGGTTTTGCTCTTGGTAAATGAAATACAAAATAAGCAAAATATACCAACAAAGAAGTCACACAGGACTAATTTTTGTCAAAGTTGCATAAGAAATGTATTATTTTTTAAATTAGTGTACTGAGTGAAAAAATCAAAATTGACAATATCCATGAAAAAAATTTGGCCTGCCCTAAAAAAAACCAATTTTTAGGGAAAATCAATAGAATGACATACAGTCATATAAATGTAAATAGTACACATTCAGGTTGTTTGGTTGCAATCAGTGGCATAACTATAGGGAGTCTCCAGTGGTATTGGGGGGGGGGGGGGGGCGGAGCACAGACGACACTTGTAGCAATTACAATTTACAGTAAATGACACTGTCCTTAGTTAGCCCCCTTATACCCAAGGACATTACAAGGTGACAGCATGGACACAGAATGAGCATGTTTACCGGGACATCCTGCAATTTAATTAGTCTGATGTCAAACAAGTGACAGACACAGATTCATTGCAACAGCTTCACAATTAGGTGTAGTTTGCACTAAGTGACATGCAGCTTGGTGGCATGGAAAGTGAATTTTAAGACTTGAAAGTTCCATTTTTGCTACATAATTTTCAAGGTTATGTTTTTGCAAGCAAGGCAAAGAATTGTTTTCGCTTTATGCTTCCTCTTTTTAAGTGAAAAAAAAAAACAGCAAGGTTAATATTTGTTCTGTTGTTTCTTACGTCTTTACACTCACAAAAACACAGACATGTGCTCACCAAGCTTAAGTTCCGAAGGTTTAAGATAAACAGATAATTATGTTTGAATACCTTACAGTAGACGAAATATGAGTGCTTACAGAAAAGCTGTTGTGGCTGTTGGCGGCCAATGGTCTCACAAGATGCACTGTCGATAACATTGAAGTGTCAATTTGTCAGTATCTTGTGTCCTCATTGATCGGTAAGAAACGTCAACTCGCTTTCAGTTCTAACATTGCCAGTACAGGATGTGACTTCACAAACTGCTAACGAGTCACACAGAACTGCATTGCAGGTATAGGAATATCATCTCACATGAAACATTCTAGTGCTTTCTGTAAGCACTTGATTTGTCTAGATACTGTAACAAATGTAGCAGCAGCGGATAAGCCTGATTGATAGTCCCTTTGCGTATACGCCTGTAATCAAATTTATTGTTAAACTTTCCAAAGAGTGGTCTGATTGAATGAATTCAGAGATTTTGGAATTTGTTTTGGTCTACTCTTAATTATCTGCAGCATTGAAGCCTTTTGAATGGAAACTATTTTAAAATGGCCATTGGCTTGCATCTACAGGTAGTAGTATACTGCTGCTACAAAGGACACTTAAGCTACATGTAGGTACACAGTTCAATTTGCTGTAATGGTAAACCCACAGAATAATCATACAGTTGCTCTTGAAAGTAATTGCACCCTTCCATGATTAGCACTGAAGTCCATGTTGAAGTTGTCTCATTGTTATGGATATAACATCACTGATATTGCATCAATCATTGAACCGATGTTTGTATCATACCAAATTTGATAGACAGATTGGTAAATGTACTTGAAATCCTCAATGGTATGACTCAGGCATTGGTTCAATGATTCGGGCAATATCAGTGATGTTATAGTCATAACCATGACACTACTCTAACATGGACTTCTACTCTGGCAAATCAAGGGTGGACTTACATTTAAAGCAACCGTAGACGTTTTCAAGTTTGTGTGAAGGTATTGATATGTCAGTAATTTCCTTAAATTCTAGTCTTGGCAGGGCATATGTGCTGCATACAAGTGTGCAATTCCAGGAGCTCCAGCAAGCGGTCAACAGTAAATGAGTGTGAGTAGCTCACACTACTTCTGTCTCAAAGACGCCTTAGGACAGACTTTTTAAATTTTTAGCTGCTCGGATTGACCGACTCAACATGTTTTCTGCCTGCGGAAAGAAAAAATTGCGTGTACCCAAATTTTTTCTTAAATTGACATTAATTTGAGATTTTCATTTTTTCGTTCTTCCGACCGACCCTAGAAAAAGTGCCCCAAGAAGATTCGAGAAGCTAAAGATCAATTATGTCTGGCTATAGTAGAGCTGTTTCTGTGTATGCTAATGGCCTTAACTACCTTTTTTAGATAACAAAATTGCCTAGTCTAACTTGGATTTACCTTGAAGGAACGAAGATCACAGCTGATGCCTCTCAAACCAACCTTGGCCACAATTTTCATCAGTTTAAAAGTCTATCAGAACAAGAAGTCAAGAAACTTATTACTGAAATGCCTGTCAAACACTGCCAACTTGATCCTATGCCAACATGGCTACTGCTTGAATGTGTTGATGAATTTCTGCCAGTCATAACCAAAATTGTTAATATGTCATTAACACTTGGAGAAATGCCCCTTGAACTGAAGCACGCACTTGTCAAACCACTCTTAAAGAAAGAAGGTCTTGAATTGATCAAAAAGAATTATCGGCCAGTCTCTAACCTTTCTTTTCTGAGTAAAATCATTGAGAGTGCTGTAATCAAACAGTATGTTGATCATCTCACTCAGAACAATCTTGATGATGAAAAACAATCAGCTTACAAGCAATTTCACAGCACAGAAACCCTCTTAACAAAAATCCATAATGATATTATGCTTAATCTGAGCAATGGGGAGGTGACAATGCTAGTATTGTTGGACTTGTCTGCTGCATTCGACACAATTGATCATGGCATTTTGCTAGAAAGACTGCGTAACAGGTATGGTGTGCAAAGTGCAGCCTTAAGATGGTTCAAATCTTATATTTCTGAAAGATCACAGTCTGTGATAATAAATGATAAAACGTCAAGCAAACTTCCGCTCAATTATGGAGTTCCTCAAGGTTCCAAACTTGGACCAATCTTATTTAACTCCTATGTTGCCCCAGTTAGTGAAGTAGCACGAAGAAATCAAGTTCACGATCAGAAGTACGCTGATGATGAGCAACTTATCCTGTCATTTAAACCAACCTTTTTGGGTGAAGAACATGCAAAACAGAAAATGGAAAATTGTATTGCCGAAATTAGAAATTTCTTGCATGACAACAAGCTGTGCAATAATGGAGATAAAACTGAACTTCTTCTAATTGGAGCACCAAACCAACTGAAGAAACTGCAAATGACATCTATCAATGTTGACAATGTAGAAATCAAAATTGCCAACCATGTCCGCAATTTGGGAGTGCTCTTTGACAATAATATGACCATGGAGAAGCAGATCAACAGAATGTGTCGTAACGCATATTTCAATTTAAGAAACCTGTCGAAACTCCGAAAAAACCTGGACAAGGAAATAGTTAAAACTGCTGTCAATGCACTTGTTACTCCTCATTTAGACTACGGAAATGGGCTGTTGTATGGCACCGCTACCCGATTGTTAAATAAACTTCAGGTTGCTCAAAACTCAGCAGTGCGATTAATTGAGAGGTTGAAAAAACATGAAAGTGTCAGGCAGAGTAGGAAACAACTGCACTGGTTACCAATCACAGCAAGAATTCAGTTCAAATTGATGACAACTACATGGAAGGCAATGAACAATCAGGCACCACAATACATCCAAGAACTTGTTCAAGTCAAATCTCAACAAGAACATAACCTGAGAAGCAACCACAAACTGCTGTTAGCAGAACCTGCTCCATGCAACAAAAATAAGTTTGAAGATCGAGCATTTTCCTATGCTGCACCAAAGCTCTGGAACACTTTGCCTGAAAAAGTGAGGACTGCACAAACATTAGAAAGTTTCAAGAAGAATCTGAAAACTCATTTGTTCCAGAATTCCTACAGTTGATTTGATCTGAAAAAGCGCTGATGAGCAGTTTACTGAAATTAGCGCTATATAAATCCATATTATTATTATTATTATTATATTATTAACCATATTTGGTTAGAAAATTGGCAGAACACTTGGATTTTATATATCTGGTGAGAAAACTATGGGAAGATGTCAATTCTCAAAAACTGAAATTTTCCGAATTTCCGTAAAAAAATCATGAAATTTCCATAGCCAGAAGGTCAAAGTAGTACTGACCACATTTTCAAATTTTTTTCACAAGTTACCGGAAATTCATCAGTTTTGTCGGACATAGTAATACTTCAGTAATCATTCATGTTAAAACACTTCTATTAAGTAAGGGCCAACCAGACAATAGTTTTGGGGGGGGCTATGGATTTTTACTCCGTGACAAACTTTTTTTCGTTTACAATGTCGACGAACAATTTTTTTTTTATGTTTTGGAGAGCAACAGACTTTTCTTTTTTCCCAAATGTAACATTATGGTATCCCAGGTAGTAGCTAGAGTTGGTAACAGATTTTTTTTTTTTTCATGTGCTGAACAAACTTTTTTTTCAAAAATCCAAAGCCCCTTAAACCAAAAGATCATCCGCTTCTCTTCTAAATAGGGAGGTAATTGTGGGAAATCGTCAGATTTTCTTGAAGGTGGTACTATACCAAGGTCACAGAAATATGTCAGGCCTCATTCTGAGATTAGCCATTGAGCCTCATTCTGAGATTAGTAAGATGGCCGCCTGAGGACCCAGCAGGGTTGGCAGAAGGAGTGAGTTTAAATGAGGATGAATAAGAAAGAATAGATTAGAGAATGCACTTTCTGGAATCTCCCCTTTCCAGTGCAATCACAATTTTGCTAAAAAATAATAATTTTGGACTGGCTTAATGCTATGTGGCAACAGGCCTGGGGAGGGTGAGTGACACCAACGCCATATCTGGTATATATCGGACATGCACATCAATGCACCGTTGCTGCTGATGCTCATCAAAACGCCATTTATTCCGCTGTTTCTGTCATCGTCAATGTGATGGTTTTTTGGGGTCATTCGATAAAACTTTTGCAAAGTGACCCTAGACAACAAAAGGACTTGTAAAACAGGGTTACATAATGGCAAATGTATGCTGTCAAGATTTAGGTGATTGTTTCATGAGTGTAATTGAAAATACCCTAAATGATGAGATCATTTATTTTGAATGTAGATTCTCGATCTCCGGAGTCCGGATTCATTAGAGTGATGAATTTACCTTCAGGAGAATTGGTATAAATTGTCAGAATTTTTGGCAACCTCGCATCGTCTTCATCGTGAATGTGACAGAGGAATAGAGCTCGCATGATGACTCAGCCCCACAGCACATTCACTGATGAAGACGATGAGAAATCGCCGAAAATTCTGACAATTTATACAAATTCTCCTGAAGGTAAATTCATCACTATAATTGTTTATTTGTTTCGTTAGCATTTCTTGATAGCTCCTCCCTGGATCAAGCAGTTCATGTCTGATGACGTCACAATGACCATTGTTATAAATATATTGTTACAAATTAACAATTTCTTACAGTGGTGATGATGTTATATAAGCTCACCTAGCAAAAGAACAGCTCATTCTGTTTGGTGCTCCGGTCTTGGGCAGCTTGGTGGCCAAGTGGCTGAGGTGCCTGCCTGCTCCCTTGAAGGTCTTGGCTTGCATGGGTTTGAACCCCAGGTAGGGAGCCTAAAATTTTCAGTGCACCTTCATGAGCAAACTCCCAGCTGGATGTCATTTGGATGAGACGTTAAATTGTATCAGTATCTATGCTGGGCAAGTAAAAGATCCCTCACATGGGGTATGTGTGTAACATTTTAAGGACTCCTGCTCTCTCTCCCATCTCATCAATCAACCCTCGTGAGTGCCCAGAACGGTTTAGAGGGCTGCACTTACCATATCTATCTATCTATCTATCTACTGAGACTGCCTAAACAGGAAGTGCCAGTAGTTGCTATAAAAAGTGAAACTAATATTTAAGTCACAGTTAAGTTTAGTAATTTATTTAAATACCTAAAATACCTTCCAAAATAGCCTTGAAATTTCAGTCTTGTCTATAACAACCTCTAATGACACATTTCAGGGATTTAAATCGACATATAAATGTATCCAACATTGAAAATAATCATTTCCATACCCCCTGATTGTAAGAAGTGAATAAAAATTAAAAGTTAATGACTGAAACGGATCACCCAAGTAAGAAATCATGACAACACTTTGTTGATAATCAAAATTGGATAAAAAATAAGAGTGATAAGCAAATTTGGTGGGAAATGAAGTATTGCTATATCAGACTTAGGCTCACAAAGTTGAAACATTATCGGAACTCAATAACACTTCTGAAAATTTTATTTATAGAATTAGACCTGTGATACAAAATGATCATTTTTGTAGACAAAACTTTGACCTTTTAACTATGAATATTTCATGAATTTTTACGGAAATTTGGAAAATTACAGCTTTTGAAATTTTCAGAACAAATATAATCAATATGAGTGCTCACCAATTTGAGAAATTGCCCTCTAAACATGGGATGTTTTTCAAATTTTGAAAAACAGCAAAATCTGCGGTTTCGGAGTGACCCCCCTGGAGTATCCATATTTTCAAAATATCTGCATTTCCCACAATGTTCTCACCTGATTTACTAAATATAGGTGTTTTTTCATGAATGATCATGAGAAATGGCTAAAATGGAAGTGTTACGATGTCGACTTGGGCCCACAAAATTGATACATTTCCGCCAACTTATCAAAATTAGTGAAAAATTAAATTTTTAAAAATTAGCCCTATGATACAAATGAATTATTTTTTCGGATGAAACTATGACTAATTTACTGTGTAATCGTATTTTTTATTAATTAAAATCAAATTAAGAAAATAGCGTTGGTACTACATTGACCTTTTGACTGTGGGAATTTCATGATTATTTACGGAAATTCGGAAAATTACAGTTTTTGAAATGACTGAATATCTGAAAATTCACATTTTCACACAAATTTCTCAACAGATATATAAAATCCAAGTGTTTTACCAATTTTTTAACCAAATATGGTCAATATAAGTGCTCACAAATTTGAGAAATTGCCCTCTTAACATGGCATGTTTTTCAAATTTTGAAAAACAGCAAAATCTGCAGCTTCGGAGTGACCCGCCTGGAGCGCCCATATTTTCAAAATTCCTTTATTTCCCACAATTATCTCCCCTGATTTACTAAATATGGGTGTTTTTCCATGAATGATCATGGAAATTGTTTAACATGGAAGTGTTTACTAAGTCAGACATTGGCCCACAAAATTGATACATTTCCCGAAACTTATCAAAATTTGTGAAAAATAAATTTTGAAAATTAGCCGTGTAATACAAAATAATTTTTTTTTCGAGATGAAACTTAACTAATTTACTGAATAATTGTGATTTTCATTAATTTCAATCAAAATTATGATAATAGGGTTGGTACTACTTTGACCTTTTGACTATGGAAATTTCATGATTTTTTACGGAAATTCAGAAAATTACAGTTTTTGAAATGGCCGAATTTTCCAAAAATTCAAATTTTCCCACAGTTTTCTCACCAGATATCTAAAATCCAAGTATTCTGCTAATTTTCTAACCAAATATTGTCAATCCTAGACCCGCACAAGATTGAGAAATTGCCCTTCAAGCATTTCATGTTTTTCAAATTTTGAAAAACACAAAATCTGCAGTTTCGGAGTGACCCCCCCAAAGTAGCCTTTTTAGTGAAATCAATAAATAGAGGTGATTTATTGTTAAAAAGAATGCTAGCCTTCATCCAAACCCAGTTTGGATAGTTCTTGTTAATTTTTTCTATCATCCAGAGAGGGCTGAACATCAACCACTTTTTTGTTGAAGAAATGAGGATTTCTGTGAAAAATGGCTTCCCGACACCCCTATTTTGAGGCCCCCCTGTGAGAAAAGTATTCTGAGTTTTGAAGTTCCAACTTCACATTTCTTGGTTTAAGAGGTGGTCTGGCCACTACGTAAAATTTTAGGCCATTCCGAGAACGTCATCCGAACCAATTCCCTGATATTGCATGATTTTCTCTGAGACAGCTCATTAAGTACAGGACGTAAAGCCCCAATCATCCATCCATCAATTCTACAATGAACACTGAACAACATTTCAAATGTCAATTGCACTGAACTGCTGAATCTAGAAACAGAAAATGGGAAATCTGTATTCTGTAAAGCTGCTTCGTAGAAGGACCTTGACTGGCTAACAGTGAACAGGATACAGTATGTTATTTTGTGTAGTTAAAGCTTTCACTGAATGAGCAATGAGTGAAGTCCGGAAATAATTTGATCATGAAGTGAAATTGATACCACGGGGATATCATCTGTGGGAGGAATCATATTGACATATGGAATGGTATAATTCTGGTTGCCATCATGATTTGTTAAATTTAGCTCCTGTTTTCATGACGGAATTATGGTTTTGTCACAACAAATGAGTGCGGTTCTGCAGAAATTGGACATCTTGGAAAGCAATCGACTAAAAAATGAACAAATGATACACAAACTATCGAATGACCTGCAAAGGCAAGAATACGAACTGCAACAACTAAAGGCATTCCACCAGCAGTATGCAAAAGTGCCAACGTGCGCAACACTACCAACTCAAGATATTTTTCACAATTTTGCTGCAGGTGTAGCTCAAAGTACCACTGTCAGACCCGAAAGAGGCATAAGACGAAACAATATAATTTTGTCTGGTTTGGAAATGGAGGGCCATGACCCAAAGATCATCATTGAAAATTTTCTGACAACTCATTTCCTGACCAGAAAAGATTCAGTGCTTGTGGTGCAAAAGTTGAACTCTGCCACAGCCAAGTACCTAGAAACAATGAAGTCAGTTTGGGACGTGCAAAGCATATATAGCCAAAGATTGCAGAAATTAAAAGGCAAAAATATCTACATATCGGAAGACCTGACGCAGCAAGAAGCCAGCATCTTCTTTCAAGCGAGGAGCCTAAAAAAAGCTAACCTCATCCATTCAACATGGACCAAGGACGGCAAGACATATTTTAGAGAAAATGCAGACCAAGATGCCGCTGAATTCACAACAAATAATCCGTTACTAAAAAACCTCAGAAACCTGACAAGTGAATCCAAGACTACAAACAACAAATCACCAACTCCAGTCAAGCTTGTTCCTATACAATTTCCGTCCCAATATGTCCCAACTCCCGCATCTCCAACAACATCAACAACGTCATCATGTCCAACTAGTCAAGCAACAACGTCATCATGTCCAACTAGTCAAGAAACATCAGAAGAAGAAGACACAGAAGAAAATACGGCCATAGAAACAAATGAATTAAGAAACCTTATTGAAGAAGCAATTTCTGGAGCCAGGACAAGATCAAGAGGGAAGGCCAAAAAAACAGATAAACAAATTTCATCTTCATAGAAACAAAACCTCTGATAGGCCTACAGCAAAACAGGAAAACTGAATATTTGGAAAATTTTTTTTAAAATATTATTGCATATACACACATGAGTGCAGTGGCTGGTATTATGACATCCTTTAACAATGTCTGATCAATCATTTCCATCATTTGATGACTGTCTGTCCCTTGCCAACCTAATGGAAAATGATTCAAATGATTTAGGAGATAATGAACCAACACTGTTTCAAAATTCGCCATATGCCAATGATGTAGAATTTAAAAAATTTGCTTGAAAGTAACTTAAACAATTTCAAGATTCTTTCTCTAAACTGCCAGTCATTATATGCAAAATTCGAAATGTTAAAAACTTATATCAATTATTTCAATGAATCAGCCAAACTTGATGCCATTTGCTTGCAGGAGACATGGCTCGCAGCAGACAGCATTTTGCCATTGTTCGAACTACCAGGCTACAATCTTATTTCTCAAGTTAAGTCATGCAGTGCACACGGTGGAATTTGTATCTATCTTAAAGATAATTATGACTATAATGTGATTAATCTTGATATTGTTTCGGATTAGTGGGATGGCCAGCTCATAGAAGTAATTGTTCAGGATAAACATAGTATTAGCAAGAAGCTGATCATTGGAAATTTTTATCGACTTCCCCGTCCAACAAATGAAAATGTATATAACTTTATAGATGATTTGAATACCATTTTTGATAAATTGAAAAATTTCAAACATGTTGTACTTACCGGAGATTTCAATATTAACTTATTAAACTTTAAAACAAATTCCGCAGTAAATGACTTTATAAACAACTTAATATCGAATGGATACATACCAAAGATAACTCTTCCCACACGTCTTACACACAGAAAAGGCACTCTGATAGACAATTACTTTGTTAAGATATCAGATAATATGTCAAATACAACAGCAAGAGTCCTACTTTGTGATATCTCTGATCACCTGCCGTATTTTATTTCTTTAGACTACCTCAATAGTGAAATACCTTCTAAGAAATATGTTAAAATATTTTCAAGCAGTCTCCAACAATTTGAAAACTTTAGAAGAGATATGAGTAGCGCGGATGTTTCAAATAAGTTCAATAACATTTTGAAAAATGATCCTAACGAAAGCTGCAAGAACTATATAGACATACTAACTGCATATTTAGACAAACATTTCCCGTGTAAACATGTCAAATTTAATAAACACAAACATAAAAAGTCGAATTGGATCACAAATGGCATTATTAAATCAATCTCCTTTAAAGATAAACTATACGTAAAGTTGAAGTCACTCTCAGAGAACAGCCCCTCCTATCAGGCAACACTAACAAACTTTAGAACTTACAGGAAAATTCTTAAGCAGACGATTCAAACAGCCAAGAAACAGTACTGTAATAATTGCTTTCAAAAATTTAAAACAGACATCAAAAATACTTGGTCCACTATAAATAATCTAATAAATAAGTCCAACAAATCTCTTTGAAATGGCAAATTCCAAATTTGATTTTTAAAAAAACTTACTTGTTGAATTTAAGATTGATTTTCTCGTCCTCTATGTTATAAATTCCCAGTCACTGTACTCATGTCTTATTATTTTTTTCTAATTAACCAAAAAAAACAAAATATCAAAATTTTATTTTATTTTTTTAAATATATATTTCTTGATTAACATATTTATCATACTGTATATTTTAAAACTTACACAAATATTTCCTGCATCCCATATATTCTTGTATTTTACAATATTTCTATCTGTATAATAATTTTGTTTTTTGAAGGTAGTTCCCTAAAAGCGACCATCTATGGTCTTTGGGAATTTCCTAAATAAATCAATATCAATATCAATATACCATGGTAAATGACGTACCACTGATACAAGTCTATCACAAGACATGCTCGTTGCAGGTTTTTGTAAACCTAGTTTGTGCATATTATTTGTAATTTTGAATAGTTTAGATATTATCTATATTATAATTTAGTTGATTTACAAGTCTCAAAACGCAGTGCTTTTCCCAGCCATTAGCTTCATTAGCATTGGCTAATGCATCCTCCGTGTGGCTAAAGAAAATTGCAAATTTTGAATAGAAATTAGCCACACATCCATGCATTTCACTGAAAATTGGCCTTTGTGGCTAACTGAATTTTGGACCTTGGAAAAGCACTGAAAACGTGGTTATTGATGACTAAACTACTTAATGTTTGCCTATTGTGGTCCATATTTGTGATATACGGGTCAAAATTTGATAAGTCTGAAATTCTTGTCTCCAGTGTTTAACGATAATTCATGATGGCAGGAAGACCAATAGAGGACCTCTTGTTGTCTTTTGTCATAGACAAGGATATTAGCAAAACTTATAACACAAAAAATATGTGGCAGAATAATTTAATCCCATCCAAAAATAGCATAGAAGTGGCCAATCCCCCTGAAAATGGCCTGTCTCCACCAACACTTTCTTTGAAAGATCGCATCACAAAAACAAATACAGGATTCTGATATCAGTTTCTCTCATCATGATCGTGAGAGATGGGCAGAACAGTCCAGGAAATTACTGTCGCATGAGGACAGTTGCAATTCTAGCTAAGTCCTGGCCCTGACAGGATGATTGAATGTGTGGGGTTGATCAGTTGGGTATCAGAAGGAAGTCTGATCTTTGTGCCGCCATCCTCACCACACAGCAGCATTTGGCGAAATATGGTAAAGTCATCAGGGACTGATGACAAATCCCTAATTTCTCTGGAGCCTTCAGTTCTTTTCCTCATTATGCCATGGATAGGCCAGCCAAAATTTATTGGAACAAATTATGAAATCTTGTGAATTGTAAGTACTGGTGTCCTTTTATACTTCTACTGCTGTATAGTGACAACTAATTCCCCAGTCTCACGGCACGTTACGGAGAACTTTTTACTGCTGAGGGATAGCTTGAGATGAATTCTAGGAAAAAAATGACCAACCCGGCGACACAAAATGTTTATAAAACGATTATATAATTAATTATCACGGCGGGATAAGATCGTAAATAAGCGGGATAAGATCGTAAATCGGCGGGATAAGATCGTAAATCGGCGGAGACAAGATCATATCCGTGTGGGAAAGATCTAAATGCCTGTGGGGATGTCAAAAATCGTCGGCGGGATGTCAAAAGACCGTTGGCGGGATGTCAAAAACTGCCTACGAGGCTGCAAATGTCCCGCAGGGGAAGTAAAAATATGACGCAGGGGCAGGAGAGGTCCCCTCAGGGGCAGGGGATGTCCTAATATCCCGCCGGAGATGTTTTTGAATCGTTCTCACTGAAAAAATCCCCGCCGGACATCCAAAAATCAAGAAAATTTTGGGCTCTGTTCCGCCGTCATGGAAAAAAAAGTTTCAACGTGTTGAATCTTTTTTGACATCCACGGCGCAGTTATTCCATTTCTAGGAACCCCTGAGGGAAACAAAAACTACCCCTGAGGGATGTGAAAAGTCGATGGCGGGATCACCCAAATTCATCCAAATTACCAGGAAATACCATCCCGCCGACACCTAAAGTGCTCCGTAACGTGCCGTGAGACTGGGGCATAAGGCCACACATGATTCTTAGCTTCGCCGACACAATAGATTCCCTGCCGATGGAAAAAAAAATTGAAAAAAAAATATTATTTTTTTTTTTGACATTATAAAAAAAAAATTTTCTCTACCAACCGACCCTAGAAAAAGTGCCTTGAGAGGATCCGAGAAGCTAAAGATCAATTATGTGTGGCCTAATAGCTGATCAGCTAATGCATTTTGCAGATTGACTCAATGAACTAAGTATATTTATTCACTTCGCATGTTTCGCTGCAGTGCAGCTAAGAGGCAATGATTGGTTGCAATTGCATCCATGTTTCTCTTGATACTATTCCCTAATTGATAAACATTACCAGATTACATAAATTATAAAGTTATCAGCATTTTTAAAAGCTGCTTGACAAACATTTATATAGTGACTTAGAGCCAAATTTATAGACTCGCGTGTTTGTGGTGCTTGGGATTAATGATAAGAGCTGATAAAAAGTTCATCTTTAATCAGCTGGTAATCCTTTTGTGCCTAAAAAAACTGCCTATAGCTGTGACAGATAAGTGTTTTATCTGTGTTAAAATATAATGGAAACAATAAGGTATAACATTCCATTTTAAGCAGCTGTGTGGCTGAGTGGTTAAAGTTTGGTGCTTGCACTGGTTTGAAGTTGCACCTCAGTTGGGGAACCTGAAATTTTCAGTGGACCTTCATGAGAAAAATCCCAGCTGGATGTCGTTCGGATGAGACATTAAATTGGCGGCCCCTTGTATCAGTGTCTATGCTAGGCAAGTACAAGATCCCTCACATGGGCTAAATGTGTAACATGTTGAGCACTCCCTCTCTCTCTCTCTCCCATTTCATCAATCAACCCTTGTGAGCGCCGAGAACTGGGCTTAGAGGGCTGAACTTATCTATCTATATGTCATATTACAGATCTAATTTTTGCTCACAAGGGAGCTTTCGTCATTCTTTCAAGAACTTCTTCAGCCTTCTGCTGCTGTTCAGATGTCACATCATATTTAGTTATTTTAAAAAGGTTCCTGAACTTGAAATACTTCATAAAAAGTTGCCAAACTGATTTACAAATATCGATATTGTTCATTTCAGGGCACTTTTTACCTAAGCTCCGGAGGATATACTCGTAACTTGAAAGGAGACTCGGAAGGAAAGGGCATCCACCATGATGCTCCTGTGTGTTTTCGCACTATTGCTGCCTGTAGCCAATGCAGATGGGTAAGTCTTATAATTTATATTAATTTGGAAATCATCTTGAAGTCAGTTTATCTAATGAACTATATCAACTTTATACATTGGGCTTGTATAAAGTTTCATATGCTGACATTGATGGTCTTGAATTTGACAAATTGGATAGATTTCACTGTGTTCAATATGGATCAGGGGCGGACTGGCCTATGTGGCAGAGTGGCAGCCGCCACGAGCCCGTCCACTAAGGGGGACCCATCCATGATGTAAAAGAACATAAAAATTCTTGAAAAAATTGAAAAGCAAAACTTTACCATCAGATTTATGATTTTGTGATGAAACAAAATTATCTGAATTGGACAGAAGCCTCTTACATGGGACCCCATCCTAATAACTCTTTACGAACTATATTACTCTAAAGTATTTTCCTTTTCTATTTTGAAATAATGCAGGCGGTAGGAACTTTGGGGGCCCCCAGACTTATTTTGCCACGGGCCCAAAATGCCGCCTGAGTCCGCTCCTGATATGGATTATATTGAGATTGGAGATATTTATATTAAAAATTAATCACTATATTAATCCATGTATTAGCAAAGGCTCTTTGCACTCTCAAGTTGGGATAAACAATAAAAAAGCTGTTACATGTATGAATTTATAATACGCTGTATAATATGATGGTAATCAGTAATTGGAGTATCGGCTGTCAGTAGTCTGGTGGTATTTGATTTTATGAAATGCATGACTGAATTGCTGCTTGAGTTCAGTACTTGTTTAAATAAATATTTTGTGCATTTAGAATTGGCCAGACAGTGTTACAGAAAAGTACAGATCTATGCAGCTAACATGTAATGAGGAGTGTATAATTTCTTTCTGCAGTTCTGCAGTTCTGCAGAAAAAAACTGCAGAATTCTGCAGTTTCCAAAGGAATTGCAGAATTCTGCAAAAAAATTGCAGAATTCTGCAGTTCTGCAAAAAAAGTGCAGAATTCTGCAGTTTTCAAAAAAATTGCAGAATTCTGCAGTTCTGCAAAAAAAAAAGCAATACATTTAAATTTCTTCCTCCACCTGCATATTCTGCAATAAATTCTGCAGTTTGGGAGTGAAATTGCAGAATTCTGCAATTCTGCAATAAATTCTGCGTTTGGGAGTGAAATTGCAGAATTCTGCAATTCTGCAATAAATTCTGCAGTTTGGTAGGAAATTGCAGAATTCTGCAATTCTGCAATAAATTCTGCAGTTTGGGAGGAAATTGCAGAATTCTACAATAAATACTGCATGGAGCTGCAGAATTCTGCAGTTTCCTCCAAAACTGCAGAATTTATTGCAGAATTGCAGAATTCTGCAGTTTCACTCCCAAACTGCAGAATTGCAGAATTGCAGGAAGAAATTTAAATGTACTGCATGCAATGAGCGATGAGAGAGCCCAACCTCCATAAAACATTTAAATGGCCCTCCAAAAGAAATGCTCTTTGGAATTGGAAGAGCTGTTTTGAGTGTTCTCAATGGTGCCATGTTATGGTCCCCTTTTGGCCCTCTGGTATTTTAGATCAACAGACTTCAACCTATTTGCATTTATTTGTTTATATTTGCCCCACTTCATGGTTCTTGTTTATTTCCAAGTTAAAAACTAGGCATGAGGAAAAACTGGCCTCACAGACTCGCAACGAAAACATTTTTGACCTATTTGTGCTTATCAAAATTCTGTCTCAATATTGTACGTATAGACACTTCATTGTTGTGTACGTGTCTAGAGACATAGGCATGCATAACATGCATATCATGTATATGCAACATTTTGTGTGTAAATGATTAAATCTTCACTTTTTATTCACCAAAATTTCTTATGAACTCCATCTGCAGGAAAACAACATTATTTTAGGCATTTGGGTCAATGCCCGACTGCCCGTTGGATGACCTTGGCCCACTTTTCAAGGTCAAATTGCCAAAGCATTGGAAAACTGCATAAGTCCCCGAAGCCGCCGCCAGCAGCCGCCACGCCAGCCAATTTAATCTTTTGGCTGAGCCAATTGAAAAATCTTTCAGCTATTTCAAGCCATGAGCCGTCATTAATTTTGTAAGCCGTTTATTTTAAGGTTACATAGACATATTTGGTATCAACGGAAAGTGCTCGAAAAGACGCTTCCGATGGTATAAAAATTATCAAAATGAGATGAGGCTAGGCCAAACTGGAGTATAGAATGATTCTTGATGATGTTGACTATGGCACCATTCCCAACAGTAGTTAGCTTGCACTGTCATACTCATAGGCATTAGGCAAATTGAAAACCCATACGGTCATAGGGCCTAACATGTCGTAGATCTGTATATGATGAGTATTAAGAAAAACATGGAATGAGGACATCTGGAGAGAACTTTACATGGACAGTCATCTCTGCTTCAATTGTACATAAATTTACATTGTAAAGTGCACCTGAATGCCTGAGTGATGGCAAATGGTAGCACTATAAATATGACTAATAATAATAATAATAATAATAATATATTATTGACTCTTGAGTTCATTCTGGCTTAATGCAATGTCAGAATAAACAACATTATTTGTTTGCATTTGATTATGTATATCATACTATTAATTCATGGACCCTTATGCTACTCCAGCCAAACTACTAATTGTTTAGTTATGAAAGTTGGAAATAGCTTCCTTGCACTACTCACGAGGTCCTTAGCTGGGTTTGGTTTTTGTAATTACAGTCACAGAAATTTAAGTGATGTTTTCCATATTCCTTCCTCCCAACAATGTCTTCATGGGTGTCATGCTAGTGTGCCATAAATCAGGGCTTGTTGAAGGCACATTTGTGCACTTACAGGTGGCGCTGCACAGCAGCGACAAGCAGACGCAAAATGCTCTGTTTATTTTAAGGTTTAAAGATGTAATATCAGATTCCATTGTTGTCAACACAGGATCACCTCAAGGATGCGTACTATCTGCCCTTCTTTTCACTTTATGTACCCAAGATTGTCAAAGTCACAGTAACAAGTGTAAATTATTGAAATATGCTGACGACACTGTCCTTATGGGTTTATTGAACAAAAAATCATTACATGATGATTGTAATGAATATTTTGATGAAGTACTACAGTTTCACAATTGGTGTAATTCAAATTTTCGGAATTTAAATGTAACTAAAACAAAAGAATTAATTGTGAACTTTGGAAAAGACAAACATACAGGTCCACGTGTCTTAATTGATAACAAAGAAGTTGAGGTTGTTAATTCGTATAAGTATCTTGGTACAGTAATTGATGACAACTTGAAAGGTGATGAAAATATTCTCAGAATTACAAAGAAAGCTAGACAACGTTTGTTTTTTCTCAGAAAACTAAGAAGTGTCAATGTTGATCGAAAAATCCTCAATCTGTTTTATACAAGCATTATTCAGTCTGTTATTACTTTTTGCATTATTTGTTGGTATGGAAATTTAACAAAATTGAATGTCAGCAACCTTGATAGAATTATAAAATCAGCTAGAAGACTGGGATGTAATGAAATAGACAACACAAGTGAATTGTACACTGTTAAAAAATAATTGTCACATTACAGACATTTCGGGAAATTTTTTTTCCAGAGGTCTCAGTTAAGTTACAGAAATCCATTTGTGTTTACACTGGATATTTCTGTTATCACACAAGCAGTGTCTGTAGTGAATTTTCTGTCGGATTACAGAAAAATCAGTCATACATCAATGACTTGTGAAAGGTGTCAAAAATACCAAAACTGAGATTGGCAATTTCATGTTTGCTTCAGTTAACGATGAAATCACACATTAATCTGCTTGTAGATGTTTAAAGACTCTATAATACATAATACTTTTCATTACAAAACACTTTGGGACTTTAAACAAAATCCACTGAGGCATGAAAAAAACAAGGAGACCCTGCAAACCTTTTTTGCAATTAAAAGCCTGCTTTAAGATCTATGAGAAAGAAAATTATTTGCAATCATAAGTTTAAAGTGGTGAAGGTGTTTTATATGCTTTTCATATCATATCCTCCTAGTATTCATCAATAGATTATTACAGTCCCTCACTTCGATACAGAAAAAGAGTGGACACTGTGAAAATGGCACTTGATTTTTTTTTCAAACTAAATATTCTATTTGTCTATTGAAAATTATTTTATTTTTTAATATTGGTCATGGTAAATACAGCGATAGGTGTCCACCAACCATTCTATTTGCTATCGATTGTCTTATTTATATGTTCATGTGTACCGCCTTAATAATGGCCCAATAAATAAATATAAATAAATAACTAAATAATCCAGCTGGTTGGTAACAGCCAACCGAAAGGATTAGGTATCTGATTTTCACTCTACATTCAGTTATGACAAGTTAAATGGCCTTCTCTTGATCATGACTAATCGAACAGCTTCTAGGTTTTGGATTGTTTCTCATGTTGAAAGTAAAGAAGGTGACACTTCATCGGCTAACATGAGTCACAAAGTGCATTTTTCACTGTGATCTGGTTCTCATTTTTTCTATATCAAAGTGATAGACTGTAATGTTTACTTTCAACTTACACAGATCAAATACTTGAAGTTAAAACCGGTGTAGACAATGACAACTATTTTAAATATATTGGCAGTATACGCCTATTGAAATTTGTCATTTTACCAAATAAGCAAATGAGGCTTTTAAACAAATGAATAGAAAATATTTTGCAATTGCATCTCCCTTGCATCACCCCCCCTCCCACCAGATGAAGTTTTGTAATGATTTAAAATGTTATTCTTAAATATCGAGAGAAAGTGCCCTGCAAATTATCCAGTAACAGAACAGGAAGTGAGGCACCAGAATGGATTTTTGTTGTTGCTTTTTTTTTCCAAAAAAGGGAAAACTACTGTAAGCAGTGGCATATTTGGTGCATGTGTGTCTGATGACATTCAGCAACTTGACCTGTGTTGTGCTGGTATATCCCGGATCAGCCGGGGCAGCTCTACCACCATCGTTTGATGATGATATGAGAAGACTGGGAGTCTGAAACAATACCTATTAATCCAGGGATGCCAAGGGTCTTTCAGTTGTTCCAGCATAGAATACTGGATACAACCGCCTCCATTTAATGTGCCTTGGATTCAGACTAAACGCAGAAATTACTTCTTAGATACAACAGCGAAACAAGCAATAGCAAGCGATGGAGTGGACAAAAAAGTTCAGTGGCAATAAAATACCATTAATGTGGCATGGGTGACTGGACGTTATCACTCAATTGTTGGCATTTTTCACACCCACGATTATTAGCAACTTATCCATGTTAGTTTTGGGCTTAAATTCCATTAATATGTTATGGGATGACCAGGGGGGAATTTACAGTTGTTGCCCTGGATCCTTGGGACTTCTGCCTCATAATAGTATATTTCGAATGAACTGCATATTGCTTGATCTCCCTTTGACAGCAGTTTTATAAATAATATGCTGTTGGCATCAATAGCCATTTGTAGTGCTCATAGTGGTGAATAGATTGTATTTTTAACAACATATATATAAACCTAAAAAGACTTTCAGAACTCTCAGTGGAGCAAGGGACTGTAACCACTCAGTCAACCAACTTTGCAAAGTTTCTGTTTAATCTGGATCCAAGAAGTCAGGCAACACATTGTAAGTTCTGACAGATTAGTTTGTTCCACATCAAGCAATCATATAATTTATGGTAGAACACATGAAAATGTGATATCTACTAGGTGTAAATAGGCAAATTTATTGCCTAAAGTAGTTTATTCACATAGTTCAAATGTTACTGAGGAAGAGCCCATACCATTGATACGGAGAATAGCAAAAAGAGTCAGCAATCATAAATTTGATAAACATATGGCTTCAAAAGTGCTCAGCTGTGTGTTTATTATTAGTCTACCATGTCTTCTTCAGACATCAGTAGTGACATCAACCTTGCCATTCTTCAGATGCAAGTTCGGTGACAATTGGAAGTTCATATGTTAATGACTCTAGAAGCCACATTTCTGACAACACTGACATACACTACCTTTGATGAGATTCACATGCTCCATGGCATTTTTCATTTCGTATAAAATCATCTTTCTGCAAGATAAATATTTTTGCATCATTGTTGACATATAAGTCCAAACACAGAAGCACACATTTATCACGACTTTGTCATGTAAAAATATTTTGTAAGACTTCATAGAAAAATAATTCAGGTTAATAAATATGAAAGCAGGTTGTTTAAACAGTTTCTATTCAAAATCTATATTTTGAAATACTCTGTAAAAAAAACTGCACAGTGCACATAGTCACTCTCAATAATCACACATTGTACAAATCATCAGTTTCATGATATTAAAAGAACCTGCAACAAACTTAGGACAGCATTATCATATCATCTGCCAGTGACTTTTGTTGTGTTGTCATTTGCAAGTCTGGGGAGAGAGCGGTTTAGCTCAGTCAGTTGTGCGCTCAGTTGCCAATCGCTGGGTCCTGGGTTTGATTCACGTACTGGCCAGGTCACCTGGATTTATGTTGACCAGCAGTTACAATGTTCCTATGCCTTATTCCAATGTTTTTCTCCAAGTGTATAAATTAAGGACATAAAGCCTCATCCATTGTCGTGGCACTTCTGGTGTATCTGCTGAAAAGAGAAATTACAATTATAAGTACACAACTAATCTTGTCAATGATTTGTATGTTTACCCTTTGTTTTCTCATTAACTAACACAATCACTTGAAATAGGCCTGCTGTGACTGTGACAGAAATACTTATAAAGCAATAATTTCGGTATTCACATAATTTAATAGTCCACTAGGACAATAAATAATCATATTGTTTCAAATTAGTAAACAAATTAACAAGTGAATTTTCTTCCTTGTTCAATAATTGCTTCTGCTTTTCCAAGATATCAATCACCAAGTCTATGTACATGAGCAAACTAAATTATATGCCAAAAATGTTCATTAGTCAATCATAGATGAGAAAAACCATCACTGTTTCTTTAATAAGCTGATATATTACTTGAAACTTATCAATTATTGATGTCTTGTACAAACTAGAAAATCAAATGTGGCAAACACTAGAATTATGAGTTTCTTTGGAGGGTTGAATTACAATTTTGACACAAGTTGTTTTAGTAGCCCTCATTTCACATCATGCCTGAGGCAAGTCATGACATATGGGAAAAATATTGTGAAGAAGAAACATAGGCTGCGCAGCAGCAAACCTTCAGCGAACAAACAACATTTTAAAAGGACACCATTACACCATAAAAGTGATGTGAACCACATTGCATGTAATATTTGCAATAGTGGCCTGATCTTGGTCTGAAATTATCTATATGTCCCGCCATATGCCCGCCTGCATGCCAGGTAATGTGGAACGATGGAAAGACCTTACCAGACCAATATACGCATAGTATGGACCAGTTTCATGCATAAACAAGGAATGAGTTGTGAGGTATGGGTCAGAATGTTTCAAAAACCATTAGGAGTAACTATGAAGCAGACCAAAGGGCACTAAAATATTGTATAGGAAATGTATATAAACTTTCATCTATGGACATACAATGATGGCCCACTCAGGGAAATAGACTCAGGCCAGACTGTTAAGAATAACATATTTTCATAATCCATGGGAAAATTTGAAATCAAAACATTTTGATTGGATGGCTAGTAATCAGTCACTTTTGAGACATTCCCACGGGAGGAGTTATCTCTGAACAAAAGAACCTATTTCCTTAGGGGAGACAATGGGGCAGTCACAGACTCTCAAAGACCAGCCTCTTCTGATTTCTAATTACCATACTCACCAACTAACTTGCATCTGATTGGTCTTGGGCAGGACCATTCTCAACATATGTGATAAGGTCTTTTTATAAGGTGTGATGGCCAAGTTTTGGCCTGGAAACAAAAAATAATAATTTTAATATTTTGTGTCAATATTTCAAGATGTATAGAATATCCATGTATCACACCCACAAAAGAGACAAACTTATCATATAGGTGACAAGTGTAACAAATTTCATCCATGTACCTGCAATTGTGACCAAGTGTTGGCCCGAAATGAAAAAAAAATTAATACATTTTTCTCAATATTTCAAAAAGTTTAGAATATCAATCAATCAGACCATGAAAAGGCACAACTAGACCATATAGGCCACATGTGTGAAAAATTTGATCCATGTACATGTAACAGGGGCTGAGACCTAGCCCAGAAATGAAAAAACAAATGTTTTTAATATTTTTGTCAATATTTCAAAAAGTACAAAATGTCCATCCATGAGACCATCAAAAGGCACAACTAGACCATAGAGGCTACATGTGTACCAAAATTCATCCGTGTGCATGCAATACTGGCTGAGTCCTAGCCCGGAAACTAAAAAAATAATTTTCTTATATTTTTCTCAATATTTCAAAAATTACAAGAGTTCCATCAATCAGACCATCAAAAGGCACAACTAGACCATACAGGCTACATGTGTACCAAATTTCATCCATGTACATTCAATAGGGGCTGAGTACTGGCCCGGAAACTATCTATCCGCCCGCCGCCTGACCGCCCGGACACCAGACCGCCCGCCCGGCGGACGGACAACTTTTGACCAAAGTGATAACAATACCTTCTTCGAACTTCGTTCGCTGAAGGTAAAAATCTTGCGTGGTAAATCATGCTAAATAAGGTGCCACTCAAATCATGCAAAAAATCCCAGATTAAATTCGACAACACAACATTTCAGATAGGCCTATGCCTGCTGCAACTATCAGCAATGAGCCAGAGTGACATAACCTAATTATCAATAATGTTGAATGAGAAATATTATTGTCCATATCCTCACTCCTCAGCACATCAAAGTTTCAACAATAAAGTTAATTTTTAAATTAAACCTGTTGTAGTATATGATTTACCAGCTGTTATTGCGTTGCATTGTAATGGGCACAGAGTGTGATGACCTTCTTTCCTTTTTTTCCGCTACATTATTGGGTGGCACAACTTACCCTATTCTCCCCTTTGTTGATTGGCTACTTCTAAATCTTTCACACAATTTTTTAAAGCTTCATTTAGGCTCCTGCATCCACATAATAATATTATTTGCACTTTTATGGTAATTAGGTGATTCTAAAAAACTACATCTGTGTTTCATATAGGCCTATGTCTTTAAAATAAAGAAATCATCTCTTACCTTTCACTGTTCTCAGCTGTTTAGATTGTAAAGTACAAATGAGTTCCTCCAAAATTGATTTTATGATCCTCTTTTGTGTTTCTATTCAGTGGTGTGAATGGAAAACTATCGAAGAGATTATTAAATTGTGATACAACAACACCTTATTTACAATGGATGAGGCATTTCACACATATCTGTACATGTACTTGTAAAGCCAGTTCTTGTACAGATGCACATGTAATTAAGTTCATTACAGATATGTTCTGTTGGAAATATGCCAACAGAGAAGAGTCTGTAAGCAGTACTGAAGTTACAGATTTCCAACAGGTTTTTCTGTAACCTAACAGAAGTTTCAGTACCTCTACGCAAAATTTTTAACAGTGTACACATGTTTCATGAAAAAGAAAGTTAAATTTATTATGAATGACTCTAATCATCCTTTAAATACCTTTTTTCGTTTTCTTCCCTCAGGCATTAGACTTAACTCAATTTTTTGTAGAACAGATCGTTTTAAAAAATCATTTGTTCCGTCTGCTATTCGTTTATTTAACAAGTCATAATTTTTGTATTCTAGTCATACCTTATATGTCTTTGTTGTTATATATGTTTTTACATGTTTTTACATTATTTTATTGCTGTTATACTATTTGATTTTCATGTCTGCAAAACGAGTTTTCCCAGAAAGGATATTGACTATACAAAGAACATTGGGAGTTGTGGCCATGGTTGTAGTCTGAATCACGAGTGCAGTCACCTTATGTTTGTTATGAGCTTGTGATGAGTAGATATACAGAGTGTGAAACTAGCATTTCACCCATTTTCCTGGGCTGGTTTGCCCTCAAATTGACAGAATTAAAAGCATTGACCAAGTCCTACCTGTTGTTTTTCTTGCTCCATGCATCTGCCTTGTTATTTAAGGAAGATCAAAGTTGGATGTCACCTCCATATTTTGATGAATACCACCTTTGTCCAAACCTTAAATGGTTCTATAGGCTCATTGGCCTCACAATGGCCGCCAGTATAAGGGATCCTGGGAAATCTCTAAATAACAGTCATGGCCCAAACCAGTTTCACTTTCACAAATGAGATTTGAGACTTTACACCAGGGCACCAATCACTTCAGTCCTGATCCTGGGGGCAGATTTTATTGCAATACACTTTGTTTCATGAGTGCAGTCACTTCTCCCAAACTTATAGAACTAATGCCATCTTTCTAAGACAGTAAAGAAAGAGGTCCAGGAGAAATATAAAATGTTTCCTATTCATTATAAATGTACTGTGCATTAAAGTAAAAGGAGTGTCACACTAGCACTGATCTATCACTCTAAAAAAGTTACTGGAACGTGCTGCCTCTGGTGGGAATGCACTTTAGGGGTCAAATCATTTTCATCCAATCACAGCATTTGTTTATTTGCTGCAAAGTCAGTGATGCATGGATGGCTTCTGTGAGTTGGATGACCCTACATGAAATGGAAAATGAGTTGACTGTCTCCTTCAACAGCAGGATATCTGTTTATAACAATGAAGCTGGCACCCATAACTGGGTGAATTCATTGCAGAAATACATAAGGATGGAGCTCAATTGGTTTTTCAGGTTGGTCATGCCTTATATAAATTATAATCAGCACACTAAATTTTATAAACAAATCTTCCAATATGGCCTATCATTCATACCCTTGTTAATAATATAGACACACATCACAAGCTCACAACTTTTTTTTGAAAACACTCGTGGTCTGAATCCAGAAATGTATAGGGTATGCCCACCCTGTGATTGAGAGTGGGCCTAATTGATTTCATGAAGTTTAAATTTATTGTCTTATAAACAGTATAAATTTACAGTATCAATTATAATCTATGCTGAAAATATAGCAGTTCATTACCGTAAAAATATGTTCAGATTACCGTAAAATACCTGGCAACTTTGCCGTAGTTCATGCACAAAAACGTAACTTTACCCTAAAATTTAGTCCAGTTTTTCGTGGAAAAAAAGGCCAACCATACCGTAATGCATGGCCAAAAATATAACTTTATTGTGAAAACTGCGGTACACATCTGTAAAACCTAACAGCACTGGTACCGTGAAATTACGTTATAATGCTGTTTTTTTAATTTCACGGTAGGCTTTTCCCGTACCGTGATTTTACGGTATGATCCGGCAACTCTGCTGCTGGTATAATACCGTGAAAACCACGGTAAACTTTTTACAGTGTAGGTGCAGTAACGATGCCTTGTAGTACTGAATTACGTATCTTACGATGACTTAACCGTTTAAGCCATTTCAAGCAACATCGTCTGTGAGCCGCAAGCAGCCATTATCAAAAACGGCTAGCCGGCTTAGCCATTCAAAGAATGGTTAAGCCATCTGTTTTTCTGAAAATAAACGGCTTCTGGGTCTAATTACTGCATGCACAGTTTACACACTGGACAGGGGGGGCTGAGAGTGTATTGTCTATGCAGTCAGGCCGGTGGATTTACCAGTTCACTGAAATTTTACTCCCATTTATGCTGTGCCTACAGGTCTTTGACTGCACGCCCAGGTGAGATGTAGTTCATGAAGTTGGTGAATTTGATGAATGTTCATGAACGGTTCATGAATGTCCGTCAAAGTCCGTCAAGATTCATCAAAAATGGTTCATGAACTTAGTTCATGAACAGTTCATCATCTCAGGTTCATGAACTTTGATGAATAATGATGAACCTCAGATGAATTATGATGAACCTCAGATGGACAAAAAAAACTTAGAAAATTTTTGTGAAATCCCTCTGCAGTGGTTCATGAATGTTCATGAACTCAATAAACTTCATGAATTTAAATGGCCACCTTCAGGATAAAGTTGAAACTAAACCGTCTAAAAACCTTGTGGTTTGATTCAGAATTAAAATTCTCATCACTTCCTGGGAGAAAAAGAGCATGCATGGCTCATGCTTGCAGTTTGGCATATCAATTGGATGATTACTGTAATAGTACTGTGGTTTAATACTATAAATAACGCACAGGCATCTGAGTAGTTTGGTGACGTCGTTGAAACAGAAACTTTATTGATCTCAGAATGAGGTTCAATGCAACGTATGAAATGACCACTAGGGTTGATCACCAGGGGTTGATCATAGTATTACTACATCCCTCTCTGTTTAACTTAAAATAGAAAATGTTATTCAAAATTCAAAAAGCATGTCAACAAATTTACAACTGAGTATTTAAAAATATTTCAAAATTAACTTAAATATAAATTTTAATTATTTCTTCATTCTATGGTTTTATTCTTCCGTATATCTGTTTCGCTTCTTGAAATCCTTGCTTGATCTTGTAACCGAACTTCTTTCCATTGTTAACTTTCCCTCTTTGCCTGATATACTTTTTGATGACAGGCCTAATCCTGTGACTCTGTCGTTCAAAACAATCATTTGACTTGGAACAGTTGGATGAAGAAGTTGTATGCGCAATATTCCATTTTTTACAAAAATCCTTGAAGACATTGCTGTTAAATTGGGTTTGCTTGTTAGAAATGATCTGTTTTGGAAAGCCAAATAAAGCACATGCTTCTTGTAGCAACTTGGTGACTGCTACAGCTGATGGATTAGGTAGCTCTTTTATAATCGGTAATTTGCAGAAGTGATCAGATATTGCCATGAAATATCTCCTGTTAACTGTGAACAACTCTGCATCCAAGATTTTCCAGGTTCTATCAGGAACTGCAGTGGGCGTCTGAATTTCTTTCTGGTAAATATCCTTATCCAGTGTAACAGCATTCAAGTCCTTTCTTGTCAATGTAATTGCATCAAAACCTTTGGTTGTAGTGAACTGGATGTCAGATTCAGACTCAGAAGAAGAAAATCTGTCTTCATGCTCGACCATGTGTACTTTGCGAGACTTCTTTTTGTTGCATTTCTTAGCACCTTCTGAGTAGTCTTTCTTCATGTGGAGACTATTAGAATTGAGGCGACACATTTTCTGCCAGTGGCCTCTCCGACCACAGGTGTGACAAGTGGCATTGAAGGCTGGACACTGCCGTGCTGGGTGTGTGGAGCCACAATTGCCGCATTTGCGCTGCGAAACAGAATCAATCTGTGCCTTGTAGATATTAGAAGACAACATCTGTAGTTGATTGGTTCCCATGGCTGCTGCCTCATATTTTCGTCCTTCGATTAAAACGTCTCGGAGTTTTAGGTCTTTTTCTGCTCCGAGCAGCATGTGGCGGAAAAATTCGAAGGGAGTTCCCGCAATTATCAACTCAATGATTCGTTCCTCCAACTCATTTTCAGAGAACTCGCATGACTGCGCTTGAGCTCTGGCACGGTTGACGAATTCGTCCAGAGTCTCATTTTGCGACTGTCTATACTGCATCAAACTAAGCCTGTGGATGCGAAAGTTTACGGCGACCGTCAGCTGCTTTTCAAATAGGTCCCATAGTTCCTCTGGCTTCTTTTGTTCTGCATCAGGCAGTCCAGAATTATTAAGACGACGCAGACCTTCGTCACCCAGCCCTATCTTGATTTTCCTGGCGATCTTGACAGGGTCTGTTATCTCATTATCTTCGCAGACTAGAAGCATTCTTTGTTTAAATAACTTGAAGCTGTCGACTAGATCTGGAGAATCCCAAAGCATACTAGGATATTCGGAAGTCATGATGAATAACTGTGTGTGATTTTAGAAACTGTCAAACTGAATTTCTAATCTGATAAGCGGGCGAATTTCTTGACACTGCTTGTCCTCCAAATTGACGAATATGGTTCTTTGCCCGGCTGCCACCACGTAATAATACTGTGGTTTAATACTATAAATAACGCACAGGCATCTGAGTAGTTTGGTGACGTCGTTGAAACAGAAACTTTATTGATCTCAGAATGAGGTTCAATGCAACGTATGAAATGACCACTAGGGTTGATCACCAGGGGTTGATCATAGTATTACTACAATTACCAATATCATGGACATTTTTCACAAAATCAACAAGTTCCGTTCTTGATGGTGTCATGGATTATTTTGAAAGTGCTTACAATATTGTGTATGTGATACAGGAAAAAGCAGGAGGCATAGCTGAGCTGCTGAGGGACAAAACTTGCTCAAGGACAATGTGCTCAAGGACAGTGTGATGTCATAATTCACGCTATTCATTCAAGTGAGTTATTTAACTGAAATTTTACATGCAGGAATATGCGATTTAAAAGACATTGCAAGCTGATTTATGTTAGGTTTCATGTGTCTTTTGTTTATATGTACATGTACTTCAAACGATGTGATGAACTTTTGATGAACTTTGATGAACCATCATGGTATGTGGTCCATTAACAGTACATGAACAGTTCATGAACGTTCATATAACTGATGCATTGATGATTAGTTCATGAATGTTCATGAACTGATACATTGATCATCAGTTCATGAAGGTTCATGAACTGACACATTTAATGATTAGTTCATGAATGTTCATGTTTCATGCACCTGTCCCATTTTTGTTGTTCACGAATAATTCATGAAGATTCATGAACCAAGAATCAATGAATAGTTCATGAATGTCCATGAACTGATACATTGATGATCACTTCATGAATGTTCATGAACTGACACATTTAAGATTAGTTCATGAATGTTCATGTTTCATGCACCTGTCCCATTTTTGTTGTTCATGAGTAATCAATGAACGTTCATGAACCAAGATTAATGAATCTTGATTGATAGTTATGGTACATTCTTGATGATTACTTCATGAATGTTCATGAACTGACACCACACACATTGACTCATGTGTGACTTAGTGAATACTTCATGAACTCTCATGAATCAAGTTCATCAAAGTTCATGAATATTCATCAAATATCAAGAAACATTTTCCCTTCGGTAACTTGATGAATAGTTCATGAACATTCACTTTTCATGCACCTGTCACATTTGTTGTTCACGAATGTGCATGAACATTCATGAACAAGTTGACGGACTTTGATGAATGTTCATGAATTTTTATTCATGAACATTCATGAATAATTCATGAATTATTCATGAATGTTCATGAATTGTTCATAAACATCTCGCCTGGGGGTGCCTGGGTGGGAGATTTACCAGCTCATTTAAGACTGATATACAAGAGACATTGAATCATCTTCAAGCTGTAATTTTGCACGAATGTCCTCAGATCTATATGGCTTTGTTGATAATAATAGGCATTCAATTTAATGTCTTTTTAAAAGCCGTAATCGAAGTTATTCTGCTAATTTAAATGTGGATGTCTCCTCCCTTTTTTTCTTTGCAACGAAAATGGAACTGTGACAATTGTCAGCAATTCTTCTGTCTCTTACTTCAGCAAATTCTCTGGGTGCTGTCTCTCTCTTCGCTATGTGAAGGTCGTTCAACTGTTTATGTACAGCTTCGCGAGAGAATTCATGCTGTCATGGCCCTGGTGATGATAAGGTGCTTGTCTCTTGACAGCTGTGACGTTCTACATTGTTACAGGTCCAAGTCCCAGAGCAGCGCCCTGCAGAACTCCATACTCCATAGTCTACGTAGCCTTGGCGACAAATTGGTGTCATGGTATGGGCAGTTCTAGCCTGGTGCATGAGCTGTTGGACCATTGAGCTGTTGGTCTTGTTGTCAAGCAATGTAAAGTTGTGGTTGACATTCAGCTGTCTTGACTTGTGAGCTGCTGTAGAGATCTACCGGACTAGTGAGCTGTTGATCTAATGGGCTGCCAAACTAGTTAGCTGTCAAATTAGTGAGCTGTCAAACTAGTGAGCTGTCTTACAAGTTAAACTGTTAGCTGTGGCACTCTGCTGTTTTACTAGCGAACTGGTGTACTTGTGCTACAGACTAGTGAGCTGTTGAACTAGTGAGCTGTCGAACTAGTGAGCTGTTAAACTAGTGAGCTGCGCGACAAGTTAAACTGTTAGCTGTGGTACTCAGTTTGACTAGTGAGCTGCTTTACTTGTCTGGGCTGGCACATTAGTGAAATCACTGAAATATAAGGCTAACGGGTGTCGAACTCAGGGCTTTGGAGTCGGAGTCGGGAGTCAGAGTCGTGGAGTCGGAGGTTTTTGGTTGGAGTCGGAGTTGGAGTCGAACTTTGACTTTCAGATGGAGTCAGAGTCGAAAATTAAATTGGTGACTCCTGACTCCAACAAATAATTAACATAATTTACAAAAACACAGTTACAAACATTTCTTATGTTTTACAAATTTTATACAACATTTCTTAAAGTAGTATTCACATACAGAATCTAATGAAAACTTTGTAGAACTACTTTTTCTCCCCTGTTAACCATGTAATATTTGTGTGCAATAATGCCGATAAGCAGAGCCAGTACACTTAAATTTCTTCCTGCACCTGCATATTCTGCAATAGAAACTGCAGAATTCTGCAGAAAATTGCAGAATTCTGCAGTTCTGAAAAAAATTTTGCAGTTCTGTAGGAAACTGCAGAATTCTGCAGAAAACTGCAGAATTCTGCAGAAAACTGCAGAATTCTGCAGAAAACTGCAGAATTCTGCAGAAAATTGCAGAATTCTGCAGTTCTGAAAAAAATTCTGCAGTTCTGTAGGAAACTGCAGAATTCTGCAGAAAACTGCAGAATTCTGCAGTTCTGCAGCTCCATGCAGTATTTGTGAACCTCTGGTATTATTAATGCATCTCATAAATTGCAATGCATCTGCTAAGTTCAGACCTCTTTGACAAGGGTCTTGCCACTACCCAGGAAAACGTTGGTTGCGGTTTGGGGTTGAGTGGTGGGGGGATCTGGGGTTTTGATGCTCATCTGCAATGCATTCTGCAGCTTGCAAAATGGTCTGCTTCATCTGCATGGTCCGCATTTTACACTGACCCTGCAAAATGGCATTTTTGCGAGCTGACCGTTCGCCGAAAAATGTGTCGTACGGCAAAAAGAAACAACGACGGACAAAGACTGCCTACTGCAGTCTATAGACCTGGTTGTAGGGTAACTGAAACTTTTTTCTGAATGAAATTTGGTTAAGAATTGACCGAACAGAGAGGCAAAACGTCCATGGAAGTTTATTTTGGTAGAGCACTGTCAGTAGTTTATAAAATGACATTTTTGCGAGCTGACAGATCGCCGAAAAATGTATCGTACGGCGAAAAGAAACAACAACGGACAAAGACTGACTACTGCAGTCTGTAGACCTGGTTGTGGGGTACCTGAAACTTTTTTCTGAACGAAATTTGGTTGAGAATTGACCGAACAGAGAGGCAAAACGTCCATGGAAGTTTATTTTGGTAGAGCACTGTCAGCAGTTTATAAAATGACATTTTTGCGAGCTTACCGATCGCCGGAAAATGTATCGTACGGCGAAAAGATCAACGACGGACAAAGACTGACTACTGCAGTCTATAGACCTGGTTGTAGGGTACCTGAAACTTTTTTCGGAATGAAATTTGGTTGAGAATTGGCCGAGCAGAGAGGCAAAATGTCCATGGAAGTTTATTTTGATAGATGTCATGCAGAATTCTGCAGTTTCCTACAGAACTGCAGAATTTTTTTTCAGAACTGCAGAATTCTGCAATTTTCTACAGAATTCTGCAGTTTTTTGCAGAACTGCAGAATTCTGCAGTTTTCTGCAGAATTCTGCAGTTTTTTGCAGAATTCTGCAGTTTTTTGCAGCTAGCTGCAGAAGTGCATAAAACCTCCCAGGCTGCATATCTCCTACAGAAATACAGATTTTGCTGCAGAAACTTTTCAGAAACACTGCAATGACTGAGGACTACCAAATCCCCGACCCCCCAAACCACAACCCCCAAAACCAACCCCCCAAATCAATGTTTCCTTGGTAGCGGCAAGCCCAATGTCAAAGAAGTCTGAACTGTACAGATGCAATACACTGGAGGAAGTAACAGAGGTTCAGAAATCATGCAGTTAGCTGCAGAACTGCAGAATTCTGCAGCTTCCTGCAGATTTTTTTTTTAAACTGCAGAATTCTGCAGTTTTTTGTAGAACTGCAGAATTCTGCAGTTTTCTGCAGAATTCTGCAGTTTTCTGCAGAATTCTGCTGTTTTCTGCAGAATTCTGCAGTTTTTTGCAGAGCTGCATAAAACCTCCCAGGCTGCATATCTCGTGCAGAATTACAGATTTTGCTGCAGAAACTTTTCAGAAACGCTGTAGTGACTGAGGACTACCAAAAACCCCGATCCTTCATACAACAATCCCCCAAACCACGTTTCCTTGGTAGCGGCAAGCCCCATGTCAAAGAGGTCTGAACTTTGAAGATGCATTGCAATAAACTGCAGGAAGTAACAGAGGTTCAGAAATCATGCAGGGAGCTGCAGAACTGCAGAATTCTGCAGCTTCCTGCAGAGTTTTTTTTGAAACTGCAGATTTTTTTGCAACTGCAGATTTTTTTGCAGAACTGCAGAATTCTGCAGTTTCCTGCAGAATTCTGCAGTTTCCTGCAGAATTCTGCAGTTTTTTGCAGAACTGCAGAATTCTGCAGTTTTTTTGCAGAACTGCAGGAAGAAATTATATACTCCTCAGCAGAGCCGTAATTCAGGAGAGCTAAGGAGTCGGAGTCGCTTTTCAGAAAGCCAAAGGAGTCTGGAGTCGGAGTCTGTTCACTTAACACCCGACTCCAAAGCCCTGGTCGAACTACTGAGCTTTCAAACTATTGAGCTGTCTGACTTAACTGTGAGGTACTGCACTTGTGGGCTGGCACGCTAGTGAGGTATCAAGCCGGCGAGTTGTCAAATTGCAGAGCTGTCAAATTACAGAGCAGTCAAACTTGTTTAACGTATACCTGGTGAGCTGCTGCACATTTGGGCTGCCGCACTAGTGAGCATTTTGACTATTGAGCCATCTGACTAGTTAGCTGTCAGACTAGTGAGCTGTAAGCTGTCAAACTAGTGAGCTATCAGACCTAAGGATATTCTTAGATCAGACTAGTGAGCTGTATGTTGTCAGACTAGTGAGCTACTTGACAAATAGCAGTTAAAATGGTGGTGAAGCCTAAAAGATTAATCTTTCGCATTTTTGTTCAATCAGCCAGAGACACCCAGAATTTGGAACAAACCCCCACTTCGCACTTCGGTCCAATTCTGGACTTTTTCCCCAATATTGGAACTTGCAAGATACAAGGTTTGAAGCTACTCATCAAATTGGCTGCATCAATGTTAGCAATGCTTGTCGTTTACATATTGAACCTTCATACTGCACATGTTCAAAAAGTAAAAATTCTGGCATTTCCTATTATTGTAGAAAACATGCTTTGAGCCTGATAGTACATCTGTTTAGGAATTTGAAACTCTTTCATTTCAATGCCAAACTGACCTAAAACGTGTAAAATCCTTGTTTGGGACCAATGTGGCATACTCTGATAAATGTTAATTCAAATGCAAACATACAAATTCCAAATTCATGTCAACAACCCACAAAAATGCATTGGACTCCATATTGATATTAAACATTTAATATTGTCAATTTGCTGATGAACATAAATGTTGTTAGCACAGGTGAAAAATTTTGTACCATGTGTTAAAATCAATGCCAACCTATGTTGATATTTAGTAAAAAAAAAAAAAAAAATTTTTTAAAAATTCTATATCACCTTTTGACCGTGATAATGGTGTAATAGGTGGACACATTCTGGCCTAATAAGGTAATAAGGTGTATTTTTAAGGTTTTAAAATTGCACATAAATCTTGAACAATGTTGAAATGGACTATTTTTTAAGAAAACAATTTTTAGCTAGCCACAGGCAGCTTATACAGTGGGTCTGGGAGGGTTGAAGCTAAAACCATAAAACATAAAGATGTAAACATGTAAACAATAGTGCTTGCTTGCAGGTGCTGCCCTCTTGTGGGGGGGGGGGGGGTTGGTCTAGTTGTAGCGTGCTGGGCTGCCAATCGCTGGGTCCAGGGTTCGAATCCAGCTCTTACTGGGTCACCTGGGTCTATGTTGGACGGCTGTTTCCATCATCCTTCACCTCATTGCCGTGTCCTCCCCCTGTCCTAATTAGCCTCCCAAGTGTATAAATACAGGATGTAAAGCCCCAATCATCCATCCATCCTGCCCTCTTGTGTATAGTGTGTGAATCAGGTAGTGTCCAAGCAGAATTACCAATATGCCTAATGCATGTTAATGAAGTCACACATGGACTAAGTAGTCAACACACGGCTTTTGATAATTTTCACTAATTTATCATATTTTAAAAAATATGCTAATTTTGCGCTTAATTGATTTCAGATTTTTCAAAAAAAAATTTTTTTGCTTCTTAAATCACAATGATTTAATAAAAAATAAGTCTTCGTCGAATCCGATCACTCTTATTTGTAGTAGTTATACTCCTCATGGTCAGCGTAACTGGTCAAGCTGATGGTGTCCCTGCTGCATTGCATTAAATTTTCTTTTGATGTCATAGAAATATCTAGGACTCAGAGAGCGTGCAGATCAAGTCTTTAAAGTTAGATGAAATAAATATAAACATAGACAGGTGAACAGCCAGATCAATAGCCAAGTCAACCGATATTTGGATGGATATTAGGTATAGGGTAAGGTTCTTTGAGTCAGACACTCAGGAAGGGTAACCTTAAGTCAGACAATATTAGTGGGGCGATACTGACAACCAGTATATTCGGTACCAATGTGTAGCCCAAGACGTCTTTTATCCTACAAAAAAATTTTTAAGCTTGATATAAACCACTTAATTGTGTTTTTAATGGCTATAAAGATTGGGTAAAATTCCCGTTTTTCTCAGAATTTTTTGTCATAAAATTGTGTATTTTAGTGCTTTTTGTCTGATTTGAAGGATCCTTTGCTGGCGTATGGTATTGATTTGACTCCAGTTTCCATGTCGTTCAGTTTCTTGTAAGCTTAGCCCATTTTGTGATCAAATATGAGCTTTTTAAATTGAATGGAAGGCTCTAAAGCACCTATACCTTTGATTTCATGTTTTTACAACACAGCTGTCCTCAAAGATACCCCATGTCATTTCTTATTTCAGAAATTTTACCACTAATTTAGTTCTTGTGTTGTCCAATTGTCAATTTTCTGTTAGATTTGGCAAAAACGATTAATTTGAGGCCCTGGTTGATAATCAATAACCCATAGGCCAAGTAAGAAATCACTTTTTAAACATATACAGAATTAAAGTGTCCGACTCAAAGAACATTACCCTACACTTGTATAGATGGATAGATAGTAATAATTGTGCAGGAAATGACTCTGTCACTCTGCTGAAGCAAAATGAACAGTTTTCATTATTCAGAGTGATGTACGTTCCTGAATTTGGGAGCAGCTTCCGAATTCGGGAGCACTGTTCCCAAATTCGGGTGCGTTCCCGAATTCTGCACTTTCCCGAACTGATGTAGGCTACCCATGGTCATGATGATGTACAAACGTCGACTGTTACACAATTCCTGATGTAGCTCTACTAATCTCCTGCATAGTCTACTATGATTATAAATATTTGTTTTGCCTTAATTATTATTCATGAAGTTATTGCGGTAAAAAGCATTACGAAATACAAGTATCATGACAATGTAATGTACACTGTAACATACTTGTGGTCAACAAATATATCATGCTAATTACTGTACTGAACATAAACAAACCACACACAGACAAATGTGTGACAGTGAATACAGAAAAAGAAACCAAAGACTGGTTGGGGCCAGATATTATGTAGTTTACTGAACACAAAAAAGCCATTTAACAACATCAAAAGAAGCGTTGTTTCCATAATTCCCGAGAGGAAAAAAGAGTACATTTGAAGCTCTCGACTTATTTAAATTACGCTTCATTTATACTCCCTATATGCAAATTCATACGCTCAAAATATGCTCCCTTGTAGAAAAGTATAGGCATTTTTGCTGTACAATCGGAGTACATTTGGTAATTTAAATAATTCGAGCGCTCAAATGTACTCTTTTTTTTTTCCTCTAGATCTCACAATTTTGACGCCCTGATACTGTGCGTTATAAATAGCTGCCAGATGGAGGTAGATATAATGTACAGATAGAATGATTGATTGATTGATTGATTGGAATATGCGTATAGACAGACACCATCTTATCTTGCTAATTAGCCTACCAATTGCATAAGTACAGGACGTAAAGCCCCAGTCATCCACTCCTTATCTCAATCATGCTGACACAGTGATAATGCTCCCCTCACAGAATGAATACCTGAAGTTCGATTAGATATACTTTTATCGTGAACAGTGAATGAGATAAATTGTACAAAATCAGATTGATTATGTTGAGTTTCAGAAAGTGTGTCATTCTGATTTAAATGGTCAGTCATGTTCCACTGAGGTATATATGTTCCAGCTGGCCTCTCATTTTGCCATTTATTCCAGTGACATATTTCTCGTGATACTGCCAAAATATTGCCCAAGACCATTTTAAAAGTTTGGACGCTGAAATGAATGACCCAAAATTTTTTTCAATGAATGACCAATTTTTTAAAATTTATTTTGTACATTTTTTTCAAAGTCAGTTTATTTGATTAAAAATAGCTTTAAAATGTTATTGAGAGAATATCAACCATTAAAAGAAATTGACTGTGCATTTGAATTGCTGAAAACTAATGAATGTTGACACAATTGTATACTGGATGTGCTGAATCTCCATCAGTCATCACTCTGAGTACTCTCAGTCATGTACTGCAAATTGCTGGCAGCGTTTTTCCGAGCCGGTAGCCACTCTCGCGCGCTGTGGCCAATGGGAATATTGGTCCTAGGAAAAGCACTGCTTGAAGTTCGCATTGCAGACACGAAATACAGCTCAGGGCAGCCTTAGAAAAATGCCCATGGGACGAGAAGAACATTGGCCAAGGTTCCCATGGCGTGGCATTTTCCAGTATTGGTGACCGCCTTGTGATTATGAGTGATGAGAAGACTGGGAGTCTGGCTCATTCCCTAGTATTCATTCAATGTGAATTAAGTGAATTTAGTAAATTTCACTTATGGATATTTTCTTTGTTTATGTATTTTCAGAACCTTCTTCATCGCAGCTTCCAAAAATGTCCGCTTGGGTATGCCGTTCGATGTCCACGTTAATATCATCCGACCTGGTACTTCAGCTGAGATCACTGCCTTGATCGGAACAAGGGTGGAGTCGTTCTATATAAGAGGCTCACCCAAGGGCCAAGATATTAGTCCCAAGGTGGTCGTGTCAAAGACCAAATATATGTGTAAGTTCAAATAGTTTTAATTCAACATTTTCAGGGTTGGCAAGTTTATGGCAAGGTGGTTTTAACTTGGTGGTTTTAACCTAGATCAAAAAATTCTAGGGCTTTGGAGTCGGAGTTGGAGTCGGGAGTCGGAGTCGTGGAGTCGGAGGTTTTTGGGTGGAGTCAGAGTCGGAGTCGAACTTTGATTGTCAGGTGGAGTCGGAGTCGGAGTCGGAGTCGGAAATTAAATTGGTGACTCCTGACTCCTCAAGATAATTAATATAATTTACAAAAATATGAAATGTATTCCAAATTTTGAATAAAACTTCCTTAACAAGCATTCATGTACAAAATCCTATGAAACTTTTGTAGAATTACTTTTTCTCCCCTGTTAAACATGAAATATTTATGTGCCATAATGCCGATAAGTGGAGTCGGAGTCGGAGTCGTAATTCAGGAGGCTCAAGGAGTCGGAGTCGGAGTCGCTTTTCAGAAGGCCAAAGGAGTCGGGAGTCGGAGTCGGTTCAATTATTAACCGACTCCAAAGCCCTGAAAAATTCTATCTTAACCAAGATTGGCCGTTTTTGAGTCAGATTTTGTCAGACTAGTTATAACTGGTAAATATTGCCTTGCCGAAAACTTCTTTTAGGCTGTTTTGTGTCGTAAACCTCAAATTTAGCTCAAGATTCACACCTTTTTGCCAACCCTGAACATTTCCAAGAATGATATATATATGGTGTGTGCAGTGAAAGTTTGCTTCGATTAGTGATGACAGTCACTTTTGAATTTATCATTATTTTGAACAACCAACCAATGATCGATTTTTATCAGTTAAAAAAAATAACCATGAAATTAAAAAACAAGACAATAGAAAAAAATATTATCATTTTCAACTAAAATTGACTGACAGAGTAGCAGATTTCAACCGAGCCAATTGTCCATGAAAAATTAAATTCAAATACATTCTTTATTGTTGTCATTTCATTTATAATATATACACAAATTGTAAATATTTTTTGTTTTCATTCTTTTCAGCTGGATCGGGCGTTATAACTCTGCAGGTAAGATCTGTTTTATTTCCTTTCAAGTTTTGGCACTAAACCATGGTTTGTCATTTGTTTCAATTGTGAAAATATGTCATCATATAAATTATACAATAACATGTTTTCTGCCATGCTGCACAGCTGTAATGATTAGCAAACTGCACTTACTGCAAAAACACATTATTCCATCTTATAACTTATTTGTTTTCACAGGTTCCTGACTCCATCGATCTGGTCCACAGATACTTAGAACTGAACGTTTCGGGAACGGGTGGAGTGACGTTTACGAATAATTCTCGAATCGAGATCCATCACAAAAAGCAATCCATCTTTGTGCAGACTGACAAGGCCCGCTATAAACCTGGAGATGAAGGTAAATCGACAAGAACTTGAAAATGTATGGTTAGGCCACAAATAATTGAAAAAAAATTTTTTATAATGTCAAAAAAAAACTTTTTTTTTTCAATTTTTAGGTGAGAATCTCTCACCTATTGCGACAGGTGTTGTGCTGGATTGACGGGTGGCTGAAGACAGGACCTATGCCCAGGGTTCGAAATTAGCGGGAGTCCGTGAGTCCGAGACTCCTTTATTTGTCCACGGACTCCCTTTTGCTGAGCAGTAAGGAGTCCGTGGGACTCCTACACTTTGAATGCAGCCAAATTCACGGCAATTTGGGGCTGTGAATAATACCAATTGGCCTTGAATCCAGCCCACTCAGCCATCCAGTGTCATCCAATCCAATTAACACCATCAATCCAATTGGGATCAACACATAGGATGGGGGTACATATTATGCAATCAATTGAATTGCAATCATCACATTTCAATAAGCATCAGAGGTGTGAATGGCTGATTGACTTCTTTGGTCACTTCAAGCTAATGTACCAATAAATGAATGGGTTAGGTTTGCACTCTCCAGAACATTGTAAAAAAAAACCTAGAAAACTAGAAGGCAAATGGAATTTGCAAGTCCGTCTAATGATATCAGAGTTTGGGTTGACTTATATAAACACAAATTAATTACCAAATTATTCAATACCAAATTATTGAAACAAAGACTCCTAAATTAATTTTGTCCATGGACTCCCTCTAGCTAAGATGTAATGCATCCCACTCAGTTCCAGACCCCCTTGTGTCACCTAAGTAAGTTGAAGTAACCAATCAATTGAGATCAATTAACCAATTCAAAAGGGTGTGATTGTGTTTAGGATTGTTCTGGAAGTGTCAAATTTGCATTGGACTGCCATGTCTGAAGTGTAATCCTGAAGTGCAATTAACTTCCTTGTCTTCAAATATGCTTGAAATTCTTAATAACAGAGCTGCCAATTGTACAATGCAATAAGCCGGTAGCCACATACAGATTGATGGCAGATTGTCTTCTCTGGATGATTGTAAACCATTTCATATTTCCTATATATCTATAATAGCTGATAGACTGATGTTTTTGGATACCAAAGATAAAGAAATATTCAATATCGAATATCTAAAAAAATCCACCTATCCAAATACTAATTCTCATGTTTCTTTGGACTCCCACATCTTCATACGGACTCCCAAAATCTGAAACATAGGAGTCCGACTGACTCCCATCAAATTCATGCTAATTTCAAACCCTGTATGCCGCTCAATTACTCAATTTCTAAGCCCAATTCTGACTTTCTGTCTGTGCCAGTTTGCATATCTATGAATGAACTCCAGAAATGCAGCATTACAGGTCTATCCTCCTTATATTTATGCTTTTATTTCCAAAATTCACTTGTCTCCTTATTCCATGTCCACACAGGCAGATTGCCACACCATGAGAGCCACCCTAGTGTATTGCATGGACAATACCAGCACATTTCTTGAAAGTCCCAAATTAGAAAAATGATCCAGGAAAGGCGGGGGGTTCCAGATGACCTTGATGAGGCCCGCAGGGCCGAAGCCTATTTGGCAGGGGGTTTTTATGTAGCTTGATATTGATTCTGAGCAGTTATAAGGCTATTATTTTTCAACAGAATGTCTGGTATAAAAAGCTAAACATGCTGGTTTTTCCAGACTCTTCTGTCAGTTATCAGTATAGGATGAAGTGGGTGCTTAGAATTTCATAGATAGAATAGGGGAAATATAATTTGATGGATAGTAGTGGATGGAGAAAATTTGGTTGAAGCAATTGGGTGCATAGAAGTGGGTAGATGACATCTGTTGGATGGAATTTGATGGATAGAAGTTGAGTGGATCTAATGTAGTTGATAGAAGTGAGGTGGATCGAATGTGGTGAATAGGCCTAGAAGTGAGATGGATCGAATTTGGTGCACAGAAGAGAGGCGGATTGAATTTGGTGGATAGAAGTTGGGTGAATCAAATTTCCTTACCTGGAGAACCTCAGTTTATGCTTGCACGGCAAGCAGATATATATGTTTGTGCATCTCATGCATTCGAATTTTCAGCAAAAATTATACTTCCACCGACCTTTGCACATAATCTTTATGTGCCTTCTTGTTTTCAAATTCGAGATTCGAACCTTCCAGTGCTTTGCACGGTATTTTTGTTTTTCCATCGGCAGGAAATCTATTGTGTCGGCTGGTTCGCGAAGCAAAGAATCAATTATGTGTGGCGTTATGTACCCAAAAGTTGAGCATTTCGTGTTACTATACCTCCACTATGTTAGCAGAGCTCTCATCGGCTGAGTGTAGGGTCACTGTAGGCGACATGTCAATCAATATTTTAATATATTGCCCTGCAATAGTCCAGAAAATGAAAAAATCCTCAAACTTAATATTACATTGTTTGTGTCTGTTAAATTTGTTAAATCTATGCAATCTTTTCATGGATCTAGGTCAAAGGTCACAGGCCAAGAGCTAATTAGGACAAAAGCCAAATAACCGGGTCAAAGGTCACGTTAAAAAAACCGGGTCAAAGGTCATAGGCCAAGAGCTAATTAGGACAAAGGCCAAATAACCAAGTCAAGGTCGCGAAACTGGGTCAAAGGTTTAGGATCTAGGTCAAAGGTCACAGGCCAACTTTTAGTGAGTGAAAACTTTGTGTCAGAAACGGGGGACTCCTTTGACCTCTGGTACCATAGGTACCAGGTATCACCCTTAGAGAGAGGTTTTGTCTCTAAGTGTATATTAGGGGTATCTCTTTTTTAAATGATTCTATTAACGCAAGGGAATTACTGGTACCTATGGTACCGGGTGGTACCGTACCAACTGGTACAGTACCAGTCGGTACCTATGGTACCATCTAGAAGTGCCCACTGACAGTATGCAAAAGACACATAGAGAGGATATAGGCAATGGGATATGCAAATGGAGCACAGGACAGGCACTTACAGGGGTTGGTACCAAGACTAGTACCAAAGAAATGGGAAATCGCCGTTTGGGGCAAGAAAGATTTTTTAGAAAGGTAGGAGAATCCCCATTTCGGATTTTTGATCGGCATATATGCTTTTACGGTGGAGTAGTCAATGGACTTTGCCATGCCCGCCGACTAATTTTTCACCCCCGCCGACTACTTTTTCAGCCCCCGCCGACTACTCTGCCATGCCCACCGACTACCCTTTCATGCCCGCCAACTACTTTTTCATGCCCCCTGACTACTTTTTCATCCCGCCGACTACTTTTTCATGCCCGCCGACTTCTCTTTCATGCCCGCCGACAACTCTTTCATGCCCGCCGACTACTTTTTCTTGCCCGCCGACTACTTTTTCATGCCCGCCGACTACTTTTTATCTAGCCGTAGGCGTAGCTATTGGAATGGGTGATGAGTGAATGGAATTCTGAAAACCATAAACCATGTAAACAGTAAACACTGTAAACAAAAAACAATAAGCATGTGAACCAAGAACAGGCTAGGTGGCAGCACTGTCCACTGTATGTATTCAGAATGGCCCTCTGGTGGATAAGGCTAGCAGTATCTTGAGTTCATTCTCTAGCAGCAATATAGCCCAATTACCTTTCAGGAGTGCAATTAGATACAGTACAATACATTGGATTACCTGTGTAATAGGGTCAAGGTGTGAACTTGAAATGCAATTAACCAGCAATGGGCTATGGATAGATAGATAGATCCTTACAGAAAATCAGATGTGCAAATAGGAAATAGCTAGATCTATATTCTATCTACAAGCATCTCTTGAAGTGCTTGCACGTTTTTTTTAGAACATAACAGTGAACATAATCATTTAGTGCCATGACTTTATTGATGAAAACATAAAAAGCTATAAAAGTTATTAAAATCATTTTGATTTAAATTTTCCCAAATTTTGCCTGGTATAAAACTTCAATTGTACAACTTTCTTTTCCCTCTAAAATGTGTGTTTAGATTGTGTGAGATTTTCGGCGTTCATGCATTTTGTTTCCTATTTTACCACATCAATAATTGATTTGTTTAAAAGGAAGGGCCCCATAGTTTTAGCTTCATGAAAATTCTATCAGTTAACACCAGGGGAAAAGTAGTGCTTGAATCCTTCAATCCCATTGGCTGATAGATTTCCCGACCATGCCTCCGATTGGTCCAGCTAGGAGACAATCTGGAGTATGTTTAGTGAATTTCAATGTAACTTTAAGGCTTCACAACTTGGTCACTCCTTTAGGTTAAATTTTGAAAGTTGTGTTTCTGGAATTAAAGTGCTATGTCTGCTTCATGTGGAAAGCAAGTTAAGAATCACTGTTTTAACAAAAAGTTGTTTGGAGCGAATGTTCAGGCCACTCAGTGAAACAGGTTTATTCCTTTAATTGTACTTCACTTGCATTAAAATGATGGAGTTCATATCATCTCAACTTATAATCTCTGCCTGTTCTTCATATCTGTCAAGCATATTCCTTCCTATTCAGACGGAAGCTCCCTCTTTCAAGTCCATCTGCCTATCTATCTTACTAGCTATTTATCTATCTGTCTTATTTCATTGTATTCTATTCATTGTATTCTATTCTTTCCCCTCCAATTTACAAGAAGCTTCCTAGTTGCCTTTTATTTAGAGGATTTCATGATATTATTTACATTCTTCAAATTGTTATTTACATGTCTTCAGTATGGATATACTATAGATTAGGTCAAAATTGCTATCAATCCATTCCATGTTAATCACTGCCCCTTTAGTATAAAACCAAATGGCTATGTTCTTGTTCATGCCTGCCGACTAGTTTTTCATGCCCGCCGACTACTTTTTCATGCCTGCCGACTACTTTTTCACCACGCCGACTTCTCTGCAATGCCCACCGACTAGTTTTTCATGCCGCCGACTATTCTTTCACCCCCGCCGAGTAGGTTTTCATGCCCGCCGACTAGTTTTTCACCCCGCCGACTACTCTTCATGCCCGCCGACTAGTTTTTCATGCCGCCGACTACTCTTTCATGCCCGCCGACTTGTTTTTCATGCCCGCCAACTACTCTCTCATGCCCGTCTTGAGAATATGAACACAAAAAATGAGTCATATTCACAGCCATCATGAGGATAAGAACACAAAATTGAGTCATATTCACAGCCGCCATGAGAATATGAACACAAAAATGAGTCATATTCACAGCCGTCATGACAATGTGAAAACAAAAATGAGTCATATTCATAGCCGCCATGAGAGTATGAACACAAAAAATGAGCCATATTCACAGCCGTCATGAGAATATGAACACAAAAAATGAGTCATATTCACAGCTGTCATGAGAATATGAACACTTAAAAAGAATATGACTCATTTTTGTGTTCATATTCTTATGACTGCTGTGAATATGACTCATTTTTTTGTTCATATTCTCGAGACGGCTGCTAATATGTGACTATTAATTGCTTTTTAAGTGTTCATATTCTCATGACACCTGAATATGACTCATTTTTTTGTTCATATTCTCAAGACGGCTGTGAATATGTGACTATTAATTGATTTTTAAGTGTTCATATTCTCATGACGGCTATGAATATGACTCATTTTTGTGTTCATAATCTTATGACGGCTATGAATATGACTTATTTTTGTGTTCATATTCTTATGATAGCTGTGAATACTATTAATTGCTTTTTAAGTGTTCATATTCCATGACGGCTGTGAATATGACTCATTTTTTGTGTTTATATTCTCATCAAGGTCAAGAGGGGTCCAAAGTTCACCTGTGACCTTTGACCTAGATCAATGACCTTTGACCCAGTAATGTGACCTTTGACCAAGTTAATTGGCCTTTGTCCTAGTTAGCTCTTGGCCCAAAGTTCGGAAAGGTCAAGAGGGGTCCAAAGTGCTATATATAGTAGTATGGTTTGGGAGAACTCAGATTCCTCTGTTGATTTCAAAGATATGATAAAATTAACCACTTATTCTGAAAATACACAAAATTTGCTCCTGACAGCACATATTTGCGTCACCACGGTCATCATGGTAATTGCTGAATTATCCATTGAATTTCACAGATCATATTTCTTCCTTATACATGAGAAAATGCCCAACTCTGATTGGTCGAAATTACAGCTTTGGTGGTGATGTCACAAGCAGTAATGTGTGATGTCATAAAATAGCATTTGTTACACTGTTGTGTTCAATGGGATGACCCATGACCAGATGACCCATGCTACGCATGGGTCCCAGGGCTAGTCTAAAGCACACAAAGTCAATGGCCGAAGTTTTGTTTACATGTCTTTGCTGTCTTTCAATAAATAAGCAAATAAAAATTTCTGAATTGTTTTTATAAAATTTAAAAGCAAGTCATCAACCAAAAACCCTGCCTTATAGATTTACAATATCACTCAAAAAAAGATGGCGATGGGTGGGTCCTGTGTTTCCAGACCTACTGAGTCCATGCTTCTGACTTCTCCTGTAATGTATATCCGACTGTGATTGTATAATTTCCCTAATTTGTTTTTTTTTTTCAGTGATGTTCAGAATTTTTTCAACTGGTGCTGATCTCCGCGCTCATACAGGGAATATTGATGTTGAAATATGTGATGGTGACAAAAATAAAATTAAGCAGTGGTTGGATACAGCTGTTCCATCAGGTGAGCTGCCCTTCTTGGCTACTCCCTTTTCATTTTCATTGCTTTTGCCTCTCTTTGTTAATTGCTTTTAACCTGGGACACAGACTGTAGTCTTTGTAATATTATTCAGGGTCCCCCAGGGACCCCACCAGACAGGAAAAACATTTAAAATGGTAAAGAAAATTCCCTGGAGGGTAAAAAATCAGGGAATTTGAAATTTAGAATCAAAAAGTTCACATTGTCAAATTTATCATACATATATATATATATATACATCTTAAATTGTGAAAACAAGATAAAAACACCAGAATATTTTAGCAAAGCTGACTGGTGATTTCCAAAGCTTCAGTGTTGACCTAACTACTTTATGGTTATTTCCTAATTTTGGAGCTAAATAACAGCCTCACAAATAGGTTTAGAAGACACGCAGATGTCTGTCTTTTGTATTTTGAGCTATTAGCAGACGTCTGTATGCGCTGATAACACGGCCATAACAGACAGTCTGCAGCACTCTTTTAAAATGCAGACGTCTGCTGTTTAATGTTTTATCCTATTACCAGACGTCTGTTATTGTAAATCAAGAGCCTTTTACAGACTGTCTGTTGGAAGGGTTTTTTAGGATTCGCAGACATGGGCCACTTACAGTTGTGCATATTTTTTACATAATTACATGTTCATGTAGGTTTTTAGAGTAACCAGACGTCTGTAACTGGTACATTTCAATAGTATCCAGACGTCTGTAACTGGTGTATTTATATAGCAACCAGACGTCTGTAACTGGTACATTTCAATATAATCCAGACGTCTGTAACTGGTGTATTTTCATGGCAACCAGACGTCTCTAACTGATACATTTCAATGTTATCCAGACGTCTATAACTGGTGCATTTTCATGGCAACCAGACGTCTCTAACTGGTATATTTCAAGAGTATCCAGACGTCTGTTACAGGTGTATTAAAGAAGTTAACTTTGGCTGTCTGCTGTATCCACAAAATAGTTAAATCCAGACGTCTGGAATAGCTTAAAAAGGAAATTATAGAGACGTCTGCAAGTATAGTTAATAGTAGCTTAACAGACGACTACAATCGCCATTTGGCACAAACAGCAGAGTCTGTTTGTCTGTAACTCTCAAAAAATGATCTGTTTTTTATATGAATTTTGTGCAAAATGGACTAATTTTTCCATATCGCTTCAATCATTATTCAAAATATTATTTATGGGTTGTTTTTCAATCGGGGTACATAGTTTTGTCTCAAGGGGGTCAAAATTGAAGGTCTTTTTTTTTTCAGGCCAAATCAACTTTTTTCTGTTGCTATATACCGTGCCTTGGATTTCTGCAAATTTTAGGGCTACAAGTATTCTGAAATTTTTTTTTTTGGACTTTTTGATAATTTGACCAAGTGTCAACACTCTGCTCTTACCTCTATTACTGAATATATAGAACACCCAGTTGTATGGGCTTGTGCTGAGTGGATAAATATATATATGACAATGAAAATCATCTTACATGCTTAATTTTGGCCAAGAACTTGATGCGTATCAAGGAAAAAAGACGTTTCAAACCAATTTCCTAATTTTTTTGAGAGGACAAGATTTGACGGAAAGCTGTTTTTGGTGTTTTCCGCACTACGAGTATCACGCAGTTGGTGCAACTGAAGTGAAAAACTTTAAAAAAACATTGTCTAATCTATTGAAGGAGTATTTCTGAAAAATAGAAATACTCTTAATTTGATGTTATCACTGTTTTAGCCGACCCAATTTCGGAGAGGACAATATTTGACGGAAGTGACCTTTTAAGTATTCAATGCAGGATTCTGAAGAGACTAATCATACTTGTTGCATCTAATTCCAACATTGAACTCCTGGGACCATTTGGTTAAAACTTACTGTTAGGGCAGGACTGAAAAATCTGAAGCGATATTTGCCTAATTTGCAAAAGAGACAGTCAATTTTGGTCAAAATGACACAAATAAATTTTTTTGGGGAGTTATCAACCGATTTGAATAATTTTTTTGCTACTGTAGGTCCGTCTCAGTATGTTTAATCATTCTGTGTAACGTTTTTTCCTCATATATGCATGGTATTTCTGGTATTTTGGATATTGTGTGTTTTTCCAGAGCATCCCCCGATTGAAAAACAACCCTTATATATTTCAGGTTTGTTCTCTCAATCTCTGCAACTGTCCAAGCAGCCTATTCTCGGGAAGTGGTCGATTAAGATCAAAGTGAATGGGGAGGAGGCAGAGAAGACTTTCAAAGTGGAGGAATACGGTGGGTGCTGCCCTCTTGTGAGATTTTCTGAAATTTCATTAGTCTGGTTGTAGGGGTTTTACATTTTTACTGGGGTTGCGGACTGGTACGGTCCAGTACCACCACCTCTTCAGTACCTCTGTTACAAAAGACAGGTCCAGAGGTTGTCTGTACCCATATTATATATATCTGGTCCGGTACAGTGAAAATGAGTAAAATCGCACTGAAAAAGTGGTATACGGTTTACCGGATCAACTCCCCCGATCAGACTAGCCCTGGACCCCTGGGGACAGGGGTCATGGATCCTCCCATTGGAAAATCATAAGATTTGAAAGACAAGGTTTGGGAGAATCATGAAGTCTCAAAAAAGAAGTTTCGTCTGTTCATTTCAATTATACCACAAAATTTCCTACTGATGGCACCTATTTCTACATTTCTACATTTTAACATTAATGAACACTAAACCTGTGCAGTTCATGAAATGATTTTTTTCTTTAAACATTGCAGAAATGACGTCTCCTCATTGGGTGAGAGAGAGTGACGTCATAACAAACATTTATGATGTCATAGGTGATTTTAGTGACACATCACACATCAGAGTGAGGCTGATGGCTGTCTGTCACAATTTTTGTGACATTTCTCTAATTTAAAATCAAATTTTACCATATCAATCTTTGCGGAAAGGCTTTCTAAAGTAGTGCTGTCAGCAGTAAAATATGTAGGCTACCCAAATCCAAAATTTCATCCCATTTGGATAAGAATTGTTTAATATAGACCAATTCTTCCGATACCATGTCAGAATCTCAAGATTTTGAATGGGACGACCCATGACCCATGCTACATTGTACGCATGGGTCCCAGGGCTATGAAAAATGAAGGGGAAAAAATTATTCATTTTTCATCCTTCATTTTCTGACCTGTTGATGAAAAATAGGGGCGTAAATCGGACACCAGTGTATACCGGATTGCCTCCCCCAGGATCAGACCAACCTCACCCCTGGACTGGATTGGTCTAGACCAGAGAGGGGCGCCGGTCTGCAAAACTTGAGTTGTCATGCTACTGGAGGTATATACATGTGTAAATCCAACACAAGTGAGCTTCTTGGCAGAAGTTCCATGCAAAATAAGAGGTCATGGGCCTCTTACTCTCTCCAAAGATAACAATAAATATTCGTTTTTCTTTGCAGTCCTCCCCAAGTTCAAGGTAGAGGTTGAACTCCCTTCATTTGTCACACACCATCTGGCAGCAATGGATTTCACTGTAAAAGCCAAGTAAGTTGCTAATTCATCAAATGACAAGAATTGTTTCATATTGAATTGTATCTTCTTCTTCTTATCCTTCTAAAAGGAATTTCCTCCTTTATTAGGACTCCGAGCCACCCCAAGTTTGGGTGAAAACACAGTTAAAATGGAATCCTCGTTCATCTAAAATCCTCGTTCAGCTAAAATCTTCGTTCAGCTAAAATCTTCTTTCCTCATTAAAACCATTAGGACGAACGTCTCTTGTATATTCCCGGGCCACCACCACTACTACTATCACTACTATATTCCCCACCATCACCACTGCTGCCCTATTTGTCACTGTATCAAATATTTTGATATTTTGTAGTATATATTTGCCCCTATCCTGCATCAAAATTTTAATTACACCAAAAAAAGGTCGAATTAAAACTGTTATTCATAATATAAAACCCTTGCCATCCTATGTGTGTGAGAGAAATTTTCTCAAGTCAATGGTTCAAGTAATGAAATTTAAAGCAAACTTTGTAATTTAGTCGATACCTCCAGTGGTATTGATAAAACACTGGTGAAAAAAAGCCTCTGGAAACACAAAACTATCTCCAACCAACTCTTCATTTTATTACCAAATTAACCTTCACGCCTCTTTGTTTGTTGAGTAAAAATAATAAATTGATGAATAATGTCGCTCAAATTTTTTGTTTCAGTTACACTTTTGGTAAGCCGGTGAACGGAGATGCCCTGGTTATGGTTCGGATAGCTCCTGGTTACGCGTGCTTTGACCCTTATGACCCATATGAGAGCAGCGATTTTACTTACATCGTCAAAAAACCCTGCAAGACCAAGATGTTCAAAGCCGAGGTAAGTTTTTTAATACACGCACACCTTGTTTTCGCGCTGTGCACAACACAATGACATCCAATAGGGCAAGGTGGTATAGTTGTCCTCTTACTCCATTTGCCTGTCTCCAGGCTATTCCAATAGACAGTCCTTGAAAATCCTTAAAAGTTAGGACTGTCATCGATACGGCCGAAATCAATGCATCGGAAAAGTTGTCCGAATCGATAACGTATCGATGCAATGCCGCAAGTACCGAATAAATAATTTCCACCGCATTTGGTTTATTTATTGCGAAAAATTGCAAGAAATCCAGGAGAATTCACCTTGTTTACATCAAAATTGCGCCTCCACTGCTCTGTTCTTGTCAAAATCTCACGAACGAGACAGCGTGATTCATGATGGAGGACGTGGGAGACGAAAATTTGTTGTGATTCCTGTGATTTTTACCCAAAAACACCAAAATAAAGCTGGATTTTTGCCGATTCTTTTGTATGCGAAAAAGTAGCGATACATTCGATGCATCGGAAACTTTTTTATTAGAGAAATAACTTGCAAGACTGTCTCCATTCATATTGCGGGCGCCCTGGTGATTTTTGGAAAATTTGAAAAATCGTCATATGTCGTACCTTAAATGAGGGTCCCTTCTCAGGGGGCCCAATTCAAGGGACTCAATTTGAGGGGGGACTCAATTTGAGGGGGGCCCCATTTTGAGGGGGCCCCATTTTGAGGGGAACCCCATTTGAGGGTAGCCCCATTTGAGGGGGCCCCATTGTGAGGGCCCATTTGAGGGGCCCCATGTGAAGTGGGCACCATGTGAAGGGGCGCATGTGAGGAGGCCCATTTTGAGGCGGGCCCATTTTGAGGGGCCTATGTGAGGGGCCCCAATATGAGGGGCCAATGTGAGGGGCGCATGTGAGGGGGCCCCATTTGAAGGGGCACCCATTTGAGGGACCCTATTATTTTGAGGGCCCATTTGAGGGGCCCCACTTGAGGGGGATCCTATTTGAAGGGGGCCCCATTTTGAGGGGGGCCCCATTTGAAGGGCCCCCATTTCAGGGGGCACCATGTTAGGGGCTCCCATATGAGGGGGCCCCATGTGAGGGGCCCCCATATGAGGGGCCCACATGTGAGGGGTCCCATGTGATGGGGCCCCAATATGAGGGGGCCCCATGTGAGGGGGTCCCTCGTGAGGGAGCCCATTTGAGGGGCCCCATTGGAGGGGGTCCCATTTGAGGGTCCCCATTTGAAGGGGCCCCATTTGAAGGGGCCCCATTTCAGGGGGCCCATGTGAGGGACCCCATTTTGAGGGGCCAATTTGAGGGGTGCCCATTTTGAGGGGGCCCCATGTGAGGGGGCCCCATGTTAGGGGTTCCCATTGGAGGGGGGCCCCATTGGAGGGGGGCCCCATTTGAGGGGGGCCCCATTGGAGGGGGGCCCCATTGGAGGGGGGCCTCATTGGAGGGGGGCCCAATTTGAAGGGCCCAATTTGAAGGTTCCAATTTGAAATGCCCAATTTGAAGGGGCCCCATTTCAGGGGGCCCCATTTTGAGGGGCCCATTTGAGGGGGCCCCTTTTGTGAGGGGGCCCCATTTGCCCCCTCCCCCTTAGCAGATATTAAATGGTCCGCCCCTTTAATAGTTCATTCATACATGTATTTTACATGTATTTTTGTTATTTTAGCTCCTTAGTAGATATTAATTTAAAAAAAACTATCTATCTATCTATCATTGACTGCCATCATTGATTGCCATCATTGATTGCCGTCATTGACTGCCATCATTGATTGCCATCATTGATTGCCATCATTGATTGCCATCATTGATTGCCATCATTGATTATTACCTTTGATTACCATCATTGATTACCATCATTCCATATGAACCACCTGTACTGCCTGCACCTCCCACACTGGACTGTTTCACTGAAGCTGCCCCTCCCATAGCACAATGGAACAGTCCATTGAAAGCTCTGAGTGCTGTGACTGACAAGTAATAAGTCTGTGCCTACGACCTCCGACACTTGAAAGCTCCGACACTTAAAACTCCGACACTTAAAACTCCGACACTTAAAACTCCGACACTTAAAACTCCGACACTTAAAACTCCAATATGTGACCGGGTAAAAACATAGATCCGCCTAAAGGCGATCAAATAGTCACAGGCCTTTTTGACCAACTTGCTGTAACCTAATTATTAAGCTTAAATCATCATTTGGGATGCTTTTATGAAAAGAAGGTCTGTAGGGAATATGAAAATATCGCTCATTATGCAAAGTGGGTTTTTACCCCCTAATGCATTTTTGGGGTCCCAAACAGGTTTTATCGACGCTGAACTTTCACTATTAATGTCTGGTCACTGTGACATAGGAGGTTGTGCTACTGTTTCAAAGTCTTTTGGATAATAGTCTTTCATGCTGTGAACCCATTTTTTGCCATATGGTCACTAAGTTGCAATGATGTGTTGAATTAAAAAAAACAGCTGAGGGGTGAAATGTCACACTGTGACATTTCACCCCAGCGCTGTGATATTTTACCATATGTAGGGGAGCGTAAATTCAATTTTCTGTGCTAAGGAAAGTAAAATATTCCACACTTGCCGCTTTTAGCTTACAATCTTATCATCATCCATCATCTGTAATAGGAGAGTATTGCAGCAAGTTTTCATTTCGCAAACTTTGGGCAATTTCTGACGGAGGCTTTGCATGCAGATAGCTTTGGAAGGCTCACTATAAATTTCATGCACAAGGATGACTATCAAGTCTAGGTCTGCCTGCATATTACCTCATATAGTGCTGTATGTTCAAAACAATTGCATGTGACTTGTTACCCCGCGGTTGTGACTTCTTGACCCTAGCATGGGGTAAAAAGTCATATCGGACTTTGCGTTAAATAATTGTGAACTGACTAAAGCCTATTTACAACACAGCAGCTATCATGTGATGCAAACATAGTCAACTAAATACTGCATAATTGTGCCAATGGTCATTCAGATCTAACAAACACCTGCTCTGTTCTGGGGCTTTTTTAAAATTTTGTGACTTCTGACCCCCGCCTCCCCTACCTCAAATATTCTTACACCCTAGTAAACTGGGGGTGTTATAGCACATGACAGGCATGCTCACCGTGCTGTTGACAATGGGCGCAATGATCTACAGAGCCCTAAAACAGGCTCTATTTCACTTTTTTATAGGAAACAGCGCCCCCTGTGGAGATGCGCCCTAAGTGTACCATTCTAATTTTTATGTAAACTTATAATATAGGTCCCCTCCTTCATATATGCACAAAACATTGAGGTACACCCAGTGTGCATGCCACAATCGCCCCATCAACTCTTCTTATAATTGACTGAAGCAGTAACATTGAGGGCCCCCTGCTGCGTGCGCCTAGAGTCAATCATCCTAAATGCGATACCAAATGATACCGTAGGGATGATATATTTCGCTGTTAAAATATAACATAGGTACATCATGCAGGTACTGAGATAATTGGATTTGAAATCTTGACTTTGACACAATCCAAATTTTGGCCCTGTATGTCAAGGGGCCCTCAAAAATTACCTTAAAAGGTGTGGAGATCTAAAAATGCATTTTTTCCAACTTTTTGCTAATCAGTTAGCAGGGAAAAAATTAAGAACAATATCCGAGTCGGGCGAGTATCACCCCCAATGGTGAAGTACCTGAATCTTAGAAAAACTGCCTCTTAAGTAACTTAAGTTTGTGTGAAATTTTATTTTTCAAAAATGCTGCTAAAAGTCCTTAAAATTTGATAATTTTTGTCCTGGAATTTGGTGGAAAAGTTCTTGAATTTAGTTTCCAAATTTGAGTGGGAACCCTGAGTTTTTAACCGGCCTTACGGCGGTTATTAGAGGGGGGCTTAAATGGCTTTTGATGAAATGGGACTCTTGTGCACTTGTTTCTCATCTGCTTGTTAATCACCAATGATAGACGGGACAGAGCCACCGGCTCACCGAGCGGAGCAAGGTGTCTCGTCCCTTATGGCAGATATGCGAGGAGTGAGCCAGATGGTTCTATCAAAAGAAGTGATTCAGACATCCCAAAGTATGATCCAGGCACTTTTTTCTCATCACGCGTGACTACCAAAAATGTTGGAAAAAAATATAAAATGTTTGAAAAAAAAATTTCTCCAAAAATAAAATGTTGGAAAAAAAAGAAATTTTTCCCAAAAAAGAAAAAAAGAATTCGAAAAACTAAGTTGGATAATTACAATACTCAAGAGTCTCTAAAATTTATTTTTTGCGTTCAGGTGGTCCCGTCTTCATGCTTTGGCATTTACATATTATTTTCTTGCAGTAATCTTCATGTATCTTGTTGTTGTTTGCAGCTTAAAGATGGCATTTTCTCCTCCTCCATTTCAAAGGAAGACTTGGAGAACTTGTTGATGGAGTACTGCTACACTAACGGGGCCTGCCACTCGCAAGGTTCACTGGAACATAATGAATTCGAAGTCGTGGCCAATGTCACCGAGAAAGCCACAGGAGAAGTTCTGTCAGGAAGATCTGTCATCACTGTAAGTCCCATTTCAATTACCGGCGGTATATATATATTAATATATATAGTAGGCCAGTTTCAATGTATTCAATAGATTTCCTGAGCGCCAGAAGTTGTCTCGGATTATATGCAGCTTCGTACGTAATTATGGGCGGTGGCCAAAGGCCACCCGCCCATATTGCTGTGATGTGTGAGATTTGGTAGTCTCAGTTGTCCTCCCTATTGACGATGATTTCACTTTGCACAGGCTGCCCCAGACTTCCAGTATGAGTCAAATACATCAAATACCTTGACATCTCGCCAGGCATAACTTGGCTGTGCTGTTACTTGTCAACCCACTGATTTATTTGCGTCTCACGATCTCTCTGCAATCTCTTGCAAACTCCATGTTTATTTTGTGAAGCAGAAGAAAAGGATAACTGTTAGGTGTCGCCACCAACAGGAAGTGGTGTTTTAGCTCCATCTGGTGGATTTGGCTGATGATGGAGCTCTCCTGTATCCCCCCGCAAGGGTGGGGCACCCCGGGGATACCCCAAAGGTGGGGGCAGCCTCGGGGAATACCCGCGTTTGGTGGATAGAAGTTGGACGGGAGTTGGGTGGATGAAAGTTGGGTGGATGGAAGTCGAGGGCGGACAGGAGTCGGGGGCGGCGGATAGGAGTCAGGGCGGCGGATAGGAGTCTGGGTGGCGGAAGGCGGATAGGAGTCGGGGGCGGCGGATAGGAGTGGGGCCGGCGGATACTCACTCAGCCTGGATAGGAGTCGGGGGATCGAAAGGGATGCAGTCTGTGTTGTCTCTTATAATGGGAGGCATTATCAGTTACACCCTGCTCGTTTCGAGGGTACGGGAATATACACCACGAAGGACTCCATACACCACGAAGCCGAAGGCTGAGTAGTGGTGTATGGAGGCCTGAGTGGTGTATATTCCCGTACCCTCGAAAAACGAGCAGGGTGTAACGGTTTTATCCTCAGACTTCTTGTTTTATTTGATGACCATAGATTTTCTTGCAAACTGAGTCTGAAATGTTTTTCAGGAACAAAGGAAGAGCATTGTGACGTCATCACCAGTACTGTCATCAGGATGATGTCACAATGGCTCAAACAATGGCATTGTGATGTCATGACTATTGTTGCCACAAGGATGACGTCATAACAATCCTATGGTTGCAATTGTGACATCATTGTTTATCTCATACACCCTGTCTGGTGAGGACAGACAGGGTGTACGGTGTCATACACCTCAGCTCTCAACCAATCAGAATCGAGGATTCACACTGGACTGAGGATAAGTGGGCCGTACCCCCAGATATACTTTTTTTATAGAAACCCTCCCCCCCCTGAAAACCCAACCCAGACTCCGTAGGTGTTTATGCCACTTGCACCGCTAGCACAGGTACGTGTGCGTCTCGTGCATTCATTTCTAGTACACTGTGTGTCACCATCATATCATTTGCATTTATGAATATAATTATGTTTAAGTTTACTTACACTTAAACTGAAATATATACCACCATCACCTGTGCTCAGCAAAGCACTCCATGCCATAACTACCGTCCATTGCACACTCTAGTATTGTAAATTGGTTTAAAGATTTTGTGCAAATTGTAATTATTCTAAAATGTCAGTCAGAACTTAGAAATGTAAAGTTCCAGAAATATGAGTGGGACTAATTTATCATATTGCTTAGAGAATGATAAATGTTTTTTTATGATTTATTACAACCGTTGCTTTTGTCCTTTTCCCATTACAGATTCAAACAAAAGCACTGAAAGTTTCCTTCTTGGACTCCACCCCAGACAGCTACAAACCTGGCTTGGACTGGAAGGCTTGGGTAAGTGATGCATTTGCAACTTAAATTTTCAATACGTAACTCCCACTTGGTGAGCAGATTTATCTGAAATGGTTGCTATATAAAAGCATATTCTATTGCTATTACTAGCTCAGACTTCAGCTTTGCGGAGTGCGGACCCTCCGACACAATAGATTTCCTGCCGATGGAAAAAAAAAATTTTTTTGACATTATAAAATTTTTTTTTTTGACATTATAAAATTTTTTTTTTGACATTATAAATTTTTTTTTTTGTCGACCGACCCTAGAAAAAGTGCCTTGAGAGGATCCGAGAAGCTAAAGATCAATTATGTGTGGCCTAACTCCTACTTGAAGAGCAGATTTATCTGGAATGGACGCTATATGAAATCTTGCTATAACACAATTACCAATTCAAGACTCCAATGCACGAGTGTTTTCAAAAAAAAGTTGTGAGCTTGTGATGTGTGTCTATATTATTAACAAGGGTATGAATGATAGGCCATATTGGATGATTTGTTTATAAAATTTAGTGTGCTGATTATAATTTATATAAGGCATGACCAACCTGAAAAACCAATTGAGCTCCATCCTTATGTATTTCTGCAATGAATTCACCCAGTTATGGGTGCCAGCTTCATTGTTATAAACAGATATCCTGCTGTTGAAGGAGACAGTCAACTCATTTTCCATTTCATGTAGGGCCATCCAACTCACAGAAGCCATCCATGCATCACTGACTTTGCAGCAAATAAACAAATGCTGTGATTGGATGAAAATGACATGACCCCTAAAGCGCATTCCCACCAGAGGCAGCACGTTCCAGTAACTTTTTCAGAGTGATAGATCAGTGCTACTGGGACACTCCTTTTACTTTAATGCACACTACATTTATAATGAATAGGAAACATTTTATGTTTCTCCTGGACCTCTTTCTTTACTATCTTAGAAAAATGGCATAGGTTCTATCAGTTTGGGAGAAGTGACTGCACTTGTGAAACAAAGTGTATTGCAATAAAATCTGCCACCAGGATCAGGACTGAAGTGATTGGTGCCCTGGTGCAAAGTCTCAAATCTCATTTGTGAAAGTGAAACTGGTTTGGGCCATGACTGTTATTTAGAGATTTCCCAGGATCCCTTATACTGGTGGCCATTGTGAGGCCAATGAGCCTATATAACCATTTAAGCTTTGGAAAAAGGTGGTATTCATCAAAATATGGAGGTGACATCCAACTTTGATCTCCCTTAAATAAAGAGGCAGATGCATGGAGCAAGAAAAACAACAGGTAGGACTTGGTCAATGCTTTTAATTCTGTCAATTTGAGGGCATACCAGCCCAGGAAAATGGGTGAAATGCTAGTTTCACACTCTGTATATCTACTCATCACAAGCTCATAACAAACATAAGGTGACTGCACTCGTGCTCCAATGTCCTATCCTTGCTATATACTGGTCTCTGTTTCATTGTGATCCTGTGAAATTAGAATGTCTTTCTGAGTCGCCTGGACATCTCGAACATTTGGTGTCATCCTTTTTGCCTCTTTGTTGTGTCATCCTCCTTTCCTGATCAGTTTATCAACTGCGTATCCAGTGTATAGATATACCAACTATTAGTGATGAAAAATCGGCCTCAACACTGAAATCGATTAATCGGTTGCACTTCCGATTCGATTATCGATTGAAAATCGACTTTTAATGGAGGTGTGTACACATATCCATTTATGCAGTCACACTGACAAAATGGGAAATTTTGGCGGGAAATTTGAAAATTTTCAGCCTGTCTTTTGGGCCCTGACTTGGACAAGTTGTTTGGAGGTGTTTGGTGTCAAGAATGCACCCTAGCTTGATTATGGAGCAAGCATCTGGCATAGGGATGAATAGCCGGCATGTTGTTATTTGGACGTGACTTCGTTTTTATCTTGCTTGGATCAACTACGGGCAGCATCACACATTGTGTATTGGCCACTGTGCCTAAACTATTGCACTCATACATATGATATTTGGCACATGAACGAGTCTTGTAGAATATATATATATGTCTTTTGGTGTTCATATTTAAGCAATCGATACAGTTTTTGTAAAATGTTGGAAATTAAAAATAATTATATTTGTTCCTTTCTGGACAAAACTGGTTTTTCAAATCCAAAATGGTTTTTTGAAAAATCCATATTGGTTTTTGCATGGAAGTTTGGTTTTTCAAAAAACCATTTTCTATTTAAAAAACCAGTTTTGTCCCGAAATTTTTTAGAGTGTGTAAATTTTGGAGTTAGACCTCTGAAACTTTGCATTTAGATGTCTAAATTATACCTCTTTAAATTACTAGACTCATTTGTAGGGCCAATCCTTTGAAATTTTAATAAAAACCAAAAACCTGGAAAATATTAGGATTTCTGATATTTTTCTCTAATTTTGGTTTCTCGCAAATTAATGATAATGAATAAATTGGTATACTTCAACAAATATTTTAGTTAAACATACTAGTAACATTTATAGCCACATATATATACGTTAGTTGAGTATAAATTTTGTGTTGGAACTCAGTTTTGTCAGAGCCCAGTGTCAGAGCCCATTGGATTTTGATGGATTTAGGTAACTGTCAGGTGTATCCAGTGTTCCACACTGAGACAGTTGATTCTATTAATGGATAGAGTATGTCTTACTCGAAGATTCACAGGTCATTTTGTGGCTTGAAAATGGATTATTTGTAAAATTCCGAAATTAAGCACACAATATTTATATTAACAGCAGCTGGTTCTGGGCACTCGGGGAAATAGTTATTTTCAGGGGATATGAACTTCAACTTAGGACACTGCGCCACCTCCATTTTGAACCCCAGGGTTCTTGTGTAAATATTCAAATATACCAAGTTTGTCAGGGAGGTTTACTGCTCACAGAAGACATAAAAATTGTCAATTGCTATTAGAACATATTTAGCTAATTGATCTTTCAACTATTATTGGGTTTAGACACTGTCAAGTGTCTAGTACATCGTGAATCCCAATTTAACTAGTTATTGACCAGAAAATAGCTTGATTGCGATAAATGAGACCTTTTTACCCTCGGCAATGTATATATTGCCGACGGGTATTGTAGTAACTTTGGGAAAATTTGTCCGTCCGGCGGGCGGGCGGGCGGGCGGACGGGCGGACGGGCGGGCGGGCGGGCGGGCGTCCGGATAACGGGCGTCCCACTTGTGTATTGGGAGTAATGTCAAAACTATGGAATGTATACTTTTTATTTTTGGGACATTATTATATCTTTTATCCTAGTTGTGCCTTTTAGGGGTTTAATCCACATGACATTAATACTTTTCTCACAATTATTGAAAAACGTGAAAAAATAATTTTTTGTGTATTGGGTGTCAAGCCAAAACTATGGCATGCATATTCATCATTTTTGGGTAAATATGGTATCTTTTATCCCAGTTGAGCCTTTCATTGGTCTAATCCCCATGACATTAATACTTTTCTCACAATCATTGAAAAATGTAAAAAATTGTTTTTTTTTGTTTCTGGGACAGAACTAAAAAACTGCAGTACTTTTGACACTGAAATATGCATATTGTATGTATTAAATACCCAAGATGTGTTTTTTGTGGGTCTAAATGCTCTGAGAAAGTTGAACGGATGACAATTTACCAAAAATATGAAAAAATACTATTATTTTAAACTTGTATGATTCAGTCAATTTTGCAGTTAAATCTATGAAATTTTCCAATTAGGTGTCTATCTTATGCCTCTTTAAACATCTTTAATCAGTTGGAATGTTGGTCCTACATATTTTTATAAAAACCCAAAAATTCGAAAAAATCCCAATTTTCCAACATTTCTGCGTGAAAAGCCAAATGGTAATGGGTAAGTTAGTTAACTTTAGGTCTTGTTATAGTTAGACACACTATTGACTAATATTCATAGCCATTGCATGAGTTGTTGCAATTTTTTCCATTGAAATGTATGATAGAAAAATCCAAAAAATCATTAAAATGTCTATTTACTCTCCATTTCCTTCTGATGTCATACCAGTCGTTGACATTTTTTTGTCAAAATTAACCTGACATGTTTCACATCATTATCATGCCGATTTTGAACAATATGAAAATTTTTTTTCGCAGCAGAGGTCAGTATTAACAAAATTAGATAAATATTAAGGATTTTCAGATAATCATATATCAGTAAATATTGGCCCTGGTCAATCAAATTTGCATCATTAATGTCTACATTTGACTCTTTCTACCTCTCCTCATGAAATATTATCAATAGGAAATATATTGATTTCATATATAATTATGTGGACTTTCAAAGCATCGATTAAGTATATTCAAAAACATGCATTTGTGTGTTAATATTTTAAAATGTTGACACTAAATCTTTAACTCCCAATTATTATAACTTTATGGTAGTATCTAAACTTAGTGATGTAAATTTTAGAAGATAAATTAATGTCAGCCCCTTTTATTTAATTGTTTGCATGAAAATTAAATGTGAATGAATCAGACAGATTGGCTTTTGTTGAATGGAGAACTGGAGAAGTCTTGATTATGTAATGTTATGTCACAGGGTAATTGTCTTCCCTGCTAATCCTTTGACAAGAAATCTTAAATTCTCAATTCTAACTTAATGGTTTAAATCTAACCTCAGTTATGTACATTTTAACATATGAAGTACTTTCAGCTTACCTTCATTTTGGTCTTTAATGAAAATTAAATATGAACATGTAAGAGTTGTAAGACAGACTGGCAATAAGACCACTATGTATATAAAGAGGGTTATTAAAGAAAATTACTTGGCATGTAAACCCCTTTTCTGCAAATTTCAGTGTGTAATTTTACATTTTAAGACATTATTGGATAAATCTGTCTTTTAAAGTTGAATCCCACATAGAACAGCTGCTCCACCTGTTGTACTCCACAGTTCAACAAAAATGCCCCAGCAGGTGGCTCCCCCGCTTGGTCAAATTGTTCATATACATTGGAAAAGCCACAGAGTTTTGAAAACAGGGGTTGGCTCACTTGAAGGCTGCTGGCTCAGCCAGGAATAACGGCACTGAACTATAAATGCATACATTTTGGGTCGATATACAGGCCTATAATCCAATCCAACTTTCATAAAAATCAGAGAAGGAATCTTTGAGATATTCAAGTTTATTTTAGGGGGATTTATCTTTGTTGAACTGGTTTTCATAATTTTCTCATATTGTACACCATGTAACTCTCAAAAAACATCGGTAACCCCCCTTCAAAGACTTGTTTTTCAATAAAGTGTATTTTCAGCTATATTCCTTTAATTTTTCATAAATATCTCATGGATATTGTTCGAGTGACGTGGCTTTTCGTTATAAATCCCACACTTTTTTAGTATTTTACTGTATGTTTTAATGTAATGACATAAGATTTTGAAAAGATCATAGTTCAAAAATTATGTCGGATAGCCCGCGTTTTTTTTTTTACGTTGGAAAGTTTTTTTTGAAGAACTTTATGCCAAAGTTTCATGAATATCTCATGGATTTTAGATTTGTTGCCAAGTGTGGGATTCAACTTTAATTCATTTTAAAACTCACTCCAATTGTATTTTTAGCATTTTAAAGAAATATTGTTTAGGGGGTAAAAGTGTCATCATTGGAAGGGGTCCAGTTTTTGTTGAATGGGCCTGGAGACACTGTGTCTATGCTTCATTGTACCCCTCCCCTCCAGCCATTCATATTATGTAACATTGTGTCACTAATCCTCTCCAGTGACCAAAGCTAGGAACAAAGGAGCACAAAAGCAGTGCACAGCACCCTCAACTTTTTAACAAATTTTATTTTTTCTTAGAAATATGTCCAAACTGCATTGACACCAACTTTGTAGTTTTATATTGAACAAAGAAAGAAATTTCCAATTTGAATAAAAAAATTTAGGCCAAGTACATGTAGAAGCTGAGATATGACTTTTTGTAGCCCATACAGGCTGTACACAGAGTTGGGACATGTTTCTTTTGTTTTGCTTTTCTTTACAGCTATTGTTATTCTTCAAAGTTTGACCAGCATTTAACCTTTGTATCAACTAGCAACTTGCTTAGTCTTAAAAAAAAAAAAAATATATATATATATATATAGGCATAAACCTTGTTTTATTCTTACTATTTACAGTGGTTTTAGTTGGAGACATCTTATCTATAATTTATGTTTTTAGACCCATATTCCATATTTGTTATTTATGATAAGAATAGCTAAGACTAGATAATAGATAGATAGATAGATAGATAGATAGATAGATAGAGAGAGAAAGAGAGAGAAAGAGAGAGAAAGAGAGAGAAAGAGAGAGAAAGAGATAGATAGATAGATAGATAGATGTAGATATATAGATAGATAGATTGATAGATGCATACATAGACGCATACATAGATGGATAGATAGATAGATAGCTAGATAGATAGATAGATAGATAGATAGATAGATCAACACATCATCCAAGAGATTCAGACATATTGTCTTAGTGTCAAAAACACCTAAATTCAGCAAATGGGACAGCTTTTGGTCGTTTTTATTGATATTCGGACCTATAATCTGACTGTCGCCTGGCTCAGGTTGATTGTATTATCTATTTGTAAATGTGGTCAGCAAGGTTGTTCCAGCGTTTGATTGGAAGCTGCTTTATTAGAATTATTCTTCTAGTTTACATGTTGGCCTATTGGAGCTAATATTTGAAATGAAACTAAATAAAGATAGCTAAAATTATATAATTTAGTGCACAGTAGGCTTTTGAGCAAATTCTCTGTATTTTTCAATGATTGTTCCTGCTTCACCAGGCATATTTTCCCCGACATCAATTGCATTTGTTGCTGCGTTAATGGAATCCTTAAAAAGACTTTAACAGATTTTTTAAATAAAAAAAAGGTCTCTTTCCATGTGTTATCACTTATCACAGATTCAACCAAATTTCTCATTTTTATCCGAAGTTAAAGGGTGGCAACCTGGTATAAAACCAGGGTGGTTTGATTGACTGATCTGCTGATTGAATGATTGCTTAATTAATTATTTGACTGACTGATCAAATAATTAATTCCCTTGTGCAAATGGATTTTAATATTGCATTAATAACATACAGTATTTGTATATTACTATTAGATCTGTAGATTTCATAGAATGGGTGTAGACAAATTTCAGTCATATCCAATAAATTCTAATTTTAAGATTAATAAAATTTTAAAAATGAACTTCTGTATGCAATAAAAGAACAGTATTTCTTAAGATGGATGGATGTTTGGGGCTTTACATCCTGTATTTACGCACTTGGTAGGCTAATTAATTAGGACAGGCAGAGGACACTACAGTGAGGCAAAGGATGATTGAAACAGCCATCCAACATAGGCCTAGGTGACCTGGCAAGGGCTGGATTCGAACCCTAGACCCAGCGATTGGCAGTCCAGCACGCTACCACTAGACCAACCCACCCCCCTCAAAACCCTGTCTTTGTTTACAAATCAAATATTGCTTAAGTTTTTTTGAACTGTATTTAAGTGTCTGCTCTGCAGTTACGGAAAGTCAGGGAAAATCATGAAAAACATTGTGGTGATGGAAATTCAACAAATTGCCAAAACAAATTTTGGCCTTGATTCTCGCTTAGATTTTTACAGATTTTCATTATTGCACTTGCTGTGACCTGGTGGAAACGGACATCAATTTAAAATTTTTTGGGACCTTGCCCCCTCAAAGCCTGCGCCTCCTGAGGGCCACTTGATTTCACTCCCTCCAGAATACCCACTGATTAGCCGAGGGTATGCTGCTGCGCAGCCTATGTTTAAATCAAATAGGCAGATGTCCTACTGCCCTAGAAGCCAATTCGATAACCAATTTGTCTTTTAATTTCACCAGTCTGCAGCCTAACTGCGTTCCCCCTGCCAATACAGCAGGCTGGCTTATCAGTCGGCATAAATACAGGACATGTATAGTGCTAAAGTCATCCGTCTGTCTATCTGGCATTTTGCATTTCTTTCAGATCAAAGTGGAACGACCTGACGGGAAGCCGCCCTCAGCTGCGGACGTAAAGGGCAAACTGAAAATAATGATGTTCTACTACTGTCCTCAGGATGAGAAGGACGAGTGTGAAGCACGTCGAAGCCCGCTCTACGAGGTGGACATGGCTGACTACCCCAGTGGGCTTATTCAATACACTCTACCTGAGCCAATCGATGAGAAGTATGAGAAATTCGAAGTACGCGTAAGTTTAAGACGATATTTTGTCCTTTTTCTTTGATTAATGATTGAAAGATAACTGTCTAGTTGGGGAGGGTTAGCTCAGTGGTTGCGTGTTATGCTCCCAATCGCTGGGTTCTGGGTTCAAATCCGGCTCTTGCTGGGTCACCTAGAACCATGTTGGACAGCTGCTCAATCTTCCTTCTCCTCAGAGTCATTGTCATGTCGTCCTCCTGTCCTAATTATGAGTATATAAGTGAATTATTACAGGACGTAAAGCCCCAATCATGTCCTTTCATTCAACTACCTTTCTTTGCTTAGGTTGCAATCAAGGACAGATACGACCAAGAAGTGACGAGTGTCAAGAGCGAGATTCACAAGTTCAAAACAGAAACAGAAAAAAATATTCAGATTCAAATGGACACTCTTCCTGCTTTATCGGTAAATATTTCAATATTTCAATTGATGTATTTTCAATTAATTTTTGTAAATATAAAAGTAGCAAAAAAAGGCTAGCGTGGGTATATATATGATTATGTACAGTGTTCATTAAATTTTTTTTTATTAAAGTCACTGTTATCTCCAGTGTACACTGTCAATAATAATTTCATCAATTTCTAATAATTATGTTGTTCTCAATTTCATACAATCATTTGTTGTTCAATGTTTTCAATTTTGATTAATGTGTTGGTTGTAACTAGTGGTTGACAGTTAGAAAGTGTCAACATGTTAGCTTCCACAACACCCTTCACTGTACATTTTCTTTAGTGTGTTTAACAGCTATCTTGTTAGGGCAAACATACAAATGTGTTGTGGTTAATTTCAATTTCCTAACTGGATTTCAGCTAATATCTTTGAGAGAATATTCAACATGGTTTAAATACTTGTCAATTCATGGATGAAAAAGATTCACCAAACAACTACTTTTGCGTTGAATAAACTTGGATGAAACCAACTACGTATTTTTATCTCTGTGCGCAACAGTGAATAAATCTTTGGACCACTGTAAAACGGTTAACCTCTGGCGCACAAGGTATCAAAGTAGCATCTGAAAGTGGGTATTTAGAACTGATAAAAAACTAACTAACTAAAGACAAGCTTACATACATGTTACAGTGTAAATGAACAAGCAAGAAAATCTAATAGCATGAATCTACTGTTCATGTACATGTAGGCCTATATTATAAATACTGTAAATATTACTTGCATGTAGGTTGTACAAATATAAGATAACATAATATCTAATACAAAATAAATTAATGAAACTAACCTCTTTCAACTGATCAGTCAGCTTTGCTTTCCCTTGTTAATCAACCGGCAGTAACCCTTGAAAATTTCGATGGTGATCCACTACGTTACAATACATTCTTTGCTGTCTTTGATGAACTTGTCGGAAATACAAATGTCAGTGATGCTCTGAAACTTAGCAGATTGCTTCAATATACGTCTAAAGGAGCCAATAATGCTATTCGCCACTGTAGCTTGTTGAGTGGTTCTGAAGGCTACGAGCAAGCTCTTCAAATACTGAAGCAGCGGTTTGGTAATGCTCATCTCATTTCCGATTGCATAATCAAGAGTTTGAGATCAGGAAAGTCTGTCAAGTCCCCTTCAGATCTTCAGCAACTCGCAGATGATCTTCGTAATTATTATGCTGTGCTTTCTTCTTTGAACAAGCTGCCCGAAATCGACACTCAAATGTGCATAGTTGAAATTATGAAACGTCTTCCAGATGGTCTTCAAGAAAAGTGGAGAGAACAAGCTCTGAAAATTAAATCAATGACTGATTCTTATCCCAGCTTTGAAAAATTTGTTGAATTTGTAACTAGAAAATCAGATAATGCTAATGATCCCGTTTATGGCTCTGCGTTCAAATCTTCAACTACATCACATTCATCCGTTCAATCTTCAAGCAAGGTCAGCTCGTCGTTTTCAACTTCTGCCCAAGATGTTCAGCCACGCAGGATATACACTTGTAAAGCTTGTGGTGAGAATCACAAGCTCTTCTATTGCCAAACCTTCAAAGATATGCGACCTGTTCAGCGTTTGGAGTTTGTACGTGAGCATCAATTATGTGAAAATTGTCTGATGGATAATCACTTAGTATCTGATTGTAAAAGGCCAACAGTTTGTACAGTTCCTGGTTGTGGTGCCAAGCACACCAAATTTATTCATGTAAATTCTGGAAATGTTGATCAAGCTCAAGTTAATGTTAGCAATGTGCAAGTTAATGAGGCACAAGTATACACAGCTAGCAGTCAAAGTTGTAATTCTGAATTTAGTTTACCTGTTGTTCCTGTGAGAGTTGAGGGCATGGTGCATACTTCAGCTTTGTTGGATACAGCTTCAACAAATACATTCTGTTCGCGTGAGCTAGTCAAATCAGCATTCTTATCGGGCAAAATTACCAACTACTCCTTGAATACTTTGAGTAAGTCAGGTGAAGACAGGAGTACCATGGTAGTTGATATGTATGTCAATTCAAAATTTCATTGTCCAGTTGTACATCTTACAAATGTTTATGTTGTGGATCAGATTCCTGCAAAGGTACATGATGTTGATGTAACAAAGTTCAAGCATCTAAAAGACTTGTCTGATTATGTAGCTAAGTCCAATGTGGATATTTTGATAGGTCAAGATAATCATGAATTGCTGATCCCTAGAGAGACAAGAGTTGGTAGAAATGATGAGCCTTTTGCAATTAGAACTTCACTTGGTTGGTCTATTTGTGGGCCAACGAAGAGATGTAGATCTAAAAATTCAAATCCCCAAGGTGTGTCATCCAATGTTATTAGCATCGAACCATGTACAGCTGATGATCAGATTGTGAAGCCCAGTGTCAAGTTGAAGAGTGACCCTGAAATTAATGGTGTTCAAATTGGTGAAGTCAAGTCTTCCATTGTAAATGTTGAATATGATTTTACGAGGTCAATGACCTCAGTTCGAGATCTTGATTTGTTGTCTTGTCATGTTCAATCACATGATGTTAGATCAGGTGATCAAGGTAGTCTGAGCAGTCAAGTTAAGCCAAGGTGTAAAATTAAAAGAACTTTCAGCCATTCTGGTCGATATGTGACTTGACACACTTTTTTCATTTAAGTGTGAACTCATGGACTTCTGACAATTGCTTACAATTTGATTTAATTGTATCATATACTTAATTACTTATTATATTTTTCATGCTGTACTCATTTGTATATTACTTGCTCTATTTGAAGGTGTTTGAATCCATAAAGGTTTCAAGGTGGGGAGTGTTATCTCCAGTGTACACTGTCAATAATAATTTCATCAATTTCTAATGATTATGTTGTTCTCAATTTCATACAATCATTTGTTGTTCAATGTTTTCAATTTTGATTAATGTGTTGGTTGTAACTAGTGGTTGACAGTTAGAAAGTGTCAACATGTTAGCTTCCACAACACCCTTCACTGTACATTTTCTTTAGTGTGTTTAACAGCTATCTTGTTAGGGCAAACATACAAATGTGTTGTGGTTAATTTCAATTTCCTAACTGGATTTCAGCTAATATCTTTGAGAGAATATTCAACATGGTTTAAATACTTGTCAATTCATGGATGAAAAAGATTCACCAAACAACTACTTTTGCGTTGAATAAACTTGGATGAAACCAACTACGTATTTTTATCTCTGTGCGCAACAGTCACTTTCGAAATATTAAATGACTTGTAAAGTTGTATACCTGCATATTTTTACTCTGGTCTATAAAAATATTTCCTGTGTGTCTGTCAATAATTTATTTCTATGTGCACGGAGAATGTTGTAAAGATTGGTACAGTAATGCTTCATTAGATAGAGAAATAATAACGCTGAAATTTAATACATCATCTGACATCAACTGGGAATTAGCAATTGTGGAGCTTATAATCTACTTTATAGACTTATCCTATTGTTTGCATTAGGTGCCCACTGCCCAGTGGGCAGATATAATGATGAGATGGGCGAACAATTGATTTTTTTTTGCATTAAAAACTTTGGATAAAGTCAGGTTTTGATGGAATTTTTATTAAGGTTGGTTCTTATGGGGATGAGCTTTTATTAAGGAGTGTGATTTTAATACAGAATATTTGTACGGTATTTGATGGGTTAGAATATTTGATGGGCTAGAATATTTGATGGGTTAGAATATTTGATGGGTTAGAATATTTGATGGGTTAGAACATTTGATGGGTTAGAACATTTGATGGGTTAGAATAATTGATGGGTTAGAATAATTGATGGGTTAGAACATTTGATGGGTTAGAACATTTGATGGGTTAGAACATTTGATGGGTTAGAACATTTGATGGGTTAGAATATTTGATGGGTTAGAATAATTGACGGGTTAGAATAATTGATGGGTTAGAACATTTGATGGGTTAGAACATTTGATGGGTTAGAACATTTGATGGGTTAGAACATTTGATGGATTAGAATATTTGATGGGTTAGAACATGTTAGAATAATTGATGGGTTAGAACATTTGATGGGTTAGAACATTTGATGGGTTAGAACATTTGATGGGTTAGAACATTTGATGGGTTAGAATAATTGATGGGTTAGAATAATTGATGGGTTAGAACATTTGATGGGTTAGAACATTTGATGGGTTAGAATATTTGATGGGTTAGAATAATTGACGGGTTAGAATAATTGATGGGTTAGAACATTTGATGGGTTAGAACATTTGATGGGTTAGAACATTTGATGGGTTAGAACATTTGATGGGTTAGAACATTTGATGGGTTAGAACATTTGATGGGTTAGAACATTTGATGGATTAGAATATTTGATGGGTTAGAACATGTTAGAATAATTGATGGGTTAGAATAATTGATGGGTTAGAACATTTGATGGGATACAACATTTGATGGGTTAGAACATTTGATGGATTAGAATATTTGATGGATTAGAATAGTTGATGGGTTAGAACATGTTAGAATAATTGATGGGTTAGAACATGTGATGGGTTAGAATATTTGATGGGTTAGAATATTTGACGGGTTAGAACATTTGATGGGTTAGAATAATTGATATTTGACGAAATATTAAATGACTTGTAAAGTTGTATACCTGCATATTTTTTACTCTGGTCTATAAAAATATTTCCTGTGTGTCTGTCAATAATTTGTTTCTATGTGCACGGAGAATGTTGTAAAGATTGGTACAGTAATGCTTCATTAGATAGAGAAATAATAATGCTGAAATTTAATACATCATCTGACATCAACTGGGAATTAGCAATTGTGGAGCTTATAATCTACTTTATAGACTTATCCTATTGTTTGCATTAGGTGCCCAATGCCCAGTGGGCAGATATAATGATGAGATGGGCGAACAATTGATTTTTTTTTGCATTAAAAACTTTGGATAAAGTCAGGTTTTGATGGAATTTTTATTAAGGTTGGTTCTTATGGGGATGAGCTTTCATTAAGGAGTGTGATTTTAATACAGAATATTTGTACGGTATTTGATGGGTTAGAATATTTGATGGGCTAGAACATTTGATGGGTTAGAACATTTGATGGGTTAGAACATTTGATGGATTAGAATATTTGATGGGTTAGAACATGTTAGAATAATTGATGGGTTAGAACATTTGATGGGTTAGAACATTTGATGGGTTAGAACATTTGATGGGTTAGAACATTTGATGGGTTAGAACATTTGATGGGTTAGAATAATTGATGGGTTAGAATAATTGATGGGTTAGAACATTTGATGGGTTAGAACATTTGATGGGTTAGAACATTTGATGGGTTAGAATATTTGATGGGTTAGAATAATTGACGGGTTAGAATAATTGATGGGTTAGAACATTTGATGGGTTAGAACATTTGATGGGTTAGAACATTTGATGGGTTAGAACATTTGATGGATTAGAATATTTGATGGGTTAGAACATGTTAGAATAATTGATGGGTTAGAACATTTGATGGGTTAGAACTTTTGATGGGATACAACATTTGATGGGTTAGAACATTTGATGGATTAGAATATTTGATGGATTAGAATAGTTGATGGGTTAGAACATGTTAGAATAATTGATGGGTTAGAACATGTGATGGGTTAGAATATTTGATGGGTTAGAATATTTGACGGGTTAGAACATTTGATGGGTTAGAATAATTGATGGGTTAGAACATTTGAAGGTTAGAACATTTGACGGGTTAGAACATTTGATGGGTTAGAACATTTGATGGGTTAGAATAATTGATGGGTTAGAACATTTTATGGGTTAGAATATTTGATGGGTTAGACCATTTGATGGGTTAGAACATTTGATGGGTTAGAATAATTGATGGGTTAGAATAATTGATGGGTTAGAATATTTGATGGGTAAGAAAATGTTAGAATAATTGATGGGTTAGAACATTTGATGGGTTAGAACATTTGATGGGTTAGAACATTTGATGGGTTAGAACATTTGATGGGTTAGAATATTTGATGGGTTAGAATATTTGATGGGTTAGAATATTTGATGGATTAGAATATTTGATAGGTTAGTAGGTTAGAACATGTTAGAATAATTGATGGGTTAGAACATTTGATGGGTTAGAATATTTTATGGGTTAGAATATTTGACGGTTTAGAACATTTGATGGGTTAGAACATTTGATGGGTTAGAACATTTGATGGGTAAGTATAATTGATGGGTTAGAACATTTGATGGGTTAGAACATTTGATGGGTTAGAATATTTGATGGGTTAGAATATTTGATGGGTCAGAATATTTGATGGGTTAGAACATTTGATGGGTTAGAACATTTGATGGGTAAGAATATTTGATGGGTTAGAACATTTGATGGGTTAGAACATTTGATGAAATCACAGGTGTGTGGCTTATGTCACTTTGGCATGAGCTTGTAGCCATAAGGTCACAGCGACATAAGGTATGGGCCTGGGATGAAATGTTAGAATAAGCTACAAAGACTACTTTGTTATCAAATAAAACATGAAAATCTTATGGCGTTTGGTATTTATTCTACAGTCTTATTTTGTAATATTGTTCATTTATTATAACAATGTTCATCATATTCTTGCAGGCTGGATCAACGGCCAATTTCAAAATCAAGTGCACTGAAGTTGTGGGCACTGTCTATTACCTGGTGAGTCAAAGAAAAAATATTTTCGGTAGTGTTTGGAATTTTATGGAATTTCACAAATTTAGTTCTTGGTGGCCTCTCTCGAGTGATTTATATCTTTGAGACGTCTCCCTTGCCTACGGAATTAGGCATTTGTAAATATTTAAAAATAGATCTTTCAGGGTTCCCACAGTCATGGAAAGTCATGGCAAAAATAGTTGTCATGGAAGGTCATGGAAAATCAAAATTTTTTAAAAAGTCATGGAAAATTCAAATTTTGACCACTATTTGCGCTAAAATTAATCAAATTTCTCTGGTTGTGGCAGTCTGTTGGTAAATAGGATGGCTGGACAGTGGACGAAGGTCATCACTTAGATTTGTGTCGGGATGAGTCTCATCCGCAATGAGCAAAGTATTAGTCATGGAAATGTTATAGCAGGAAAATGACAGTAAAGTCAACGTTATGTTCAAAAGACGATTTATTCATTGTAGATAAAAAACCCTGTAAACAGAATACACAAAATGAATATTGAAATACATAACATGAATAATAAGAGACAGTGTCACAAAGTGAGTTATAATGATGTTCTAATTTATCAGACATACAATGATGTAATGTTCATGACTAGATCTAGTTAATTGACATTTGAATAATAATTCAAGTAAATTCAACTAATTGTAAACTAATAAATAATGAAGTAAATAATTGAAGCAATTACAATTAAGTAAATATTTATAAATCTAGAACCAGTGAATTAATCTAATACATAATGGAATAACCTTCTTACCCAAAATGGGGTTCATGATGAAATGCAATGGCCAACCACATGTTCCCCCAAGGTAAACCGAGTTGGCACCTAACCAAATAATAAAACCAGTATAAACTGACTGACAAATATGTACTGCTGAGCTTTCTATAAATTTATCATAAAGGAAATATTCAACTAACTATTTGTATAAGAAAATATAATTGAATGCTAAATTTTTCTAGAATAAAATTAATAGAAGACACATACCTTGAACATGTAAAAGGTTGCCAATGCAATAAATGCAAAGTTCTGCTAAGCAATGTTGCTTGGAGAGCAACTGATACAAAACTGAGAGTGATCATTGTGGTCGCTCAAGCGTTTAAGCCTTCAAAATCGGGTCAATTCCCTAGTGGCCTTGAGGAGAGTGACAGAGCTAGGTGCTGCTGCCCTCTGTCCTAACCATTAATCATGAAAGGAAAAATGTCTAGCATCAATGTTATAATGGGCAAATTTTACACTGCCACAGAAAATCCAAAATTTGGTCATGGAAAATCATGGAATAGTCATGGAATTCCATTTGAAAATATTTTTTTGGGAAAACAAATTATTTCCGCGTGCCAAACATACCTAAATGAACTGTTACCGTCGGTATAGAGTATTACATCATGTATTAACTTCCAAGTCTTCCAAGTATGTAAGCTTCCGCACTGAACTATGAACAAGCCAAACCATAAACTGATAAATGATTTCTTCTACCTACAGGTTCTCTCGAAAGGACAAATTGTCATTCAAGACGTGATACAGGCAGCATCACCCTCAATGCAGCACGAACTGGTGTTGACCCTCGACGCAAATTTGGCTCAATCGTTGTCTCCTAATGCTAAATTGATCGTCTTTTATTTCGCTGACGCTGATGACGGTAAAAAAGAGGCAATTGCGGACAGTGTCAGTTTCAATGTGGATGCTACTTTCGCTTATAAAGTAAGTATAAATATCTATATTTGCTTTTAATTTTAGGGTTAAATTAGCTTGCCTGTTAAAGTTGCCCTGAATGATAAAATCCCTCTCTAAATATGAGCAAATTTCTATGTATTATAACGTGAACTTGTGATCCATAACATTTCTGAGTAATTTTTTGAAGTATTTCTTGAATACATAAATTATTTAGTTATTTCCTTCACTTTTTCTTGATAGTGCCTCCAACCTCCAGCACATCTAGTGTAGATGACGTCACAATACCCATTGTTTAAACTATATAGTTTCAGGTTAACAAATTCTGACAATGCTGATGACGTCACAATGTTGACAGTACTCAGGACTATTGATTTTTTCCGTGCGTACCCGAAATAAATCTAGGGGTCATTTTGGTACATTCAGAGGACATTAGGACAAGAAAAAAAGATCCAACACCCAAGAAATTTTACATACCAGTTAGTATCATCAAGCAACACAAGACAGTGCCAAAATCAAGAAAACTTTTGGTCAGATCCTGACCTATCATTCTGGGTAACTTTAAGTGAAGTTTAACCTGGATTCTGTTGATCTTCCGATAGTCCCTGGAGAGTTAATACGCCCTCCTCTCCCACCCTTTATTCTATATTGGGTTCCCACAGTATTAAAAAACCTGGAAAAAGTAGACAATTTTCAAAAGTCATCATTCTACACTTTCCTTTCTGTTCATAGGGAACTAGGTTTAGTCGGGAAGTTTTATTCCTGAGGGTTCCTGTTAGATTATATTGCTACATGTTGCTCTGTCCACAACAAGACAAGTCTGACAACTAGGACCATATTTCAATGACACATTGTTAATGATTTGTTGGTAAAATCATTGTTTTGACAAAAAGAAATTTTCAATTTTCCCCAGACTTGAGCCAATTGCACTCTGGGAAAGTAACGCTTGATTCTCAGAGTGACGGATTGGTGATAGCAAGAAAGTCTGCTAAAGTTGGGTCTTTCCAGGTTAGAAAATATGCTGACACTGTATGTTAAAAAAATTATGCCGAGAAAATTCATTGCATCTTCGTTTTGTGTTTCAGACTGAAGTCACTTTCAGCAAATCCGACGTCAAACCTGCCGAGCAGTTAACGGTTAATGTGGAGTCCGCGAAAGACTCCCAAGTTGCTTTGCTGGCTGTGGATCAGAGTGTTCTTTTGTTGGAGTCCGGGAATGATATCACTGTCGACAAGGTACGAGATGAATCGGATGATGAAGTGATAATAGAAAAACAAGATGCAGTCTTTGGATTATAATTCAGTTCAAATCTAGACTGGCAATTGGTGCATGAATCGGGTGATGAAGTGATGATAGAAAAACAAGATGCAGTCATAGGATTATAATTCAGTTCATTTATAGACTGGCAATTGGTGCATGTCTTATTCTGTGCGCTCATGTCAAAACCATATTCATTCTGCAACATCTGCCAAGGTTCTTGCACTAGGAGGCGTCATGAAGACCTCCTTTGTACACAGATGGCATGATTGTATGACTGCTTCAGCATGTCCCTGTCTCGGGATGATATTGGAACTAGACGGCTAGAGAGAAATGACATTCATTATTTAATAAAGAGACATCTGTGATTCATAAATGGAAGAATATGCCCATAGTGCCCATATTTGATAGGAAAAACTGTTTACATTGTTTCTTCATTGGGGGTCAGACCAGCACGTCAGTGCATAGACTTGACAACTGACTCTGGCCTACGTGACGTTATGTTGTTTTATCATGCGACCTCACTGGGCATGGCGCGCACTTGCTTGAATTGGTGGCGTCATGGCAACAGTTATTGAAGGTGGCGTCATGAACAGATTGAGACTCGATCCCATTTTGTCATAGCGTCACATCATGATTGTTCTCTTGTTCCCGCCATGACCGGTGGGGGTGTTGACCTAAAACAACATAGATGACGTCACATATAGTAAAATACTCCGAGTCCAACATCCATTTATTGTATCTGGGGTCAGTGGAGTCACAATCGAGAGGCCACCCATACAAAGAAATCTTTGGATTGTTGTATTTAAAGATATTTGACTTTGAAAGATTTGAATGAATCTGATGTTCTTACAAATGATTGATATTTTGATATAACCGTCCACAGGTAGAAGCAGAAGTCCGAAGCTATGACCCAGATAACATTTACTACCCATGGTTATCCTACTACCGGTGGGGAGGCAGGAGATTTATCGGAGGATGTTATCCCATCTTCATTGGAGGCAGTGACTTCAAGGCCATGATGACGGTATGTCAGAAGTTTCAGGCCTGTTTCACAATATTGCGGGACAAGAGCATGTAGAATGCGTAATACCTTCAAACAACCATAATATTTGTAGAATGTGGGTGATTTCTGCACTAATATCTTGCAAATGATGGCCTGAGCATAGCCTGAAAGTTTCGTAAAGCTATGTTCAAAAGTTTCTGTTTCAAGGACTATTAAGTAGTCAAAAATTGGCAAAATTAGCCCATAATTTGTGACATGAGAAATTTAAGAGATTTGCTTCTGCTGCAGTTCCTATCAAGATTTATATAGAAAACTGAACTGCCATTACAAATGGCCTCTGGTACCTTACAGAATGTCCAAATACATTTTTGTTGATTTAACACCAGTGAACCATCTCTCGGCTACATATTAGCACATAGTGTACTTGTAATTTTTCCGTGTCCCGAAATAATGCGCCACTATATTCTCAAGTGTATGCACTGTTTACATTATATTCAATTTAATTTGCTATTTTGTGTTGCCTAATTATCTATATTAGTTTGTCACATTGCCCAATGAATTTCAGAAACCCTTATAATTTTTGTTTTTTGTTCTGTGTCCCGCTCGAGGGTGTAAGTAATGGCAGTTTTGAAGGCTCTGCATTGCCCGTTGAAATGATCCAGCTACTTGTTAACACATTTGCTGGTTTGGTGTCCATTGATACATCATTGTGTGCTTTTTTAGTTTCCTGTGCCAGTTTTTTCTGCTTTATTCTGCAAAAAGTTGAAATGTGTCCCGTCCCGTAAGTAATGTCCCGTAAGTAATGCTTTTCTGATTGTTGACTCTGGGCTCAACAAAGACTTGTGTAATACTTTGCACATTGTGCATATTTCAAAAGGAGGCTGATCTACACTTCTTAAGCACATAAAATAGATAAGCCAGCCCGAAACATTGGTGCAACCACAGCTTTGGAGCATAATGCAGGACATTCCAAATTCATAGAAAGCTGTCATAAGTGACTGTAGCGATTAAATAAAAATTAGAACCTACGTTAGTATTTGGAAATTTTAGCCATAAATGTCATTCAAGATGCTGTATATTCAATTGTTTGCTGTGTGAATGCACCTGTGATGAATGTGAAAACTAATTCTTTTGGGACTATCTAACATTGTTGTTTATCCCACTAAAGCTGCATACAATATTATGTTTTGTAGAGTTCCTCTCAACTCGCCTGTTTTGGGTGGCTTTACATAATTTTATTTCTTGATGATTTTTTTTTTTCAATTTACTTTATGCAATTATCTGTGCTATTAACGTCAAATGTCTTTGTATGACACATCCAAGAGTGGGGTTTTCTAATTGAATAACAATGTCACAGGCCTATATATTATTATACAGGCCAATATAGTAGTGAGAATTTTAGTTCAGATCAATGTCAAACTGACTCTTACATGTTAAGGGCTAAATGTTTGCAGAAAAATTCAATATAAAGCAGTTTTCATTTGCAAGCAGTATCGGCATATTCCTCTGTGGTATCGGGACAGATCTTGCGTTAAGTAACGTGGTTTACCTTAAAGTTTTTACCTGGATTCTGGGTACTGAAATTAATTTTTCAATTCTACATTAGTATTTTTTGGTCTTTACATGTGTGTTGATATCTGTTAAGACCAATATGCCATGAAATTATACAGTTTTGTACTACAACATAAAATCAAATTTTCGTAAAAGAATTTTTATGCTTATTTTGAGATATTGTCGGTCTCCACTATTTCCAATGGCAGCAAAACTCCAATCTTGTTACTTTTTGTGTCGACGAACTAATAGTTAGCTGCCAGCAAGGCGAAGAGAATTTTCCAGTGATGTTTTTGTGTCCTGTGATGCAAAAAAGGAGAGAAAAAATGATAAAAAACAATTGATACTTTCTAGCAAAGATGTGTTCATCAAATGAAGGGAAAAAGTGCCTATGCCTCAAATTTGCCAAAATCATAAGCCTGACAGTTATAGCTTGCATAAATAATATGGATGTATTGGAATTAATAAAGTTTATTTTTTGACCTCCATGTCACACTTTGTCCCACAATAGCGTGAAACAGGCCTTCATTATTCAAATAGAATTATGATTGTGTGATTCATGTCTGTTTGAGACACTGGCGAATGCTACGGCATGGGAACCTTGGGCAATGTTCCCCCTGTGTTCACAGTAACACCTTTTAGTGAGTTGTTAGATAGTAGCTCTTATGCCCCATTCTCACGGGAGATGACGGTAAGCTTTTTATCGACGGCGGCGCAGAGCCAGACAATTTCTTGCAAGATTTTCAGTTAGGACGGCGCGAAGGGCAATTATGTAATCAATTAAGGCTAATCGATAACCATGCAACGAAAGCCACGGCGGGGTTCTTTTTGTTCCCTGCGGGGAAGAGAGTTGTACGCCGTCATCAAAAGTTCGCCGGGGGGAAAGAAATTTCCTCCTCCTGCGGGATACTTTTATATCGCCCCGTGATATAAAAAGTACCCCGCAGGGAACCTATAACTGCCCCTCAGGGAACCTATTTCACCGCGGCGGACTATATTTTCACAGCGCCGGGGATTGCTTTTACGACTGCGGGAATGGTATTGTTCTCCACGGGGATGTCTGTAGGCCCGAGGGCACATCGCCGGGAATGAAAAGCATGACGCCGTTGTCAAGGGCACCGCGGCGGAGGAGGGCGCTGCGAAAGCCAATAAAAAGGGCCGCAGAGGGCCGCCTTGCTTCACTTGCTGCTTGACCTTTGATGGGGACACTCCTGGATGCTGGACAGACATGATCGCTGATGAAGATGCTGGGGAAGACCTTGACGTTGCTGTTGTTGCTGCTTATTATCTAAGAAGAATACGGAGGAGGAGGAGGATGAAGAGATGGTGGATTCGGAATTGGCTGCTGCAGAGGGAACAACATGGCCATTTCTACCAGCTGCTGCCTGAATTGGCCAACAATGATGTCTCTGGCTACTACAACTTCTGCAGAATGCCTCCTGACATTTTTGCTGAAATCCTGGCTGCTGTGGCTCCTGCAATTACAAAACAAGACACCAACATGAGGAGGGCTCTGGAACCTGGATTGAAGTTGGCAGTCACCCTACGGTACATGGCGACAGGAGAGAGCTACAAGTCCTTGGCCTACGGTTTCAGAGTGGCTCCCAACACCATCTGCAATTTTATCCCCAGTGTCTGCATTGCCATCATGCGAGCTTACGAACATCTGCTGGCCCTGCCAATGGATCCAGCATCCTGGAAGGAAGTTGCCAAGGGCTTCGAGAAGAGGTGGAACATGCCCCATTGCATCGGAGCACTGGATGGGAAGCATATTGGCATCAGATGTCCTCGGAAAGCTGGGTCAATCTACTTCAACTACAAGGGCTTCCATTCCATTGTGCTTATGGCTTTGGTGGATTCTGACTACAAGTTCCTGTACGTGCAGGCTGGATGCCAAGGAAGCTCATCGGATGGAGGAGTCTTCCTGGACACAAGGCTGAGGGACCTGCTGGAAGAAGAACGACTTGGGCTACCCCCTGCTGAACCTCTACCTGGCACAGTTAGGAATCCTTTTCCATACTTCATCGTTGGACATGAGGCCTTCCCCCTGAAAAGCTGGTTGTTGAAGCCTGTTCCAAGAAGAAACCTTGACATCCCCTCCAGAGTCTACAACTACAGAATTTCAAGAGCCAGGAGAGTGGTGGAGAATGCCTTCGGTATCCTGTCCCACAGGTTCAGATGCTTCCTAACTACGATGCCCCAGAAACCCGGCAGAGTGGCAGCCATCACTCTGGCAGCCTGCACTCTACACAATCTTCTGCGAGACAGAATAGGAATTCATCGAGCCATGGACAACGACGTAATGGACAGAGAAGATCCTACAACCCATGAAGTCACTGAAGGACTGTGGAGAGGAGACCCCTTGCATGACCTTGGATTCGCTCCAGCATATGGAAATGCCACAAGACAAGCCAAACAGTACCGAGACTACCTACGAGACTACGTGAACAGCCCAGCAGGAAGTGTCCCCTGGCAGATGGAAAGAATTTGAAGATGAAGCAGAGAAGCAGCAGCAGCAACAGCAATTCAATGCCCCCCTTAAAAAACCACAAATTAACCCAGCCCTTGTAAGGGCTTACCACTTCCTCCAGAAAGAGCAGGCCTTGTACACATCTTTATGTTGACAAACCCCCCCCCCCAAAAAAAATCCCTCCCTGCAACAACCACATTTTTTGTGACGTACATAAAATAGCTAATTTTTAGCTTTGTATCTGTACAACCCATTTAAATCACTTTCACTTCCTCTCTATCTGGCTATCTATCTAGCTATCTATCTGGCTATCTATCTAGCTATCTATCTGCCTGTCTATCTGTCTATCTATCTGCCTATCTATCTATCTATCTATCTGTCTATCTATCCAAGTGCAATCCCTGCAAAGTGACGATAACTGCTTTTGTTTTCTGCAGTGTATATATGTAACAAGCATTGTGTTCCATCTATCTATCTATCTATCTATCTATCTATCTATCTGTCTATCTGTCTATCTGTCTATCTGTCTATCTATGTGCCTATCTATCTATCTATCTATGTGCCTATCTATCTATCTATCTATCTATCTATCTATCCAAGTGTCATCACTGCAAAATGACGATCACTCGTTTTTCTTTGCTGCAGTGTATATGCGACGTCCAAATATTTCTTCTATCTAGCTATCTATCTGCCTATCTATCTGCCTATCTATCTGTCTATCTATCTGCCTATCTATCTGTCTATCTATCTGTCTATCTATCCAAGTGCAATCCCTGCAAAGTGACGATAACTGCTTTTGTTTTCTGCTGTGTATATATGTAACGAGCATTGTGTTCCATCTATCTATCTATCTATCTATCTATCTATCTATCTATCTATCTATGTGCCTATCTATCTATCTATCTATCTATCTATCCGAGTGTCATCACTGCAAAATGACGATCACTCGTTTTTCTTTGCTGCAGTGTATATGCGACGTCCAAATATTTTCTTCTATCTAGCTATCTATCTGCCTATCTATCTGCCTATCTATCTGTCTATCTATCTGCCTATCTATCTGTCTATCTATCTGTCTATCTATCTATCTATCTATCTATCTATCTATCTATCTATCTATCTATCTATCTATCTATCTATCTATCTGCCTATCTATCTATCTATCTATCTATCTATCTGACTATCTATCTGACTATCTATCTATCTATCTATCTATCTATCTATCTATCTATCTATCTATCTATCTATCTATCTATATTAATTAAAGTGGTGAAAAAACTTTAATTAAGAAAGCAGAAATGCCACCTGTACTGGTTAAGCAGAAAGTGAAAATGGGCCAAAAAAAAAAGAAGGGAAATAGCACCTTGCTTTTATGAAGGTGTTTAAAATTTACAAGGGCCAGGACCGGAATTTCTTTTTTGGGGAATTTGTCAATTTTTTTTTTTTGGGCTCTTTTCATTTTTGCTCTTGTTTGTCATCGCAAGAGTTTTTTTAGTCAACATAAGATGTGTACGTGGCCAGCTCTTTTGGGAGGATTTGGTGGCCCTTAAAAGGGCCAGGGTTTTTTCTTTTCTTTTTTCAGACGACTTGAACAGGCATCACTTCCTTGGAGAGGACAGGTTGACTTGGCTCCACTGGAACGACAATGGAGTTTGCCGCTGGTGGACAACTGTCGGCTGCTGCTGCTGCTGTAGAGACTGCTGCTGCTGCTGTAGAGACTGCTGCTGCTGCTGTAGAGACTGCTGCTGCTGCTGCTGCTGTAGAGACTGCTGCTGCTGCTGTAGAGACTGCTGCTGTAGTGGTGGCTGCTGCTGCTGTAGAGGCTGCTGCTGCTGCTGTAGTGGCTGCTGCTGTAGTGGCTGCTGCTGTAGTGGCTGCTGCTGCTGCCCAAAAGAGGGTCCGGGGAAGCCAAGCTTCTGGGGGCTGTCAAGCATCAGCTGGGTGAAGCTTAAAGATGACTGCTGCAGGGCTGGAGTCTGGCTTCGAATTGGCTGCAGGGACTGGAACTGGCTGCTGCTGCTTGGCTGGGACTGCAACTGCTGGCGTGGAGGCTGGGACTGCATCTGAAGACTTGTCGAAGGCCTTGTTTCCTGGGGCTGCTGGGGCTGCTGCTGAGTTGTTGGAGGCTGCTGCAAGTCCTCGTTGACAAAGGATGGAGCTGGACCAGGAGGAGGGATGTATTGCTGCTGCTGCTGCCCTAGGATCATCTCCACATTCTCTTGCTGCATCATCAGGATTTTATCTTGGACGGCCGCCTGTACAAAGTAGTGGTCCGTCTGGCTCAAGGAGTGCAGGAGGCGAAGTCTCAGGGCACGGTTCATGTTCTTCCCAGATGTGAAGATACTCCTGCACATGTTCTGCAACTGGTGTACTTCTGGATCCAGCCTGTCAGCAGTTTGTGGGCACATGTCACAGAATGGTCCTGCCGGCTGAGGTGATGCTGGTTTCCTGGGCCTGTCGGAAGTGTAGTGACCAGCAATTGAAGTCAGGGCAGAGGCCATCTCCTTGTCTGTGTCCTTCCTCTTCTTGGATGGCTTTCGTCCTGGGAAGACCTGGGACTGCTGCTGGGATGGCTGGAGGGACTGCTGGGACATCTCCTGGGAGGACTGCTGCTGGCTGGGAGGCTGTCATCAAGATCGGGCATAGGATTGTAGTCCATGGGGGCATCAGAATCGGACGACAGGCGGTTACTTCCTCCTGGTACAGTGAAGCTGGAGATTTCCACGGCACCCTTCGGAATGATGGAGGGCCTCAGGAATTCACACTTCGCCAGGATGTACTTGTCTCGGTCAGACAGCTTCTTTCTGCCAGCTCCAGAAGCTTGAGGTCTGATGCACTTTGAGAAGGTAGTCCTGATGTTGCTCCTCCATTTGTGGACGTTAGCTGCTGTAATTTCTTTCCCCACTAGCAATGTAAGTTCTGCTGCTTTCTCTGCATCCAGATTCAGATTCAGATTCAGATTCAGATCATTTATTTACCATTTGAAGCCAGTCTGTCCTTCTGTCCACTCTTGAAGGTGGTGGAACCCTTGGAGTACAGCTGCTTGTTCTCCCGGTACCAGTCGATCAGGTCATCCTCCTGCTCTTCTGTGATGCCCAGTAGGTCCCTGGAGTTTTTCTTTCTGTAGCCCTTCTTCTTCTCCTTGTGGACAAACTGGCCATCGGAGTCCTGGATCAGCTCAACCTCAGATCCAGTGTTGTCAGAATCTTCCTTTGGCTGGTTCTTCCCCTTGCTGCCCTTGGACTTGGCAGCATTCTTCTTGGGAGTATCTTCCTCTGTGGTGGCATCGTAGTCGGACTCCAGGGTCTGCTGGTGGATGATTGCAGTTGTCAGAGCTGGTACAGAGTCATCATCTTCATCAGCAGGAGTATCATCTGGAGGTGGAGGTGGAGGCTGGACTGCAGTCTTGGCTCGGGTCTGGGCTGGAGTGACAGGCTTGACTGGAGGCTTGACTGGAGGCTTGACTGGAGACTTGGCTGGAGACTTGGAGGTGGCGTGACGCTTGGCTGAAGGAGACTTGCCAGGAGTGCGAGGCCTTCCCCTTGGAGCAGTCTTGGTGGGAGACTTGAAGACAGCAGCATCAGCCGACTGGGTGCGCTTGGTCGGAGACTTGACAGAAGCAGCAGCATCAGCAGCATCAGCAGGCCTGCCACGCTTGGTTGGAGACTTGACATCAGCATCAGCAGACTTGGGATGCTTCTTCTTGGCTGCAGCAGCAGTGGCAGGCCTGCCACGCTTGGTTGGAGACTTGACACCAGCAGCAAGCTTGGCCAGGACTTGATCTTCAGCTTCATCATCATCTTCATCCTCCTCATCAGGTTGTTGCAGCACTTTGGGTGGTGGGGCGCCCTCGAAGATGGTCTCACTGGTCACTGTTGATGTAGCAGTGGTCACTGCCACGATGCTGTCCGGCAAGCTGAACATGCTTGGAGACAATGTAACAGCTGTGTAGTCTATGAAAGGAGCTGGTGAACCAACTGGAGTTGAAGATGGAGTGGTCAGTGGAGTGGTGGCTGGAATGTTGCCCTTGGTTGGTGCCCTCAAGGTCTTCTTCCCTCTTCCTCTGGGTCCCATCTTGAAGCAGGATCAATCAGAAATGAAGCAGGATGAATCAGCAATGAAGCAGGATCAATCAGCAATGAAGCAGCGATTCAGCAATGAAGCAGCAATTCAGTAGGCTGTGAAGCAGAGTGTCATGGAGTATAGATGCGTTCGTCTTGAAGTTCAGAGTGGTTATGGTGGTCTAATGGCTGCTCTTCTATTTATATGCGAGGCGCGCGCCAGTGCGTCTCCAAGGCTGACCCCCCTATTCCCGCCGTGGCACGAAAGGTCGACGCCGCGATGCTTTCAGTACCCCGTGGACAAAGGATTTAGCTAAAAATAGCCCCTCTGGCGCCACTCTGTCTGCTCCTGGAGGGGGTCCAGACGACGGCGCGAAGGTTTTGCACACGTCCCGGAGCATTTTCCTTGACGGCGGAGTGCAGAAGAACCGCGGCGTCGACCTTTTTGGCGCCACGCAGAGAATCCCGCTCGTTTTACAAATCCGCGGGAAACTTTTTGCCCCTCAGTGGCGCGAAAACTTCGACGCGGTCTTACTTTTCTGATCGCGGCGTCGAACAATTTTTCTGGTCTGCTCCGCCGTGGATTTTAATAAAATTTGTACTGGTTGAAACTTTTTTTCTGCTCCGTGGCGATTTGAAGTGACGGTAAGAAGCAGGTTTCTCGACGGCGCGCAACCAAAAGATGTCCGGCGGGAACCTAAAATGCCCCTGCGCGATACGTAAAAAGAGGAAATATTTTTCCGTCTTTCCTGAAAATACTTCGCCGCCGATTCAAAAAGTTCTCCGGGAGCCGCCGTGAGAATGGAGCATCAGTTTCAGTGGTTAGTCCTTGGTTAGCTGCAGTCTAGCCCTGGGACCCATGCATAGCATGGGTCATGGGTCCTCCCATTCAAAATCTTGAGATTTTGACAGTGCATCAGGAGATTTAAGACGACATTAAAACCACTAGAAAAAGCTTTAAAAAAAATTTGATTTTCATTTACCCAGCATATGAATCTTAGATAGTTTTTTGTCGCCAGCTAGATCTGCCGGCTACTCTGCGGCGGGCCTGTCCAGGCTAGTCGCGCTCTTGGTGGCGTGGACATTCTCCTCGCTCGCCATCTCATGTTTTGATCATGATCCGGTCGCTGAAGTTCCGATAGTTTTTTTTTATTTGTTGTGACTTTGGTGAAAGGGATTAATAAATTAATTAGCTTTTTCAGAATTGTTTATATTTAGTTAATATATATTGTTTCAATAACAATAATAATCCGCATTGTTATGATAGACAATAAGGGGCCAAAAGTCTGAATCTTTTTGTTGCACTGTTATCAAGTTGAAATCGTGTTGCTCTAGACATCAACAATGACATACACTGTTTTTGCCGTTCATCTCGTCTCTTACCTGACTTTCTTAAACTCATTGACCCCTGATTAAGGAAATCACCTGATTTCATTAGAAAATCATGAATTATGATATCTCAACTTCTAGGACAGCTGTCAACATATACACAGTGAGCTTGAGCAACCTTTAGGGTTAAAGAAATTGACCAAGAAAACCATTAGCGCAATGATGTAGAGGAAGGCCAGACGAACATTTTGATCTATCAAACGAAAAAATCTGTTGGGAATTTTTTGAGATATTTGAGTTTTAGATTTTTTATTTATCATGCCCTATTCTTAGCATGTGATCTCCTCAAAAAAGTGATCAAAACTGTCCATTTTTCCTGTTATGTAATATCTAAGGTAAAAGTCATTATTCAGAAGTAAAAATATGCAGTCATTGTCTCTGCAGAAAGTAAGTACCACTTCATCTAGACTGACAGAGTGTGATAAACCTATAACAGCTAACTTTTCTGGCTAAAGGCCTGAGAAAATGTTTGCAATACCAGGTTGTGTTAGTTACATAATTCTGGTAAATAATTTTAGTAAATTTGGTCTCATTTTCTCATTGTAACAGGCTTTGTTGAGTTTTTTGTGCATTTTATCACAAATTTTGCCACTGTAAAATAAGCATTCCACAACAATGTAAACGGATAGACAAAGTTGAGTAAATTATCAGACAATGCATGCATAGAATGTTTGTAAGTATCTGCTTCACTATGAAGTTGAATCCCCTGATATTACATGAAAAGTCTTTGCAATTGGACAAAAAGACAAAAATAAGATTAAAAGCTATAAATAAACATTAATATTTATGCTTAATGTATTTTGAGTACTTAAAATGAATGTTGGGTGTTTAATGTTGATGTAGGTTATCTGGCATCCAAAATCAACCAATCTTTAATTGTAAAGCACAACAAAAATAGCATAAATTCATTAAATTATGTGAAAATGTAGTAAATACAAACATGTACAACTATTGCACATTAAGACTGCAATGTCAAAGTATTTTACTCCGTACTGAACTAAATGCTTCCAAACATTCTATCTATACGTTTTCTGATGATTCACTCAACATTGGCTTCACTTTACATGGTTGCAAAAGTACTTGTTTCACAGTGGCGAAATTTCTTAAAAAACACATGAAAATCTCAATAATACACCATAGAGTTCAAATGTGAGCTAGATTCTACCACAATTATTCACCAGAATGATGAAACTAAGGACAAGCTGGCAACTAAACATATTTTATACATTTTCTGAGAAATGTACACTGATATAGGTGTATCGCACTCTGTCAGTCTGAATGAGGTGGTATGTACTTGCTCTTGTGGCAATGACTGCATATTTTTACTTCTGAATAATGACTTTATCTTATTGATATTACCTAACAGGAAAAATGGGCAGTTTTGATCATTTTTGGATGGAGATTCCATGCATACTAACAATAGGGTGTGATAAATAAAAAGTTTAAAAATCAAATATCTCAAAAAATTCCCAACAGATTTTTTCGTTTGATACATCAAAATGTTCGCCTGGTCTTCCTCTACATCACTGCACTAATCTTTTTCTTGGTCAATTTTTTAAACTCCAAAGTTTGTTCAAGCTCACTGTGTATAGTTTTCGACTGAGCCCATGCAATTTGATTTCAGGAACTTTAATCAGTTGTAGAATATCAACAAATGAATGCCTACTATACGTCTTGAAATGCTGTTGGCCTAATTCAGGTGAATTAAGCCTACTAGCATTATACCCGTTCTACGTTCTACGAACGGGACTCAACGGGAGGTTTGAGAGCCAAGGCATAAGTTATGGCTTGATAGCAAAGTTGACACCCCTACCCCATAACTGAAGTGTGGCTAGGAAGTGACACTTGAAAGGTGGATTTGTGTTTGAATCATAAATTTGAGACAAATTGTAATTGTAACAATTGATCTTGACACTGTGCGGTTCAGACATAATCCAATATTGGCAAACATTTACACCAATTGGCAAACATGTACGTCGATTGGCAAACATTGACACCCATCAGCAAACATTCACCCATCGGCAAATATTCACACCCACTGGCAAACATTTATGCCCATTGGCAAACATTTACACCCATTGGCAAACATTTACACCCATTGACAAATTTACACCCATTGGCAAACATTTACACCCATCGGCAAACATTTACACCCATCGGCAAACATTTACACCAATTGGCAAACATTTACAGCTGTTGGCAAACATTTAAACCCATTGGCAAACATTTACACCCATTGGCAAACATTTACACCCATGGGCAAACAATTATACCCATTGGCAAACATTTGCACCAATCGGCAAACATTTACACCCATCGGCAAACATTCACACCCATCGGCAAACATTTACACCTATTGGCAAACATTTACACCCATTGGCAAACATTTACACCCATCGGCAAACATTTACACCAATTGGCAAATTTACACCCATCGGCAAACATTTACACCCATCGGCAAACATTTACACCCATCGGCAAACATTTACACCCATCAGCAAACATTTACACCAATCGGCAAACATTTACACCCATTGGCAAACATTTACACCCATTGGCAAACAGTTACTCCCAGCGGCAAACATTTACACCCATTGGCAAACATTTACACCCATTGGCAAACATTTACAGCCATTGGCAAACATTTACACCCATCGGCAAACATTTACACCCATTAGCAAACATTTACACCCACTGGCAAACATTTACACCCATTGGCAAACATTCACAGGTCCCTCCCTCTTGGGAGTCCAGGGAGAACCAACAACCAACCGATCAACAATGGAGGAATGTGAAATGTTTGGATGGTTGCTAGGGACTTAATTATTAGCTGTTGGTGGTTTGAGCATTTAAGTGGGAAAATCAGACCCCAGGGAACCGATTAGGGGAATAGTTTATGAGAATGGCGGGCAAAGCAGGGTTTCTAAACTGAAAATGGGAATATAAAAGGGCAACATAGCTGCTTGACTTTTTGACCCTGTTGCCAACCACCGTCAATTATTATGATTCAAAACCCATGGGCCTAAGTTCCAAAACTTTCAATATAAAAAATAAATACATTTAGGCAATTCCCGTATAGCCATGCAAATAATTTCATTTACAAAGTTGTGTAACTTAACAATGCCATGCATGCTTTACACTCCAAATGAGACCTTCATTGCCTGTATAGGCCAACATCAAAATCCTAGACTAGCAAACCAGTCGATCTGCTGGTAGATAGATAGCCTAGAAGATCTATAGACAGTTATAGATAGAGATATGGGTGGAGAGATGGATGGATTATTGGGGCTTTACATCCTGTATTTTTGCACTAGTCTACTAGACAGGCTATTTAGGATAGGAGGACACAGATGCGCTCTGATAATCTGACAGACCAGTAATCAAGCAAGTACTACTCAGGGTTGGGTTCAAATACAGATAAAAGTATTTAAATACAAATACAAATACTTTCAATCTTTCTAAATACAAATACTAATACAGTTGAGCTCAAAAGTATTTAAATACAAATACTTTCAATTCTTTCAAATACAAATACAAATACTCAAATTTTGAAAGTATTTAAATACAAATACAGTGTACAAATATATTTGCAAATATATTTGAAAATACTTTCAATAATTCTGTCTTAGACCTTCAAACTTGTCTTTTTAAATTGTTTCAAATCTAACTCCAGCTAATGTTTATGAATACAACAAACTGTTATGGGTTTGTATCTTATATACAGTTTTAACAAGTGATTATAATAGTTATTAAATTATTTGTAATATGATTATCAAGTTACTTCATTAAAATCTGTTCAAATTGGAAAATTTTGGGCCATTTACTTACCTGATTATTAATCCGACTAAGGCTGACTCAAAACGAAGTTACCGGCAGTCTTGATCCCGACAGCATATTTCGGTCTACCCGATTATAAACTGAATAGTTGCATATTTTGATTTTAAACATGCCCAAATATTTATTTATCTAATTCTTAATTGATTAAAGATGATCTTCGGCATATCAATTGATAAATATTTTTAGGTTATCCCATGGCTCTTGGTCTCGGGAAAATACTTGGTCTCTTGTGAAAATATCAGGGAAATACCGGCCCAGCAAGGTTATTTATCCCATGTGCTTTTTCTTTCTTGAGAAAAAAAGGTGAAACAATGATAAAATTTCAGCTCCAGAGCCAGTAGTACTACTACTTGTCTGAGTTAGGCATACTTTCCCTGAGTGCACCGGTTAAGCCAATGATAAAAACTGCTGTCCAACATTAGCCAGGTCACGTCCAGGTGACTCGGCCAGAGCAGGAATCAAACCCAGGACCCGGAATTTGGAGCTTAGGGACCGTTCAGAATTTATGACTGGGGGGGTGGGAGTTTTGCCCGAGGGGGTACTAACTTTTCACACGTGTTTCAAGGGGGGGTATTAATTTTGACTACACATCCAAGGGGGGGGGTAATAAATTTTAACAAAGAAAATTTTTTATAAATCCCGCATAAACTAACTTTATCCGCGCTTCTTTACGCGAAAAAGTGCGCGAATGTGTCCGCGTGACAATGTATAACACTAAATATGTGTGTATTAGTTTATATGTCGAGGGGGGGGTACTAAAAATGTGCATGAAACCTAGGGGTGGGGTACTTAAAATCAGCATGAATCTCAAGGGGGGGTATCAATTTTTGACGGCATGTTCTGGCAAAACTCCCACCCCCTCCCAGTCATAAATTCTGAACGGTCCCTTAGCTGCCATGGGCTTTAACTGTTATATCCCGCCAAGTTTGGTGTCTGAAACATGTGAATGAAATACTTTGTGGTGGCAATCGGTGATGGATGGCAATCAAGTGATGGATGGCAATCAGTGATGGAGGCAAGGCAATGTCATTCACTTCATTGAATGTTTTCTTTTTGCCATTCCTTTTGTGTGTAGCTACTAGGTAATGAGTATTGGGTATTGTTAGGCCCAATTGGTAAGTAATTGAAAAAATCCTGTTTCTTTGAGGGATGTTTATACTGTCAATCGATCTATTGGGACCTTACCTTATGTCTGCATATCTTCACAACATTGGCCCATTGATTGACATTGATCTATAAATAGATTCTAGCCATGTGATCAATGTTGTCATGTATCCTGAACTTTTCAGTTGTCAACTTGGCAACATTACAACATGCAATGAGTCATTTTAAAAATGACATACCTTCCCGGGGTGCCACTGGGGGTACCCCCTTGTGGTACAACTGAGTCTTACGTATAAATAAAAAATATATTATTGCGGTGACATTTCGTCCCTGTGGGACAGCATTCCATGCACTGGAAGATCACTTATCCTATGCTTCATCTAGTTTCTCAATGGATTTGGGGTCCTTAGATCCTTCATAAAACATAAATGGTGGGTAACAAGAACGTTTCCCTGAGGATTTTGAGAAAATGGCCAAATTCAAAATGGCCACCAAAACGGGCATCGGTCAGCCTAACTTTCTTAATTTTGGATCTAGAAAGATGTGCAATACATCTATTTCAGGTAAAATAGACATGGGGTACTCATTTTTCAGGTTTTTAGATAGTTAAGACCAACATATTGGATATTATTTGAAAAAATACCATTTTATCCCTCAAATTGACAATTATTTTCAGTGTAGGTCATAGTTTTATAAGTTAATAAGTTTATTAATGCAAATGCATGTCAAATTGTTTTTAACACTTGTACATTTCTTTAAGATATATGGGCAGGTGTCATTCTGCATACCTCCTATGCATTTAAGGTTGTAATGACAAGCATGTGATTTAAGATTGAATTGGAGTACAGACATTGTCACAATAATTGCATTCTTTGTGACTAGCAAATGACTGTTTCAGTTCAAACAGACTTCAATCTGTCAAGTCAAAAGGTCCAATTGATTCATAAACATAAAAAACATGGGAATGCTCTGCATTAAGAAGTATAAAATGAATTAAAATTGAAATAATGGTTCTTCATACCAGATCAGATACCACAAATTTGCATTCCCAAATATGTCATCAAGAAAAGAACTGCTGAGATGAAGAAATCAGATTTTTCTCCAGCACCTTAAAACAGGACTATCCTTTGTGTTGGACCTCCTTTTGACTCAATAAGTCAATGTAAGTGTTTTTGCTTTTGCCAAATCTGCCAATCTGTTGCATTTTCGGTCATTGCAAACCAGAATATTTGTTCCACAAAACTGAGAAAGAAAGTAGAAGTTGGAAATGGCTTTGCAAGAAATCAAGGAAAATGCAATCAAAGGAATGGCAATTAGGCTGGAGGAGGCTGGAAGAGTGCAAGATACTGGACATAATAACAGTCCATCTCCAAGCAACAGATTCGTGGTACCACTGACTATGTTGTTCCAGATTCTTCTGTAATAGGGCAGATTAAGAGAGTTAATAAGAGAATATCTGCTGCATTATTTTGTTCACAGAAAGCTCTAATGTAACCCTAAATATAAACAATGAATATTAAGAGGAGATTCTGGAGACCACAACAACAGATTTTGCTGTCAGACAGATAAGAAGGGAGCTCTTATGACTTGAAAACAACAATCATTAGTATGAGGAAGTCCCAAATGATGTTGAATATCTTCTGAAGAACCGATGCTCCTGTCCGAACAATCTCTCCTTACCTGCCAATGGGAAGGGGCATCACTATTTTTTGACAAGGTTATTGGTGTGAAGAAATGCAATTGGAACAGCAGTAACCAATGGCTGCAACAGTTGATGAAATTGTTTGTAAATCAAAGTAACAAAGTCCACAACCAAACTTCTTGGCATTGATATTTCATCTTTTTATATTCTGGGGGAGTCTCTGCCATGGAACTGCTTCTGCTGGTCAGATAGGCCACTGCATTGACTCAGTAACAGCCGTACCATGATGGAAAACGGTTCCACAGCAGGTGGGATCTGCATCAACATTATATACTACTAGCTGCTGACCCGTTAGGGTTTCTTGCTGTTCAAAAATGCACCGAGACCACGAGTGTTTTCAAAAAGAAGTTGTGAGCTTGTGATATGTGTCTATATTATTAACAAGGGTATGAATGATAGGCCATATTGGAAGATTTGTTTATAAAATTTAGTGTGCTGATTATAATTTATATAAGGCATGACCAACCTGAAAAACCAATTGAGCTCCATCCTTATGTATTTCTGCAATGAATTCACCCAGTTATGGGTGCCAGCTTCATTGTTATAAACAGATATCCTGCTGTTGAAGGAGACAGTCAACTCATTTTCCATTTCATGTAGGGCCATCCAACTCACAGAAGCCATCCATGCATCACTGACTTTGCAGCAAATAAACAAATGATGTGATTGGATGAAAATGATTTGACCCCTAAAGTGCATTCCCACCAGAGGCAGCACGTTCCAGTAACTTTTTTAGAGTGATAGATCAGTGCTAGTGGGACACTCCTTTTACTTTAATGCACAGTACATTTATAATGAATAGGAAACATTTTATGTTTCTCCTGGACCTCTTTCTTTACTATCATAGAAAGATGGCATTGGTTCTATAAGTTTGGGAGAAGTGACTGCACTCATGAAACAAAGTGTATTGCAATAAAATCTGCCACCAGGATCAGGACTGAAGTGATTGGTGCCCTGGTGTAAAGTCTCAAATCTCATTTGTGAAAGTGAAACTGGTTTGGGCCATGACTGTTATTTAGAGATTTCCCAGGATCCCTTATACTGGCGGCCATTGTGAGGCCAATGAGCCTATAGAACCATTTAAGGTTTGGACAAAGGTGGTATTCATCAAAATATGGAGGTGACATCCAACTTTGATCTTCCTTAAATAACAAGGCAGATGCATGGAGCAAGAAAAACAACAGGTAGGGCATGGTCAATGCTTTTAATTATGTCAATTTGAGGGCAAACCAGCCCAGGAAAATGGGTGAAATGCTAGTTTCACACTCTGTATATCTACTCATCACAAGCTCATAACAAACATAAGGTGACTGCACTCGTGACCGAGACCCAGGTTCTTGCCAGGTTCGAGTAATGTGAAGCCAGCTGTTATTTGCAGGTTCCACTCAGCTTTCAATTAGATGAAGTAATATGGATTGTTTGGAACTACTAAAAGGGTTCTACAGCACTACAAACACTGAGAGAGTGGAGTTGTTGGAAAAAAAGATGTTGTATATAAAATGCATGACGCAACTTAATTTTTTGGAGCTGGGAAGTTATATTGGGCATAGATTTTGAATGAGTGTGGCAAAGGATGCGGAATTTAGTGGCCTGCAATATGATATGCATTATTGGCCTAGATGTGGCAGAGAAATATATAATTTCCAGAGTTGTATGTGGAAAATGTGGTTTTTGTGAAACTCCCAATAGGAATATGTGGTAACTGGGTAGTTATCTAGAGCATAGAAGGTCAGTCAGCATATCGAAAGATGGGGAATTGAATGGCCTATAATATGAAATGCATTACAGCCTTTGCTGTGGCTGATAAATATACAGATTGGATATATTCAAGTGAAAAAACGTGTTTTTTGACGAAATTCCCAAGATAAATTAGTGTAACTATGGAAATAATGAATTTTGTTAGGTAAAAGTTGTCATATCGGGAACTTCAGATGAATTGACAGGCTTAAGTGTGTAACTGGAGGTCTTATGGGTTGAGAGAAAAAAGCCTTATGAGTGAGATGAGATTCTTGCTTTGAGTATTATTATGATTAGATGACTCAAATAATGTTAACTGTTAAGTGTGTGTTAACATTGAAATTTTGCTCCGAATGTCATCATGATTATGTGGAACTTTTCCTCCAACATGAACTTGGAACATCCTTTGATATTGTTCTGTAATCCCAATAATGGTTGCTTTCTGACCTAGAGCTCTAATTCCTCAGATGCCATAAAAAAGCAATTATAGTATTTATAATTGCCATAGCTTCTCCTCGAACTGTGTCCTCCTCCTTTAAAAATTGAGTCCTTCTGTGAAGAAAATAATGGAGCAATAGCTGGTGCTAGAAAAAATATCCAAATCCTGGAGTCACAAAGCTAATTTTAAAAAGTTTAGGAAGGTAACCATCTCATTCCTCTACCTCTAAGTTCAAAGTACTATTCTTTCAACTGGACGAAGCCCCATTTCTTGTGGAATCGCACTTGCTTGTTCTCCTTGAGGATCTCATGCCTTTCTTAACACTGCTCTTAGATCCAGAAACATTCTGCATGAGAATCTCTGCATCTGCCAAATCACTGGAGAATCTGGAATAATACCATTTGTGGTACCATAAATGATGTGTTGCATGGAGACTTGCTGTCTGGACTATTAACATGTTCAGTTGCTCTTGCGCTCCTCCAGCCTAATAGTCATTCCTATCATCGCATTTTTCCTTGATTTGTTGCAAAGCCATTTCCAACTTTGACTTCCTTTTTCAGTTTCGTTGATCAAATATGCGGGTTTGCAATGACCAAAGATGCAATGGATCGGCAGATTTGGCAAAAGCAAAAACCCTTACATTGATTTAATTATTCAGTCAATGAGACGTCCAACACAAAGTATAGAAACACCCTCCCAGTAATATACCGGGGGCTCCTTATGTCACGTGACACCTCATCACGTGACAACAACAATACCTTGTTACGTTACAACTACAACACCTCGTCATGTGACAACAACATCCACACTTATAACTGAGGAAGGAGACTGGAATACTCTTAGAGTCAAATTACGTTGTGAGTAAATTTATAAAACTTTCCACTACAAGGATTGTCCTGTTTTTAGGTGCAGGAGAAAAATCAACAACAGTTGATTTTTTCATCTCAGCAGTTCTTTTCTTGATGAAATAATTGGAAATGCAAATTTACGGTATCTGATCTGGTATGAAGAACCATTATTTCAATTTAATTTATGTCAAGTAGTTCTTTATGCAGAGCATACCCATGTGTTTTATGTTTATGATTACATTAGGCCTTTTCCCTTGACAGATTGAAGTCTGTATGAACTGAAACAGCCATTTGCAAGTCAAAGAATGCAAATTGTGTCAGCGATTGTTGTGACGATGTCTATATGCCAATTCAATCTTGAATCACATGTTAGTCAATGTTATAACCTTAAATGCATCAACATTATCTAGAATAACACCATTTGATAATCCACTGAAAATACATCTTACAGAAATATATAAATGTTAAAAACAATTTGACATGCACTTGCATTAAAAACCTAATAATTTATAAAACTATGACTTACACGGAAATTATTGTAAATTTGAGAGATAAAAATTATATTTTTCTACATAATATCCAATAGGTTCGTCTTAATCACCTAAAAACCTGAAAAATGAGTGCGCCATGTCTATTTTACCTGAAATAAAGGTATTGCACATCTTTCTAGACCCAAAATTATGAAAGTTAGGCTGACCGATGCACGTTTTGGTGGCCATTTTGAATTCGGCCATTTAAGCCCATTTTCTCAAAATGCTCAAGGATACGCTCATGTTACCCGCCATTTATGTTTTAAGGAGGGTCTAAGGATACCAAATCCATTGAGAAAAAAACTTTATGGATCCGTCGGTGCAGGGAATAACAATCTGACTACCTGACTAATAATAGAATCATAAAGTCCGCAATCTTGGACACCATCTTGAATTTCTGATTACATAATAACTTCTTCTAGTTCATTCTATGGTCTTGAGAATTATATCCATGACACGTTTTATTGCATTTGTATCATATTTTGAGCCGAAAAAATGGTAAAATCGCTCAAGTCAGCCATCTTGGACGCCATCTTGAATTCCCAAGGTGCCAATGGGAGGATTTTTGGGGACTTTTAGTGTGTTATTCTAGACAATTTTCTGAACGTTTCCTGAAAATTTCAGCTTGTTACTAATTTGTTCCAGGTGCATACCAATATGGAGCTAGTGCTATTGGACTATCATGTGAGCGTATGTTTTTGTAAATTTATAATCTAGTCAAAATAAAATGTATTCTTTTTCTTATTCATCTTATTTTTCACAGAAAGCCGGTATGATCTTCATGTGCGACTGTGTGCAAGCGGGAACTAGTTTCGATGGTAAGTCTCTACAACTTGGCTTTTCTTTTTATTGTATTGCTAAGTGGCTATTTCAAATAAATTTTTTGTTGTTTATTTTGTTATTTTCGAGTCAAATGTATGGAACCTCCTTAATTGAGAGCACATGTATATAGTGCCACAACATCCAATTGAAGGTGCTGAACCTTAAAGACATACTTGAAGTTTCAGTAAAATGAAGAAAAAAAAGTGATATAAGTCTAATACAATCACAATGTACCTGTGTTGATCTGAAGGTATTTTGAACAGTTAATTGATGAATCGAGATATAAATTGTCCTATAATGAAACTTATCATAAATGATTTCTTGATAGAACAGAAATAATGAGTCAAAAAAGTGCTGAGAATATTTTTCCCAAATTTCTTTGCTAACACTTTATTTCAGGATATTGAGTAGTGTTTTGTTGTCTGTATTGCCTGTCTTACTTGTTCCATAGTTACAAATTGTTATAATAATTCAAGAATAAGAAAGGTTTTGAGGTTAAGGGCTGCAGGGGAGTTTGAAGCAATCAGCTTTCCTATAGCTGTACCCCTGGCCCTAGCTTTATGGAGACTGATTATGTAGGCCTATTTTATCCTCAGTCCAGTGTGAATCCTTGATTCTGATTGGCTGAGAGCCGCGGTGTATGACACCGTACACCCTGTCTGTCGTCACCAGACAGGGTGTATGAGATAAACAATGATGTCACAATTGCAACCATAAGATTGTTATGACGTCATCCTTGTAGCAACAATAGTCATGACGTCACAATGCCATTGTTTGAGCCATTGTGACATCATCCTGGTGACAGCACTGGTGATGACGTCACAATGCTGTTGCTTTGTTACTGAAAGACATTTCAGACTCAGTTTGCAAGATAATCTATGGGCATCAATAAAACAAGAAGTCTGAGGATAAAACCGTTACACCCTGCTCGTTTTTCGAGGGTACGGGAATATACACCACTCAGGCCTCCATACACCACTCAGCCTTCGGCTTCGTGGTGTATGGAGTCCTTCGTGGTGTATATTCCCGTACCCTCGAAACGAGCAGGGTGTAACTGATAGTACATGCAAATTTGCAGCATTTCATTTTGGATCATCATTCTCCGGAAGAGTGCTTCAGTTCTGAATTCAGATCTATCTGGAACAATACCTGGGACTGTATTGAATACCAATTCCAGTATTCCACTGTCGATGGTACTCAAAATTGGTTGTATGAGCACTGATTTGCTGACCAGTGCTAATTCACTTAAGGTTGTCTTATAGTGCTTATATAAATACGTTTTTTGGGTGCTCATCTCTGGTATTGTTGCTTAAGCACCTGTTTCAAATCCCTTGTGCTACCACTGTAACCAGTGCTGAATCCGTCATTCTGTCATGGAATACTTTCCTTCATATTTGTGAACTGAAATCTTAAGGTACACTCTCTGGGTTCACTCTTGGGTAACTGTACTACTACAGAATGTTCACATACGAATGTTACGATGAGGTACTTTACGATTATAGTTTCAATTCTGTGGATAATGACCCTCCTGACGTTGGAAGAAAAACCTACCACCAGAGTGCGCTCCGAGTTTCCTGAAACTTGAATATGGGAAATTGCCTCAACTGGGTACAGTTTTGGCTTACCATGAAAGCTCGAATGACTTGGATGTGAAAAAGCTCTAGTTTTGAACCACCAAAGGGCCTATTATTGACGGCAGTTTCAATAATCCTTCGCTGCATTACCAAGTCCTCGTCCTGTCCCAATTAGCCTGCCAAGTGCGTAAATACAGGACGTGAAGCCGCAATCATCCTTTCATGTTACATTAATGATGAAAATATATCGAAACGTAATACTGTAAAAAACTCCCAAAAGGTACACATGGGATGAGTGTAATGGTTGTATTTGCAGATTACGAACCTTTCAACAGATATCATTACACAGATGTTGTTGACGCACCCATGGACTTTGATTATTCCAATGGCGATAGCGAGGTAATGTCTTCTAACAACTATGCTGCGCTCGAAGATGCATATCGGAAAATTCAAAGTAAAAGTAAACCAGCGAGAACGAGGTCCCTATTTCCGGAAACTTGGATTTGGCAAACTCACAAAATTGGGTATACTGCCATGACGCCTGTTAAGACTTATGCATGGCCTTATGTTTAAATAAACAGTTGAATAATGTGGAAAATGTGTATAGCTTTTATCTTATTCAACAGTTACATGTGTAGTTTGGTTGTTTATCAATCTTATATAGTTATGTGGTTAAAATGGTAGAATAAGGGATTTCTTACTTCCCCATTTAGACATAGATGACTGTTGCTTCAAGTTTATTTACTTGCTATGTTATAGCATGTTCTTAATTGACGAAACACGTTTGACATAAGTAATTCCTGTTCTTTTCTTTTAGTTTCTTGTTAATTTCTTTTCCTGGGGGGGGGAAGGGCCTAATTGAATTGAATTGCAAAGTGTATTTTTTCAATCATTGTTGTTAATATTGCAACAGACAAACAAAAAGTTATTATACACATTTTAGTTTTGCCAATGAGCAGGTGATCCCTGAAACTAGATGCTGTAGTTAAAAAAGGGTCCCCACATTCCTTGAAAATTCTTAATTACTTTTTAAAAAATGGTCGGGGAAAGTCCTGAAAAGTCCTTAAAAACTGGGAAAATTCGGGTGATCCCGCACTCAGTTGAGTCCTGATTATCAATGGAAAAAAAATCTTTGAAAATCCATTATTGCACAGATGTCGTCATGCCGATTGCATGGCTGCTGTTCTCAAGACAGATGGCGTTAAGTGTGTGTGAGAAAATTGTATTAGAAATGGCGCTGAAATATGGGAAAAGTCCTTGATTTTTCATTTTAAAATTTTAGTGGGAACTCTGCTTATACCAACTGGGATTAGTCATACAAAACCTGACTCTAAGCGCCGCCTGTTGGCAGGATTGAAACAATGGGACATATAAAAAATGTTCCGTTTAACCCCAGATGGGAATGGTTGTATTGACATAGAGTCAAAGACGGAAGTCTTAGATTTGTGTTATATGTGTATAACTATATCACAACGTAGAAATGTCTAAGCCCCCCTCGCTTACAACATGAAGAGCTTATCATAACCAGTCAATGCAGTTATTTATCTAACCTCTGTTTTTTGAACAACCAAAATATATGTCCAAATTTTGTAAATATTATGCTGTCATAAGCAACATTTAAATCCTACCGCGTTAACACTTTGAACACATATAAGTAGCATTATTTACCTAGTCTAATTTGAGTATCCATAAATCAACGTAAGGCTTATTAGTGTAATGCTACTGCATATACTACTTGCTAACTTGGTAATTGTCAGTTGTTTAGAAGAGTTCCATCTCACTCCCTGTGGGTCACATAATCACTGATTCATTTTCTGGCAGGTGACCTGCCAAATGCTGGGTCCAGGGTTCAAATCCAGCTGTTCCCAGGTCACCTGGGCCTATGTTGGATGGCAGCTTCAATCACACTTCACCTCAGTATGGAGTCCTTGGGCAACCATGGATGGCTGTTTCAATCATCCTTCACCTCATTGCCGTGTCCTTCTCCTGTCCTAATTAGCCTACCAAGTGCATAAATACAGGACATAAAGCAACAATCATCCATCCATTCTTGGGCAGCCATGGGTGCCGTGGCATGGCAGACCTGTACCAGAAATAATATTTAATGAACAGAATTTGGTTTTACCATAATGAATGACCAAAATAAAGGCCGGAGTAGTATTAAGGATCACTGTACTCTTCATTTATTAATTGATGTTATCATGGGATAGGTTTACAGGTTCACATCTTCTAATTGGACTGTTGAGTTTGGAGAACCTGATCGCATGTTCAGTGTTCACAAATCTTGAAAGTTTGTTGACAAATTTATCGACAACAGCCCCTATATCTCAGTCAGTAGAGAACTCGCCTCACAAGCGAGGGACCCGGGTTCAATCCCCAGGCTGGCCATCATGTCATTTCACGACATCTTCGTTCGCATCAGACGTAAATTGGAGGTGCCGTGGACCCAACTGGAAACAAGTCACTGACTTAGCTTGGCTACCCATATTAAATAAAAATAGAAGTACCTTTACCTTTTTTTTTTACTTCACTTGTCTGTGATACTGATGCCTTGGTTTACATGTGTCCAATTCCTCAGCGTGGTCTGCCATTGGTCTGGGAGGAGTTAAAATAGTTTGAGGTGTTTGAGATTTGAGAAACAAAATCATCGAATATGGGTCAATTCATAGACATGGCCAGCTCGTAGACAGACCAAGTCGTAGACTATTTTGTTTGCCCCTTGCCAACTCATAGACAAGGCTTCTATATGACCTTTGTCAGGTCGCAGACACAGGAAAAATCATGAGAGGCTGAGAAGCAACTCATTGACAAATATTCACCAACTCATTGACAAATATTCACCAACTCATTGACAAATATTCACCAACTCATTGACAAATATTCACCAACTCATTGACAAATATTCACCAACTCATTGACAAATATTCACCAACTCATTGAAAAATATTCACCAACTCATTGACAAATATTCACCAACTCATTGACAAATATTCACCAACTCATTGACAAATATTCACCAACTCATTGACAAATATTCACCAACTCATTGACAAATATTCACCAACTCATTGACAAATATTCACCAACTCATTGACAAATATTCACCAACTCATTGACAAATATTCACCAACTCATTGACAAATATTCACCAACTCATTGAAAAATATTCACCAACTCATTGACAAATATTCACCAACTCATTGACAAATATTCACCAACTCATTGAAAAATATTCACCAACTCATTGACAAATATTCACCAACTCATTGACAAATATTCACCAACTCATTGACAAATATTCACCAACTCATTGACAAATATTCACCAACTCATTGACAAATATTCACCAACTCATTGACAAATATTCACCAACTCATTGACAAATATTCACCAACTCATTGACAAATATTCACCAACTCATTGACAAATATTCACCAACTCATTGAAAAATATTCACCAACTCATTGACAAATATTCACCAACTCATTGACAAATATTCACCAACTCATTGACAAATATTCACCAACTCATTGACAAATATTCACCAACTCATTGATAAATATTCACCAACTCATTGACAAATATTCACCAACTCATTGACAAATATTCACCAACTCATTGACAAATATTCACCAACTCATTGACAAATATTCACCAACTCATTGACAAATATTCACCAACTCATTGATAAATATTCACCAACTCATTGACAAATATTCACCAACTCATAGACACAGTTACAATTATATTATCATACCAACTCCTAGACAAACTCTGGATTCGTTTTCTACTCCAAGATTTACAGAACTTTTTAAAACCCAGTGGTTGTGGGCCTCTCTAAAGGTCTTCATCGGAGCCTGGGCACACGCCTCTCTCAGGTGTCAGGTTCTCATTGCCGTGCCCTCGTCCTGTTCTTATTTGCCTGAAAAGTGCATGAATACAGGACATAAAGATCATCCATCCGTCCTCTCGCCCAGGCCAGATGTTTATGAATAATTCATGAACATTCATGAATTATTCATGAATTATTCATGAATGTTCATGAATAAAAATTCATGAACATTCATCAAAGTCCGTCAACTTGTTCATGAATGTTCATGCATATTCATGAACAACAAATAGGACAGGTGCATGAAAAAGTGAATGTTCATGAACTATTCATCAAGTTTCCGAAGGGAAAATGTTTCTTGATATTTGATGAATATTCATGAACTTTGATGAACTTGGTTCATGAGAGTTCATGAAGTATTCACTGAGTCACGCATGAGTCAATGTGTGTGGTGTCAGTTCATGAAAAATGTACCATAACTATTAACCAAGATTCATTAATTTTGGTTCATGAACGTTCATTGATTACTCATGAACAACAAAAATGGGACAGGTGCATGAAACATGAACATTCATGAACTAATCTTAAATGTGTCAGTTCATGAACATTCATGAAGTGATCATCAATGTATCAGTTCATGGACGTCATGAACTATTCATTGATTCTTGGTTCACGAATCTTCATGAATTATTCATGAACAACAAAAATGGGACTGTTCATGGACCAGCCCAGGTGAGATGTTTATGAATAATTCATGAACATTCATGAATTATTCATGAATGTTCATGAATAAAAATTCATGAACATTCATCAAAGTCCGTCAACTTGTTAATGAATGTTCATGGATATTCGTGAACAACAAATGGGACAGGTGCATGAAAAAGTGAATGTTCATGAACTATTCATCAAGTTACCGCAGGGAAAATGTTTCTTGATATTTGATGAATATTCATGAACTTTGATGAATTTGGTTCATGAGAGTTCATGAAGTATTCACTAAGTCACACATTACATGAGTCAATGTGTGTGGCATCAGTTCATGAACATTCATGAAGTAATCATCAAGAATGTACCATAACTATTAATCAAGATTCATTAATCTTAGTTCATGAACGTTCATGCATTACTAATGAACAACAAAAATGGGACAGGTGCATGAAACATGAACATTCATGAACTAATCTTAAATGTGTCAGTTCATGAACATTCATGAAGTGATCATCAATGTATCAGTTCACGGACATTCATGAACTATTCGTTGATTCTTGGTTCACGAAGCTTCATGAATTATTCATGAACAACAAAAATGGGACAGGTGCATGAAACATGAACATTCATGAACTAATCATTAAATGTGTCAGTTCATGAACCTTCATGAACTGATGATCAATGTATCAGTTCATGAACATTCAAGAACTAATCATCAATGCATCAGTTATATGAACATTCATGAACTGTTCATGGACTACGTACCATGATGGTTCATCAAAGTTCATCAAAAGTTCATCACATCATTTAAAGTACATGTACATATAAACAAAAGACACTTGAAACCTAGCATAAATCAGCTTGCAAAGTCTTTTAAATCGCATATGCCTGAATGTAAAATTTCAGTTAAATAACTCACTTGAATGAATAGCATGAGTTATGACATCACACTGTCCTTGAGCACATTGTCCTTGAGCAAGTTTTGTCCCTCAGCAGCTCAGCTATGCCTCCTGCTTTTTCCTGTATCACATACACACTGTTGTCAGTCCTGAGCACTTTCAAAATAATCCATGACACCATCAAGTGCATCCTGAGAACGGAACTTGTTGATTTTGTGAAAAATGTCCATGATATTGGTAATCATCCAATTGATATGCTAAGAAACTGCAAGCATGAGCCATGCATGCTCTTTTTCTCCCAGGAAGTGATGAGAATTTTAATTCTGAATCAAACCACAAGGTTTTTAGACGGTTTAGTTTCAACTTTATCCTGAAGGTGGCCATTTAAATTCATGAAGTTTATTGAGTTCATGAACATTCATGAACCACCGCAGAGGGATTTCACAAAATTTTTCTAAGTTTTTTTTGTCCATCTGAGGTTCATCATAATTCATCTGAGGTTCATCATAATTCATCAAAGTTCATGAACCTCAGATGGTGAACTGTTCATGAACTAAGTTCATGAACCATTTTTGATGAATCTTGACGGACTTTGACTGACATTCATGAACCGTTCATGAACATTCATCAAATTCACCAACTTCATGAACTACATCTCACCTGGGCACGTACCATGATGGTTCATCAAAAGTTCATCACATCGTTTAAAGTACATGTACATAATAAACAAAAGATACATGAAACCTAGCATAAATCAGCTTGCAAATTCTTTTAAATCGCATATGCCTGAATGTAAAATTTCAGTTAAATAACTCACTTGAATAAATAGCATGGATTATGACATCACATTGTCCTCAAGCACATTGTCCTTGAGCAAGTTTTGTCCCCAGCTATGCCTTCTGCTTTTTCCTGTATCACATACACACTGTTGTCAGTCCTGAGAGCTTTCAAATAATCCTTGACACCATCAAGTGCATCCTGAGAATGGAACTTGTTGATTGTGTGAAATATTTCCTTGATATTGGTAATCATCCAATCAATATGCTTCGAATCTGCAAGCATGAGCCATGCACTTCTTCTCCCAGGAAGTGATGAGAACTTTAATTCTAAATAAAACCACAACGTTTATAGACAGGTTTAGTTCTAACTTTATCCTGTAGTTGGCCATTTAAATTCATGAAGTTTATTGAGTTCATGAACATTCATGAACCACCGCTGAGCGATTTCACCAAAGTCTTTTTTTTACCATCTCATGTTCATCATAATTTATCTCAGGTTCATCATAATTTATCAAAGTTCATGAACCTGAGATGATGAACTGTTCATGAACTAAGTTCATGAACCATTTTTGATGAATCTTGATGGACTTTGACGGATATTCATGAACTGTTCATGAACATTCATCAAATTCACCAACTTCATGAACTACATCTCACCTGGGCACCTCTTTCCATGTCACCTGGGCATATGTTGGACGGCTGTTTCAATCGTCCTTCGCCTGATTGCCGTGTGCTCCTCCTGTCCTAATTAGCCTACCAAGTGCATAAATACAGGACATAAAGCCCGGATCATCTAACATCTTTCTCTTGTCTTTGACCTGTATTCCGAACCAACACTATTGTCATATACTTTTTATCATCCTGTCCTGGTTAACCTACCGTGCTCTTAAGTTTGTTCAGGATGTAAAGCACAGTGTCCAGCCATTCATTCATTCATTCTGCTACCACTTCAGCTTTTTATTACCTTGGATCTTTTAATTATTGCGTTGTTTGCTTTGTATTATTGATTTATTTTACATTTGTCCTGCTATTTCCAGAAAATTCTAAGGGCCTAAGCTACGAAAACAACTTCCCTCTTTTAGGCAGAGAACAGGATCTGCCTCCGTATTGATTTGACGGGAAAGGCAAAAAGAAAATTAAACCCCAACCCGCTAAACCGCGCTATAATTTCCCAGAGACATGGATTTGGAAAATAGTTTCTGTAAGGTAATTTTGGTGATGTGATGGTGAATTTTCACGATAGTGGCATGTCGTCATGTGGCTGTACCAAATCTGAACTTTTTCTGCCGATTTATGCTTGTTGGTCTGTTGACAGTGTTGTTAGTGGTACAGTTAATTTTGATAATGTCCTCCCAACCATTTTCACACTTCGGCAACTTCTTAAGTGACATGTTTCAAGAAAAAATGTTCAGACTTCTATCATTCTGAACCTTGGAGTTCCCCTACTTTGGTAGCCTACCCATTGATTCTCCTCCTTCTTTGGTATCTATTGATTCTCCTTATTCTTTGGTATCTATTGATTCCCCTTCTTCTTCGGTATCTATTGATTCTCCTTCTTCTTCTTTGGTATCTATTGATTCCCCTTCTTCTTTGGCATCTATTGATTCCCCTTCTTCTTTGGTATCTTTTGATTCTCCTTCTTCTTATTTGGTATCTATTTGTTCCCTTCTTCTTCTTTGGCATCTATTGATTCTCCTTCTTCTTCTTTGGCATCTATTGATTCTCCTTCTTCTTCTTTGGCATCTATTGATTCTCCTTCATCTTTGGCATCTATTGATTCCCCTTCTTCTTCTTCGGTATCTATTGATTCTTCTTCTTCTTCTTTGGTATCTATTGATTCCCCTTCTTCTTCTTCGGTATCTATTTATTCCCCTTCTTCTTCTTCGGTATCTATTTATTCCCCTTCTTCTTCTTCGGTATCTATTGATTCCCCTTCTTCTTCTTCGGTATCTATTGATTCCCCTTCTTCTTCTTTGGTATCTATTGATTCTCCTTCTTCTTCTTCTCTGGTATCTATTGATTCCCCTTCTTCTTCTTCGGTATCTATTGATTCTCCTTCTTCGGTATCTATTGATTCCCCTTCTTCTTCTTCGGTATCTATTGATTCCTCTTCTTCTTCTTTGGTATCTATTGATTCTCCTTCTTCTTCTTTGGTATCTATTGATTCTCCTTCTTCTTTGGTATCCATTGATTCCCCTTCTTCTTCTTTGGTATCTATTGATTCTCTTTCTTCTTCTTTAGCATCTATTGATTATCCTTCTTCTTTGGCATCTATTGATTCTCCTTCTTCTTCTTTGGTATCTATTTGTTCCCTTCTTCTTCTTTGGCATCTGTTGATTCTCCTTCTTCTTTGGCATCTGTTGATTCTCCTTCTTCTTCTTTGGTATCTATTGATTCTCCTTCTTCTTCTTTGGTATCTATTGATTCTCCTTCATATTTGGCATCTATTGATTCCCCTTCTTCTTCTTCGGTATCTATTGATTCTTCTTCTTCTTCTTTGGTATCTATTGATTCCCCTTCTTCTTCTTCGGTATCTATTTATTCCCCTTCTTCTTCTTCAGTATCTATTTATTCCCCTTCTTCTTCTTCGGTATCTATTGATTCCCCTTCTTCTTCTTCGGTATCTATTGATTCCCCTTCTTCTTCTTCGGTATCTATTGATTCCCCTTCTTCTTCTTTGATATCTATTGATTCTCCTTCTTCTTCTTCTCTGGTATCTATTGATTCCCCTTCTTCTTCTTCGGTATCTATTGATTCTCCTTCTCCTTCTTCGGTATCTATTGATTCCCCTTCTTCTTCTTCGGTATCTATTGATTCCTCTTCTTCTTCTTTGGTATCTATTGATTCTCCTTCTTCTTCTTTGGTATCTATTGATTCTCCTTCTTCTTTGGTATCCATTGATTCCCCTTCTTCTTCTTTGGTATCTTTTGATTCTCCTTCTTCTTCTTTAGCATCTATTGATTATCCTTCTTCTTTGGCATCTATTGATTCTCCTTCTTCTTCTTTGGTATCTATTTGTTCCCTTCTTCTTCTTTGGCATCTGTTGATTCTCCTTCTTCTTTGGCATCTGTTGATTCTCCTTCTTCTTCTTTGGTATCTATTGATTCTCCTTCTTCTTCTTTGGTATCTATTGATTCTCCTTCTTCTTCTCTGGTATCTATTGATTCTCCTTCTTCTTCTCTGGTATCTATTAATTCCCCTTCTCCTTCTTTGGTATCTAATGATTCCCCTTCTTCTTCTTTGGCATCTAGTGATTCTTCTTATTCTTTGGTATCTATTGATTCTCCTTCTCCTTCTTTGGTAGCTATTGATCAACTTGCTCCCCAAAGTGTGCATGTGTCTGCTGCCCAGGGAGGGGGGAGTGGAATCTCTGTTTACAGAATGTCTATTGATTCTACTTTTCCGACTTGTACAGTACTGTTGGAAACTACTGACTTGGGAGTTTGGCTCGACATTCGAATACTGTTCACATCAACAGCTTGAACGTATCATCATAAGAATATTTCTGTCTTTCTGTGAATACTGTATATCCATTTATGGGCCATTCTCAAATTTCGGGACAACGGGTATAGGAAAATTGTCCTGTAACGGAGGGGACAATGTGGTAACAGAGGGGAATTTTGATGTAAAAAACCAACTGTAGGAACAGCAACAATAGGAAAAATGATAAAAGATTGATGTAACTATTATTTTCAGAAGTACTTCATCTCGTATCAGTAGATTTTTTGGTCCAAATGTCGATTTCTTACTCATGATCTGGTAACGGAGTGGACGGTAACGGAGGGGAACAATTTTTTGCTTTTCGCTCATTACTGCTTTTTATTTTGGAGATTAGACAAAATAATTGCAGAATATTAAAACCTGCCACCCTCAGCAACATATACATGAAATCGCTCTGTAAAATTATCATTGGTAAGCTTGGAAATGAAGGAAACGGAGGGGACATTTTAGTGGGACCAAAAACATTTTTTATGAACATTATGTCATAATTTATTGAATACATGTTTTATGAAGTCTGCAAGGCAGTGGTACTATGGCGCACATGCGTCTGATGATATTCAGTGAAAATAGCTCATAAAAAACAATATCGAACAGAGCCATGGCAAGTAACGGAGGGGACAAAAAAATTGACATAAATTAGTGACACGACTATTGTATCAATTTAATCAATGAAATTATACCAAAAAAAATTGAATATGAACTAAATATAAATTCAAGTCTATATTCCCATGAATCGTGCAAACCCAGGTGAGATGTAGTTCATGAAGTTGGTGAATTTGATGAATGTTCATGAACGGTTCATGAATGTCAGTCAAAGTCCGTCAAGATTCATCAAAAATGGTTCATGAACTTTGTTCATGAACAGTTCACCATCTGAGGTTCATGAACTTTGATGAATTATGATGAACCTCAGATGAATTATGATGAACCTCAGATGGACAAAAAAAACTTAGAAAAATTTTGTGAAATCCCTCTGCGGTGGTTCATGAATGTTCATGAACTCAATAAACTTCATGAATTTAAATGGCCACCTTCAGGATAAAGTTGAAACTAAACCGTCTAAAAACCTTGTGGTTTGATTCAGAATTAAAATTCTCATCACTTCCTGGGAGAAAAAGAGCATGCATGGCTCATGCTTGCAGTTTCTTAGCATATCAATTGGATGATTACCAATATCATGGACATTTTTCACAAAATCAACAAGTTCCGTTCTCAGGATGCACTTGATGGTGTCATGGATTATTTTGAAAGTGCTCAGGACTGACAACAGTGTGTATGTGATACAGGAAAAAGCAGGAGGCATAGCTGAGCTGCTGAGGGACAAAACTTGCTCAAGGACAATGTGCTCAAGGACAGTGTGATGTCATAACTCATGCTATTCATTCAAGTGAGTTATTTAACTGAAATTTTACATTCAGGCATATGCGATTTAAAAGACTTTGCAAGCTGATTTATGCTAGGTTTCAAGTGTCTTTTGTTTATATGTACATGTACTTTAAATGATGTGATGAACTTTTGATGAACTTTGATGAACCATCATGGTACGTAGTCCATGAACAGTTCATGAATGTTCATATAACTGATGCATTGATGATTAGTTCATGAATGTTCATGAACTGATACATTGATCATCAGTTCATGAAGGTTCATGAACTGACACATTTTTAAAATGATTAGTTCATGAATGTTCATGTTTCATGCACCTGTCCCATTTTTGTTGTTCATGAATAATTCATGAAGCTTCGTGAACCAAGAATCAATGAATAGTTCATGAATGTCCGTGAACTGATACATTGATGATCACTTCATGAATGTTCATGAACTGACACATTTAAGATTAGTTCATGAATGTTCATGTTTCATGCACCTGTCCCATTTTTGTTGTTCATTAGTAATGCATGAACGTTCATGAACTAAGATTAATGAATCTTGATTAATAGTTATGGTACATTCTTGATGATTACTTCATGAATGTTCATGAACTGATGCCACACACATTGACTCATGTAATGTGTGACTTAGTGAATACTTCATGAACTCTCATGAACCAAATTCATCAAAGTTCATGAATATTCATCAAATATCAAGAAACATTTTCCCTGCGGTAACTTGATGAATAGTTCATGAACATTCACTTTTTCATGCACCTGTCCCATTTGTTGTTCACGAATATCCATGAACATTCATTAACAAGTTGACGGACTTTGATGAATGTTCATGACTTTTTATTCATGAACATTCATGAATAATTCATGAATAATTCATGAATGTTCATGAATTATTCATAAACATCTCACCTGGGAAGAAACTTTGAAAATAATGGTATATCAGGAGGAAAATGAACACTTGATTTTGTCATGTCAGGTCCAGTGACAGGGAAAAACCATTGATTTTGCACAGATTTCTGGACATAATGCATTAAAAAAAGTCTAATGAATGACTTTTTGCTCCAAATGCAGTGGTTCTAAGTAGAAATATGAATAACAGATGCAGAGTGACGCTTCAGATATTTATCGCATTCATATTAATGTCAGGAAGCTAGAGTGACGCAAATTGTCCCGAAATTTGAGAATGACCCTTATATTGCAAACATGTTATTATGTCATTGCCATTGTCATTCCTTTAGTGATGTTTACAAAAAGATCTTTTACCCTTAAAATTAAAAATGACATGTTCATAATGCATGCTTATTATTAAACGATGACTTTCCTGTGGTTGTTGGACATTTTAACCCCACTACAATGATTATACTTGCCTCAGGGACTTATACTTTATTAATCAATGATGTGGGACCATGCTTGTTTTTTTAACTGGCCATATTCATGTGTACTTCTACGACTCTGTATTCCTCCATCACATTTCCCATAACCTCCATGATATAGTGCTGAAAGAACCATAGCTAATCTACGAGTGCATGACTTACATGAAGTTACATCAGGTTCTCCTCATTTGTAAAATAACGTAACAAAATAAACGTGAATCATCTTCTTTGAGCAAATCTGTGTGACATACAACTTCAACTTGCATAAACATGATGTTGGTGTGTCTATACTTCTTATCCTTCTATATTGCAGTGCAGTATCCTTTATTGTGACCACCAGCATGGCTGTGGTCACTTAGAAATCGTACAATTCAACGCACATTTTTGTGGAGGAATAGAACAAGATGCACTTGATGCCCAGTCATGAAACTTGCTGTATGCACCTAACTTTACACTCCTTAATAGCGGGCCTTAAGACCTAATCCAAAAAAAGGGTATTTGATGCACTTTTGTAATTCAGGGTTTTTTAGTGGCACAGTCTACCTTATTGTTTTTTTATTGGCAACTGGTGTGTTTTGAGACAGCCCCCAGAATCGTGGCTCAGCCATTGGTGCATTCCTTCACACTTGATTGCACTAACTCATACTTTACTAGGGGATGTCTCAAAATAAGCCAAACTCTTTTACTAGGGGGATGTCTCAAAATAAGCCAAACTCTTTTTAACGCTGACTAAAGAAACAGCAGGCCTATTTCACAGCACTGGCACTGCATACACAGTACTGGCAAAGAAGTTCTGACATTTTGGCAGCTGGGAGAGCCAGACTTGCACATCGGGTCTCGACATATCTGGTCTCACTCCAGTCACCTTCAAATTAGGAGAAGTTTATTGCTAAGCCTTCTCAGGCCTCTCCCAAAAAGAGAGGCAAGGTTTTGTGCAATTTACTTCTTATAAAGAGAATAGACATGCTGATTGTTGTTTCTTTTTGGCCTACCACAAATTCCACTGTCATTTGAAGACAAAGCTAATTTCAACCAAATAAGCTAAATCACCTTCTTTAATATACTGTACTAAATGTTCATGTCAAGTTTTACAGTCCCTGGCCAATTAGGAAATGAAAATTGCTTAAATTAAATTAACATGTGCAACACTCAACAATAGCTCACATCAAGAGACATGTGGCCCCCTCTATACTGGTCACAGTGTTGCTGCAATCAATGCAATAACAGAAACACTTTATGTATTTATGTTGCTGAATTCAATGCAAGATCACACTTTATTTAAAGAAGTATATTTCTATTCTTTCTTCAATCTGTTTTTATTTCATGCCAATAAAATATAGGTAGTTAAAGTACTTAAAACTCAGTTTAATCAATGAAACATAAATTGGATTTAATTTATGCTTTGTGGTGCATTAAAGATAAAGTAGAAAACCAGGGAAAAAAGAAAAAGAAAGGAAGATAGATAAACAGATATGCAGCTATAGAATCTATCTATCTATCTTTCCATCTATCTATCTATCTATCTATCTATCTATCTATATATATATATATATCTATATAGATAGATAGATAGATAGATTAGATAGATTAGATAGATAGATTAGATAGATAGCTTAGATAGATAAATTAGATAGATAGATTTGATAGATAGATTTGATAGATAGATTAGATAGATAGATTAGATAGATAGATTAGATTAGATAGATTAGATAGATAGATAGATAGATATATTAGATAGATAGATAGATTCGATAGATAGATAGATAGATTAGATAGATAGATTAGATAGATAGATTAGATAGATAGATTAGATAGATAGATTAGATAGATGATGAGATAGATGATTAGATAGATGATGAGATAGATAAAGGGTTGGGGCACCCACATGGGATACCCCAATGGTGGGGGCACCCAGTGGGACACCCATAGGGTTGGGGCACCCAAATGGAATACCCAATGGTGGGGGCACCACATCTTTCTCTGTTTACCTAACTTAAATTGCTTATGATGCATTTTTTCATTGTCACTGCTTAGCATAGAAAAACACATCATCTGGCATCTTTGGCATGCTTTCACTTCATCATTATGAAAATTCAACATAAACAGGTGACGGGCCCTCTAGTGGCCAACAATTTAACTATGACAGGTGAATTTGGAGATGGGCCCCCACTGAATCATATTGCGCAACACAGCATCAGTGTCCTCTAGTGGCCATTTCTTGAACCACAGGCAAAAAGATCTTGCACTTGGTGACCCCAGACCAATTAAAGTTCAATGTCAAAGAAAGTCTTTATTGCATTTCTACATAATTAAGGGATTTTCACTCAAAACACTCCATCAGGGATAATGCATCACTGTAGGTACTGCATTACTGCACAGCATACTGCATTACAGCAAGGTATCATTGCACTGCATTACTACACTGCATTCTTGCACTGCATTACAACAATGTGGTGCAGTGCAGTAATGCATCATGCATTACTGCACTGCACCACTGCATTAAAACAATTTATTCCATGACTAGCCTTGTATTGTCCCCAATAACACCAAACTGCCCAGGGAAATAACTAGCTGTGGAGGGACAATAACTCGTATTTCCCTCAAAAGACGTTGCTTACAGTGCCCCTTTGTGTTAATGACCACTCTGGAGGGACAATAACTCATATTACCCTCAGATGATGTTGCTAACAGAGCCCTCTTGTGTTAACGTTCAGAAAAGTCTTTTGTTTAAAATTCACCGCTACAATTTAAATTAATCATATTTTTCAAGCAAATATATTTGTATGCCTAATCATGGAATAAGGGCCCTCGGGAAAATATGGACTGGCAGGGAGAATACTAGGGTCAATACAAAACAATCCATGTAATAGTATAACTGCATTACAGCACTGCATTACAGCACTGAATTTCAGCACTGCATTACAGCACTGCATTACAGCACTGCATTACAGCACTGCATTACAGCACTGCATTACAGCACTGCATTACAGCACTGCATCACAGCACTGCATCACAGCACTGCATTGCATTAGCCTCCATCACAGCTCTGCATTACTGTACTGCATTATTGCACTGCATTGCAGCATTGCATCACTGTACTGCACTACAACAATGCGTCACTGCACTGCATTACAGCACTGCATTTACAGAGCACTGACCTTAGCATTTTGTTGCAGTTATCATCTTTTATGTATAGGTGGAGCCAACCCTCCCAGAGTGGTCACAGAAAAAGAAGGCTTCATGAATTGAGGCCCCCCAATAAAGGCCTCCCTTAAATTAACCTAAAGTTTCCGTATGTATTCTCATGGATGGACAAATACAAATATATCCTATTCTATTCTATTAATAGAGGTCCTAGTGGATAGAGCCTACCTAAAAATAAGGCCCCGTCAAATGAATTCCCAACTTGCATAGAGACCCCCCTCGAATAAAGGCCCCACTAGAATAGAGGCCCACCTTGAATATATACCCCCCCCCCCATTGAATAGAGGACCCCTTGAATATAAGCCCCTTTGAAATGACAGACCCCCTTGAAAAGACGACCGTTTGAATAAAGGACCCCTCTTCATCTGAGACATAGATGCCAGTGAATATATACATATCCTATTATTACTATTATGCAACTGGCCACCACTGAAAAGGAAAACCACTGAAAAGCCCAGCATGAACTTGGCTGGCATTGCCATTTACTTTTTTGCTGTCGATTGCCTGTTTGAAGCAGTGGCGTCCCTATGGGGGGGCACGGGGGGGCACAGGCCCCCCCATTTTGGACCTGTGCCCCCCCAGGTGCCCCCCCATATGAACTTTCCAACTCTGGCGAAAATATACAATTAGTATAGTGGGTGCCCCCCCAGAGAATCACGTGCCCCCCCAGGTGCCCCCCCGCTCGAGACTCCCCAGTTACGCCACTGGTTTGAAGGAATAATGCAGTATATATATCGTCCATCTGGTGGTCACATAAATATTGCTTGCGATTCTAGTTTTTCCTCAAATGTTACATTGTGATGTATATATATACGTACCAGAAATTGTCGTCTGCTTGGGTGCTTTTCAAGTAGGCATACCATCTTTAATCATTTCCACCATTTATGATCATGACTTCTTGATGGTTGAAAATTCAATTTCAAACTTAATTCTCCTTTACGTCATCTGTTGTTCTCAACTGGTTATACGTCGACAATCATTGCAAAGTTTATCTCACCCCTTCTTGTGGTTACATCAACAGGGAGGGGTAGGGTGCTTCTTTTGCCCCAACTTGCTTAGAACCCCGTATACTTTTTTTTGTGGGTGAGGTTAGTCAATAAAAGTAATCATGCCAAATTTCAAGAAATTTTATTGATGCCTAGGTGTAGCACATTTGGATTGAAATTCGTCAAATTTCCTTAAAATTGTGCGATTTCTTGTGAATTACTAGGTTATCTACCATATTTTTTTCAATAGCCTTGAATATTGTTTAAGAAGATTTCTGGGTCAAAACAGCATTTTCCATCCATATCTTACTCATTTCTAAATTTAAAATCAGATTAAAGGCTCAGCTTATGTTCAGGAAGGCACTGTAGGTGGCAACACTGATTGCGTCGTCTATTAATGTCAAAGGCTCTAGGGGTGCTCCATCGCATCCGTCGCCAGGTTCCAGGCTACATCTTACTGCAGCTGTATAGTACACTGATTTTGTCGCACATAAATTATGCCTTATCTGCTTATGGTAGTAGTGACAATTGTAACATGAAACGTGTATTGACCCTGCAGAAAAAGGCCATACGTTGTATTACAAACTCACTATACAATAGCCACTGCAATCCGTTATTTGTCAAACACAAATTGCTGAATGTGCACGATCTGTATGCCATCAGTTGCTTGAAAGTGGCATACAACTTTAAACATAACAGACTACCAGTTTACCATACGACTGCATTAGCATCCCCAAACCAGATGGCTCTGACTACGAGACAGTCTCATGACTTCTATATACCAATGACGAGATCCAGAATTGCAAAGCAATGTCTCAAATATAAAATAGGTAGTATATGGAACTCACTTCCCTTAACATTGAAAGACTATGGAAAATCTGTTTATGCATATGCAAGTAAACTAAAAGCACACTTCCTCTCTAAGTATGATGTTGCATGTCAAATCCGAAATTGCTATATATGTCATTGATGTTTTAATTTGACCTTATTCTCCATCAGCTGAATCTATATCAAACAGAAGTTTTCATATTCGTAACATTAGCCTCACTTCATCTCATTCCTAACAAGAAAGGTGGCCTGAATTTCAGCTCCAGGGCTATCCAGGTCTCCTCACATTGGCACACCATAATAACAAATTTGCAAAGTTATAAAGAACCAAATAATTCATGTGATTGCTCGACCATTTAATAAGTAATGTGATGGCAAATTTATGATGATATTTGTACTGGTCATCTTGTTCTCGCTAATGTCAAATAAATATATATCGTATCGTATCGTATCATTATCATTAATTGTTGATAAAAAGACTGTTTTAGTATATATAGCATATTATACAACAAATAAAATTATTTTTCCCCTGATTACATGGTAACCTTTGTTAGAAATCAAACTTTTTCACTTCTGTGAATGCTTTTATCAAAATAAGGCTATATCTTGACGGAAACTAGAATTTCGATCATTTAAATGAGTTGAAAAATAAGAAGTTGCCAAGAGTTTCAAGATGCAGTGTGTTTTTTACACATTAAATCATTTACTTGTGACACTAGCAGTGACTTAATTAAAGTTTTGTAATGTGACCAACTGCACAGTACCTCACATGGTATAAGTGTGAAGGACATTTCTGAAGTTTTAAAGGCCTGCAAAGATGTCAATCATCAAATTCAGCAGATCCTTGGGATAGTCCTTTTGGGCAGCATTCTTAGTCATGTCAAGACACTAGGATCAAGGTATTTGTTTTACAAGAAACTGTGTCTACAATTCTTCTCAAAGGAAGCAGGTCTTGTTGAGCTTCATAGCTCATAGAGAAGATATTTGGAAAAAAATACTCTGAACTTGTTTTATCTTTCTGTGAGAGAGCACATATTTCCTGTCAGCCCGAAATAAGATGACTTTGGACTAAATTTATATTTAATGCTATGAGGAATTTCAGGTGTTACTGAAATAAAACATCAAGAGAGGAAAGACTCCTGCTACAGTGGCTGGGCACAGGACCATGAATATGTTCATCATTATATTTCTAGGAGAAAATTTACCCCAAAAAATATCATTCAGTGATTTAAATCCATTGTCAGTGGCGGATAGTGGTTTGCAGCCTTTCCTCAGTGAGCTGAAAGAGATTGTGGCCGACCTTTTGTAAAACTTCAGAAGGTACCCTAATTCTGATGATGTATTGATACTTGATCTTGTCTTGCTGTATTTCTACTCTTCAATTGCAACTAGCAATGACTTGAAAAGGAGGGTGCAACTTCTTATGCACTTTAGTTAGCTGTTGCTTGAGTAGAGTCTTGTCTTTATTTGACAATTATAAATAAATAGTGACAATTAAGACAAGACTACAGGCTTTTTTGCCTGTGCTCGCAGCATTCAAAAAATTAAATGATTCGTCAAATGTGAGGTATTTGTGTATGCGCCTTGGTTGAATTCAACTACAACCCAAGCAATGACCTTGTACTGTGCAATAACATCATCAAGTTATTAACAACTCACTCCACAATTTGGGAAGCTGAGCTGAAAGTACTGAAACATCGTCTCTGTTTTCTGGTTCCTGACGTGATTGGTTTGACACTGTTTGATGATCACTTGCGTACTGATGAGAAAAACACATACAATAAGTTAGTGCAAGAAATATTAAAACAACCATAAAAGGTCCGACATCAAAAGCCTTAAATTCCTTTCCTGAATTGAGGGAAAATATGAACCTTTGGGTTAGTGATTGCAGACTTATGGCTAAACATTGTTTCTTTAATTAAGATTGAACCATCCTTTTTGGAGATTGATAGCTATTGATGTACACATCCGAACCTTCTGAATGACAATATGATGACAGATGCATATCAGGGTAAAAGATCTCCAGCGCCTTTAGGGTTACAAATGACTGTGCAGAAAGAGGGTAAAAATGGAAGCAGATTATTAAGATCAAGAAAGGAAGATCGATTTCAAAATGAACTACAAGTATGGTCGACAATTCCTGAATTATCGCCAAAATCACAGAAAACAGCGCAAAATTGATGTTGTACACCTATCATATTGATGACCCTGGCAAGTGGTACCTAGTACTTAACTGACCTCTATCTTTCCCAAATGGTGTCTGTACTTCATTTTGTATGTTTAAATCTGATTTATCATGCAAACCATGTTATCTCTTGATTGGCTATTTCTTTGCTTTTCTCTCGAAATTACGAAAAACGACAAAATTTTAATTGAAATGTGCTACACCTAGGAATTCTTCAAATTTCATGAAATTTCAGAAAAATGGTCTACATTGATAACCTCATCACCAAAAAAAAGTAAGGTTGGATTCAGAAAAAATTTCAATTTTGGGGGGCAGAAGGAGCACCCTAGGGAGGGGCAATACTTGTGATATATATAGTTTATACATAACTGGCCTGGATGCATTTTACACATGTGATATATATACATCATTTGGTCTGGACTTTCCTGCATATTCATGTATTACACTCTGTCATGTGATATATGTCAACTGGTCAAGACTTTTCCCTCATATTAGGCCTATTCATGATGTGTAAATTGTGTATGCATCAATTGGACTTCCCCTGCATGTTACACATGATATACATCAATCGGTCTAGACTTTATATATTATTTTAAAGGTTCATATCCCTACGACATCATTCATACAATAGAAAGACAAACTTCTACTTCAAGAGTCACTAATATAGGTGAGTTCCCCCGTGGCCTAATTGGTAAGTGCACTTGTCAACTGGCTTTGAGGGCGTGGGTTCAAATCTCACCCCGGGAACTCACTTTAGTCCGAGCCCATGGGACATTAAATGGAGGCGGGTTGTATCCAGTATTCTATTCTGGGGCAACTGAAAGACCCTTGGCATCCCTGAATTAATAGGGTATGTGCCAGACTCACAGTCTTCTCATCTCATCATCATACGGCGATCGCCTGCCTCGATATAGCCCACTAAGGTGCTGCAGAGGCATAAAACACAAACAAACAAACGCTAATATAGGTGAAGCTTAATAATTAATGCAATTTGGGATTGGGTATTTTAAAAATTGTTTTGCTTCAATAGTTGAATTGATCTGCATGGCATGCATTTAGCTGCATTTGTATTTAGCTTTATCTAGGTAAATTGTTACTAATTCACAAACAACGCTAGTCTATTGTAAAGTTACCTTTCAAGCTACAAGGTTTATTAGTTTATATCAAAATTTTGTCATAAAAAATTTAGCTAAATTTTGAAAGGGTATCTTGGTATTCATGTTCCTGATTTGAAGGCTCTGTCTTTCTGTAAATTTTTTATTTGGCTAAGATACTTGCTCATTTTTCCATTTTCATAATATTGTTGAAATGTTTGATTTGTCTAATCAGTATTTTTGAATTAGAAGCAATTTACCCATCTAAACCCCAACATGACATGGATTCATTTAATTTTGAATTTGCTTATGCTTAACACTAAAACTGTGCATGGCATTTTTTAAGCTTCTTCCTTGTCTTCCTGCATTAGCGCGCATGGTTCCCTTTCCAATTTTATTCTCGCATCCATAATATGTAAACTTAAGATGGTTTGTGAGCATGTTTATTTACTTATTTGTGTTAGATAAGAATTGTAGTAATATTCCATTTTCTAATATCAATTCAAAAAAATAATTGGTGTACTTGTATTTTCATACATTTTGTAAAATTGTCATTTATTTTAATGCAAATATATAAAACTACATGGTATTTGAAAATTAATAATTTTTTTCGAAACAATAACATATTTACACTGAATTCTGTTTCATTGCATGTTTTATGCAGTATAGGCTATGTTTTACCTAATACTTATTTGCAATATTTATTTTCTTCCTTAGTGATGGCAAAATTGAAATTCCCGTCAACGCCCCTGATACCATTACTTCTTGGGTACTCAGTGCTTTTGCCATCAACCCTGAGCTTGGCCTGAGTGTTGCCTCCACTGCTAAGGTAATGTTGTGTAATTTCATTTTGACCAGTTATAAATCTTTTTTATTTGGTTTCTTTAATATTTGAGCTTGAGAAGGAAATACTAAAATTTGTAGAGAAAATTGCAAAAACCAACCAATTAGAGCAATCCTTATATCGAGCTATGACGTCACAAAGCTTTCCTAGTAGGCTTACAGTTCAGGGTGCCCACTCTTCTTATAATTCCTTTTTATATGAAATTTTGATGACCTCTTTTGTTTCCAAAATGAAGTTTTAGGCACATTTTTGTTCATGACAAGGATTTAGGCTTAGGGTGGAAGCTGCTTGGACATTCTGCTTTTATTTTGCAACAAATTGTTCTTATATTGTCCGGGAAATGCAGATAAAATCCTTGTATGTTTTAGATAGAAAAAATTGCTACTTTCCTAATACATTTTATGCGGTGTTGGGTGGACACCCTGGATATCTCAAAATTGTCTAGTGTATCACCTTTATTACGTAAAATGACCTACAATGTTTGGCCAACAGCTGACATATTTGGGAAACCAAAAGTGCTTGTGTGAGTTAACCTCTGCTTTGAACCCTTGGATTCTTGTTCTCTTGCAGACAACCGTCTTCCAGCCTTTCTTTGTGCGTCTGAGCATGCCTTACTCGGTAGTGAGAGGAGAACAATTCGCTCTGAAAATCACCGTCTTCAATTACTTGCCTAGTGGACAAGATGTAAGTATTGCGGTGTTTAAGCTGTGCTTTTCCTCCGTCTGCCACAATGGCCAATTTTGAGTTAAATGCACATGCATGTGGCTGATTTGTAAATTAAGATTTATATAATAAGAATTAATTATTACGCTCTAGTACTGCGCACTGGAGATTCATTTGGAAATTAGAAATAGAAAGTGCATTATTTGTTACCGAAGACTTACATTAAGATCTAGACATTTTGAGGTTAACATTTTTGTAATGTATTGTACATATATATACCTGCCAATTATCATTAAGGTTCTTCTATTCCAGGTTTCTCTAGTTATTGATGAGTCTGACAAATTCAAAGTGGTGGTTGGAAACGCTACTCTCTCAAATTCAAGGGTCGAGAAAAGGAAAAAGGTAATATACAAATATTGACTGGTCACACGGGCATTAGTGAAGTCTAATTACCAGAGGGTGTGTTTGTGACATATATTTCTTTATTATTATCTCTCCAGGTCCAGTCCCAGGGAACAGCCACAGAGGTCATTTGGGTCGTTCCACAGGCCTTGGGTCAAATACCAATCCGTGTGTCTGCAACTTCTGGCCAGGCAGGAGATATTGTCATCAGGAAAATCTTAGTCAAGGTAAGCATTAAAAACAAGGGCTCAAGTCGGCCTGGGTCTATCATGTTGGACGGCTGTTTCAGTCGTCTTTCACCTCATTGCCATGTCCTCCTTCTATCCTAATTAAACGACCAAGTGGCAAGTGCATTATAAATACATGGTGATTTTAATATGTTCATGCTAATTAAGCACCTGTTGAGGCCATGATTCATGAATTTACTAAAACCTCACCTAAGACATCAATGTCTTCAAATGTTTTCAATATTGAGGATGCGTTCTGTATCATAAATTATTATAATTTAAACTTATTCTAGGCTGAAGGTGCCCCCAAGACCTACTCAGAGTCAGAGTTCATGGAGGTGCAAAGTGGTAGTCCTACCATCTTAAAATTCTTGCCTGATATCCCTGAAAATGCTGTGCCGGGATCTGGCAGAGTTGTCATCAATGTTGTTGGTGGGTAGTTAATACACATTTCAAATTTATGACTATCTTTGACCTAAATGTGGTTTGCTGGAAGTGAAAAATGATCACAGGTCAAGTCACCATTGCTTTGCAAGATTAGCATGTGTTTTTTCCATGCAATTTGAAGAAAAAAATAGTGCAGTGGTTTTCTTTTAAGAAAGAGGTGGGAGATTTGAGCAAATTGATGGTCTGCGAAAATGACAAATCAGTCTTGAAAAAGTAGGGAATTTCCATAAGCGGAACTTGTGGGAACCCTGCTGAATAACAATTATGATAAAATAACATGCTTTTCTTTGGTTTGCAGGAGATATCATGGGATCAGCTATGGAGAATCTGGAGGACTTAGTAAAGATGCCCTACGGATGTGGAGAACAGAATATGGTTAATTTTGCACCTAATATTTACGTCCTTCAATACTTGACAGTCACAGGGCAGGACGAGCAGGCCGTCAAGGACAAATCTATCAAATTTATGGATATTGGTAAGAATGTTGTTTTGCTATGCCTCCTATTCTGTTCTTATATTCTGTTCTCTGAAATATTTCAATTCTATTAGGCTTACTAGGTTAAAGGAATTAGGGCTAATGACCCAGCTAGTGGTCCTAGAACATGTAGAAGATAGAATACAAGGCGACTTTATGGAAATTTATAAAATCATGCATGGCTTTAAGGGCATAGACAAAATCTTACTAATTCGCAAACACGCTACTATCTGAGGCTCTTGATGGGGGAGTATGAGGAACATGGAATTGAAAAGTAAAATGGCTAAGAGGCAGAAGGACACAAAACTCCATCCAGAGCCTCATATCTTCACCTCAAGAAATATGACAGCTCTAGTCCACAGGGTTCCCACAGTCATGGAAAGTCATGAAAAAATAGTGGTCATGGAAAATTCATGGAAAATAAAAATAGTTTGAAAAGTCATGGAAAATTCAAATTTTGACTACAATTCGCGCTAAAATTTAACACATTTGGGGCTTATGGTAGTTGGATGGTTGATCGGATGGCCGGACAGTGAACGATAGTCATCGCAAGAATTCGTTTCGTGGTGAATCTCAACCTCAATGAGTAAGACATTAGTCATGGAAAATCCGACAATTGGTCATGGAAAGTCATGGAAAAGTCAAGGAATTCCCGTTGTAAGATTTTGTGGGAAACCTGACTCCAATATATGGATAAAAAAAGTTCTCGTTGACTGTTTGCTGCTCCTTGATATCGTTGCATTACTACTATTTGGTACTTAGCCTATATATTGGACTTGAACACCGAAATGATGGGAGTAAAAATTCATTAATAATTGACAACCATTATATTTTCAGGTTACCAGCGTGAGATGACCTATAAAAGGAAGGACCATTCGTTCAGTGCTTTTGGGGACATTGATAAGGAAGGAAGCACCTGGTGAGAATTTAAATTGATTTTTTCAGCTTGAGCACTTGCTCAAGCCGTTGTCAGGGGAGTTGACAGAGAGAACATTTGGTAAAAAGCCCAATTTTGGAACTTTTATTTCATGAACAGTAGCAGGCTAGCAGCAGCGATGGGCTCAATTGTCCATGACTGATAGGTGTCTATGCCATGTTGCTTGGCCACAACAGTCACAGAAGATACCACTCAATCTATTGCAATGAAACTTTCTTCAAAATGGTGTTTCATCTCAACAGCAAGCCGCCAGAGGCACATTTCAAACATCACAACGTTTATTAGCATTGAAAATGCTCCAGCTTTCAAACCCATGGATTTTTGTTTTTCTCATAATTTTGGTTTGTCCAGGAGTTAAATATTTTCTGTCTGTCTGTTTATTTCATCTGCCAGGGTTCTCAGTAACTTAAAAGTTCTTGGACTATCTACTAGAATTTACCCACTTCTACCGTATCTATTTGAAATTAATTCTGCATTTGACATTTACAGGTTGACGGCATTTGTGATGAAGTGCTTCAGTCAGGCCAAGGACTTCATCAAGGTCGAAGAAAAAGTTTTGAAGCAGAGCTCAGAATTTCTGATGAAGGCCCAGAATAGTAATGGAGAATTCAGGAAGATCGGAATGGTCCACCACAAGTCCCTCAAGGTACGGGGATTCACTTTACTCATATTTAGGCCAGGCATAATTGATCTTTAGCTTCTCAGATCTCCTCAAAGCACTAAGGTTGGTTGGTGGGACGAAAATAAAGCTGAAGTCTCAAGTTTATAAAAATCATGGGCAAGCTCAATAGTGTTTTCGTCACGAGTGCAGTCACCTTATGTTTGTTATGAGCTTGTGATGAGTAGATATACAGAGTGTGAAACCAGCATTTCACCCATTTTCCTGGGCTGGTTTGCCCTCAAATTGACAGAATTAAAAGCATTGACCAAGTCCTACCTGTTGTTTTTCTTGCTCCATGCATCTGCCTTGTTATTTAAGGAAGATCAAAGTTGGATGTCACCTCCATATTTTGATGAATACCTAGACCTGTACGCCGCCGCCAATTTGCGGCTCAGCCGCTGGAAAAGAGGCAAGCCAGCCGCCACTAATCACTTTGACTAGCTGGCCAGCCGCCGCCGATCTGTTTGCGCCGACTTTCCGCCGATTAGAAGGAGGCAATTAATCCATGCAGTGCTGTGCTGTGCTGTGCTTTTCAGGCTTCCTGACAGGACTTGGCAGTGCTGATGGCATTTAGGAGTCCAGTGGAGATTTCTTTAAGTGTAATTAGATACAATACAATGCAAGGGGGTTCCCTTCGGTCAGGTGTGAACTCCTAAGTGCAATCAGCCACTCCAATTTGTTTGATGGGGCTCTCTCAGGTCAGGGTAGCCATTTGGGGGGTAAAAACACTGGCCTTTAACCACAGACAGCAGGTGACTACTTAATACAGGTGTAAAACAATGCACAGTCAGTTGGGAGGAATTGAAAGTGGCTGCTTATAGCAGGTGGCTGCTTAATAGAGGTTGCTCCTCAAGCAGGTTTGACTGTAGATACTAGATATATTATAAATTTTCAACAATATCATTCATAGTGATTATGTTTACTGTATTTTGACCAATGTCATGAAATTCATTTTGGTTGCTTAATCATTGCAAGTATTACATGAAGTATAAAACTATAAAAAGCAGCAGAGTTTTGATCAATCCTCTTCTAAAACCACAGCTAGTTTTAGACTCAAGTCCCTGTGAAAAGTGTTCATAAGTTCTCTTTTAGCTTCTGTGGATACCGTTTGTATTGTCTTTCCTTTGGGTCCTAGGGCATATTTATAATCTCTCTTTCGTTTGCACACAATGTCAAAAGCCGCACGCAAGTAACCAGACTCATCCTCCTCCCATATGACCAACCTAACTACGATTGAATACGGGATTTCTTTGGGCAAGTGTTCGAGTAGTTTCTCTCGTACTCAGTCTACGGCTATTCGTATGGGGTTCTGGTCGGTGACGACTTCATCCGAATACTTCCATTCTCCCGGCTTAGCCACAGAACATAAGTAATCCCTGATATCTTCTATCCCGTCTCCGTTCAAAGCGGACACCATGAAGATTTGCTTGAAGTGCTCCCATCCTGACTTATCCCGAGTGGCATACTTTGCATCGTCTAACATCTTACGATAAGTCTTCCACCACTCCAACTTATCATTCTCCAATGGAACTTGCAATACATCTTGATTACTTACACCAGTTACACCACTTTGATCATGCCCTACTTTCTCAGAACTATATATAGCCACATTTTCTGAATTATTTTCATCGTTTCCAAGGTTGTCTTCACCTTCTATTAATTTATTGACGTCTAGCTTTTTGTCCTTGGCGATGTGTTTCCAGTTCTTAGTGTTATTAACCAGACCGTCTGTTAGTCTTCTCGTTGCATTTAGTAGTTTTGTTTTCGGATTCACCAAATCGACTTTGTTGATGACTAAGATTGATGGTTTATGACGGAAGACGTGTAGAACTTGGAGCACCATCGGATCGAGTCTCTCTCTGCCCCAAATAGGGCTGCCGTCCACCACGACCATCAATAAGTCTGCGTCCACCAGAGAAATATGAGGGTCAATCAGCAACGACTCTTCCAGGTTGTGTCTGAAAAGAAAGAGAAAATTTGTTTAAATGAAAATATGCTTTAATAGTACTTACAGTGCCCCCTGTAAGTAAGTGAAACGTGTGAAATGGTGCCATTGCATCAATGCTAAACATCCTCACGAAAGATCCTTGTGGAAGCATCAATTCTTATCCGATGAGAGGAAGACATATTGGGTCATAAAAGCGGATATGTGAGGCATGTGGGATAACAATGGCAGACAATTTGCTCTGGTGTGGTCGGATTTAGGTATGGGTCAAAATCTTTGATAAGTAAGTGAACCACCCTTCCCTATTAAATAACATTGGGCCTGTGTTTCACTTACTTATCAAAGACTTTGACCCATATTAACTAACTCCGACCAGAGCAATGAAAATTGTCCGCCATTTTTATCCCACATGCCTTACATATCGGCCTTTTAATATGACCCAATATGTTTTCCTCTCATCGGATGAGAATTCATGCCTTCACAAGCAGTTTGGTTGAGGATGTTTAGCATTGATGCAATGGCACAATATCATACGTTTCACTTACTTACAGGCGGCACTGTACTTGTCATTGCTGGTGACAGATTGGTTTACTTTACAATAATTTTCAAACTTTTATATATATATTTATATATATTTATTTTGTTTTCACAATCATTTTTGTTAAAATATACTATTTGAATTGATGAAAAGTGTTGAATGACAGTCTGGTGAAAACGAGCACTGCATGCTGCTGCGGCCTGGCAGAAAAGTTAGTTTTGTATGCTTCAGCATTGAGCTCCAAAGAAATAGTTCCAATTTCATTGCACATTCACAAAATTTCTATTCAACATTGATGTATACCAGAGTCAGACTCTGCAATCACATTCTCTAAGGATTTAGACAAGGCCATCAGCACACTCAGTCAAACCAGCTGTTATTGAGCCAGTGGCGTAGCTACAGGGGGGGCAGGGGGGCGGTGCCCCCCCCCCTTGGCTCCATCCTGACCAGAAAAAAAAATTATTAGAGTCAAGTAGGGTAAATCCGTCCACTTTTGGCTAATACTATATTCCCAGGACAATGGGAGTAGATATGAAAATAAAAATTAGTCCCTTGGATGGGGTTTATTCCGTACTATCATCAGCAGCCAAAAAAAGTCAAATATTTAAATATTTTTGCTGAAACCATGGCAACAAAAAATGAAGGTCAGGGCATCTAAATCCGTCCACCCTGCTGGTAAATCCGTCCAGCAAGGATGGTAAATCCGTCCACAGGGCTTAACATATCTTGTTATTTTTTCAAATGTTGCAATTTATTAACTTTCAGAAAGGATTTTGTGTGGATTGTAGAATAATAGGATGCTGATTGCACTTACAGCAGAAGTATTAAATAAGATAGGTCAAGTTGACAATCAAGAATTTCAATTTACTGCCTCAAGTATAATTGAAAAACCCTTAAAGCCCAATCAAGTGGTCTAATTGTTCAATATAGTTTCTGTGATCAGTGTTATGCCATTTATAGATATTAAAAGTCATAAAAGTACTTTAAAACCCCATTTGAGAGTGGGTGGACGGATTTACAATCACCTATTCAAGCCAATTTTAAAATAATGATGGCAATTCCGTCCACTTTTATTTCCATAGTATCTCCTTTCCAGATGTTGCAATGAAGTTAATTTAACAAATCTTACAAAAATAATAAAATTCTAAATCTCAATCATCAATTTTTTACTTCCAATTCTTTTTTTGTTGATGGAAAAAGACCAACAAGATTATTGCCATCCACTACACAAAATGGCTGTGATGACGTCACAGGTTTCCATTGTATTTTGTCCTCTCTTTTAAATGGACTGAAATATCATTTGAAATGCTTTTAACACAAAAACACGGCAAAATTAGTTGAAAAACTTGTTTCTCCTGCTTTTAAAACTCACACAACTGTAATAAATGTGATTGTATGCCTATATTAGAGGGTGGACGGATTTACCCTCCTGGACGGATTTACCATCCCTGACCCTACACTGTCATCAAACGTTGTATTTTGCCGATATGATGTCGTGATAGTCATCTCAGTCCAGATAAGATTGATTACCTGACATGTTTTAAAGATTATTGGCTTCTTTCTTCTCTATCGAGATTGCAATTTTCTATCATTTTGATAACCTAAAAAAACTGTATTTATTAAGTTGCCTACTGGCTTCTATAAGGATAATGACTTTGGACCTCTACCCTTTACCTTGTCATCAACACTGTCTTTTTTACCAGGCCTGTAGATCACTTAGTAAGTTAATTAGTCAAATTTTGCTGAATTTGTCAAATTAAAAGAGGAATCACATGTCCCACATCAATTGCCTTTGTATGAGAATTGTTCCCCCAGTGACTCCAAAAAGCTACATGTCAGGGCATGATATGAAGACCTTTTGCTTCAGAAACGTCCACTAATCATTGAATAGAAGGCAGTTGAAATTGGGAGTTTTTTAGAGGATATCAAAACATGGTTATCTGTGTCGTTGAGCAAAAATTAGCAGTTATTGATATAGGCCTACTTATACTGGCCAAGATTTATGGGGGCATTGAAAATGAATGAGTGACTTGTGTAGTTCGTCTGGCATTTTCAAATAACTATCTATGACTGTTGCTATCAGTAAATTGAATAACTTATGACAAAGTTTTCCAAGGAGTTCAGTCACATGTAATCTCAAGGGGGGGGGTTGGAGTTTTTGTCGCCTCTGTCGTGAAATAAAAATTTCCCACCGATAAATATTTATATGACTTGAAAATGTTGCCCCCCCCTGGAAAATTTCCTGGCTACGCCACTGTATTGAGCTGTCAAACCAGCTGTCAGTTGAGCCGTCAAACCAGCTGTCAAACTAGCTGTCAAACTAGCTGTCAGACTAGCTGTCAGACTAGCTGTCAGACTAGCTGTCAAACTAGCTGTCAAACTAGCTGTCGAACTAGCTGTCAAACCAGCTGTTATTGAGCTGCCAAACTAGCTGTCAAACTAGCTGTCAGTTGAGCTGTCAAACTAGCTGTCAGTTGAGCTGTCAGACTAGCTGTCAAACTAGCTGTCAGACTAGCTGTCATTCTTGGCTGTCATTCATGGCTGTCAGTCTTGGCTGTCGGTCTTGCTAAACACCAATGACACTTGCCTTTTCTTGATCAGTGAGTTGATGAGCCCAGGGGTGTCAAGGAAAGCCACCTGGACATTTTCTTGAGTGAACACACCAAGTGTTTTCCGCCTGGTTGTGTGAACTTTGGCACTGACAGAAGAGAACCTGCGCCCCAAAATCCTGTTGGCAAGAGTGGATTTTCCTGCATTTGGTGCTCCAATGATGGACACATTCAGTGAGTGAGGGTTGTCAGGTTGCTGGGGTTTTTCATGCAGACGAATTTTCATCTCTTTTTGGGTCAGTGGAATTTGTTGGAGTGTCAGCAAACGTTGGGTCCATTTTGAGAACGATTTTTGCTCCATAAGCTGTCGACATGTCCTGAGTGTAGATTAATAACTCCGCACACCCTACATAAGTTCTTATTTGACAAAAGTCGTCTTAAAGTCCAGACAGCCATGTCAATCCTCACTCTTGTCAAGTTTTGACAACCACATTTTCCAAACTTTTACGACATGCTGCTAATATTTACTATGCTGCTAATATTTACTATGACAGGTCTCCGGCTTATCTCAAGGAGAATTTTACGAAACATCTTCCCAGGTATAACACCCGATCCGGATCTTCCAATTTCAAAATTCCTCACTCAAAAGGCATTGACTCTACTTTCTATATTAATGGCGTTAAGGATTGGAACGGTTTACCAGAGAGCATAAAAAGCATAAATAGAAAGAAAGGTTTTAAAAAAGCTGTCAAAAAACATTTAAGAGAACGAAGCAGAGACAAATTTATCTCTGAATTTATTTATTTCTAAATTAATATGCTGCTATGCCTCTTGGCCTGAACCGGACCGTCCAAAAAATTTATAAAAATTTAAATTTAAATTTAAATTCTAGGACCCCAATGGAAATAAGTCCTATTCTCTGGACTTTTTGGGTGTTATCCTGGGAAGATGTTTTACCATATACACGCAGTCAAAACTTTAAAAAAAACTATTATAAATCAAAAACTCAAACCATTTCCATCATGTTTTTATTCCGTCTATTCATGTCATTTATGTATATATTAATTTTTCCAAATAAAGCAAATCAAAAAAAAAAAAAAATCAGTTTGTTTACAACCACCAGCACCCCTAGCGGCGGAGATCGACACTTCAGTTTCCCGCCAAAAGTATGCCACATGCTCTACTTGTTAGCAGCATCTTTTAGTGACCTTGGCATCTTAGCTGTGTTATCCCAAGGAATCCAAATAATGACATTATGAAACCATGACTGCTGGCTGTTGCAATATACCTATCAACTCTAAACAATTATCTAGGATGGAAAATAAAAATAAATTGTTTCATGTACCTGAAATCTATATTCCCCAAATATATCAGGTTGTTTTAATTTATTTGAAGTAGTTACACCTTCATAGAAAAATACTTTTGGATTCAAATAAGATAAATTTTAAGAGTATGAATATTTGTAAAGAAAAATGTATTTAATTACAATTAGCTATGATTGAGCATTTTAAAGCATTGGTAAAATGCCAACTGCTTACAAGTTTAAACCAAACAACATCAGTTCTATTGCTTGTGGCAATGTTATGTCACGAAAACCCTAAAACCAATCTTTCAGTTGTTTGTTGTGTTTATTTCTTGTACCATATTAATTTTGTCAAATATTTTTATTTTAGGGTGGAGCTGGTAAAGGTGTGAGCCTCACAGCCTATACGGCAATTGCTCTATTGGAATTGCAGCAGGTTATCCCATCTGATCAGGTGAGTGCTTTCAGACAGATATATATTCCTGGAATTGTGTTTTCATTAGTCATGGAAGACCTTAATTAAATAAATTCTGTGTTCTGTATGGCAACATATTTTTAACTAAAAAGAAAAAGTGTTTAGACTTAAGTTATTCCTAACAAAATAGGGGGAGGCCCTGGGAAAGTTAGCTCAGTGATAGCCTGCTGGGCTGTTAGTAGCTGGGTCCTGGGTTCAAATCCAGCTGTTGCTGAGTCACCTGGACCCATGTTGGATGGCAGTTTCAATCATCCTTCGCCTCATTGCTGTGTCCTCCTCCTGTCCTAATTTGCCTTCTAAGTGCATAAATATAGGATGTAAAGCCTCAATCATCCATCCATCCTCCTTATTTAAACAAAAGGTTTTCATAAATTTGAATTTAGTTGCAGCTGGAGCAGTCAATTAAGAAGGCTGTGACATACTTGGAACGTTGTATTGAAAGCATAAAAGACTATGCATACACCTTGTCCATAGTGGCCTATGCTCTTGCTTTTGCTATGCTCTCAACCAGCTCAATGCCTTGTCTACAGAGAGAAGTAAGTCCAACATTAGTTGTTGTATATTTTTTGAAAATTAAATAATTCATGCATGAAAATAACTCTTGCCTTCCATGTTGTCTCGTGTTATATGCATGGAAAACAACACCTTATGAATATTCTAAGGTCACCATCTGACCTTTAGATTTTGTTATACATAAGTTTATTTTGTGTAAATTTAACTTATGCTAATGCAGAAAAATGATTCAAAATGTATTGCCTACAATCCTGAAAAATCTTTCAAAACATTTTGATTAGAATGTGTTTTCTGAAAGTGTCCTTTTGTTGGTGTTTTCTTTGCAACGTTCTGTATTCCTTTGATATCAATATGACCTTACATGACAGACAAACTGCCGAAACCATGCTGTAGGGTGCTCACATTGGACTGTTCTGGAAGTGCATTAGCTTAGTCTGCATTGCCAGGGGCGCATCTAGAAATGACCTAGGGGGGGGGGGCATTGGGCCATGCCCCCCCCTCAGGCCATCTCTAGATGCATACGCCATTGTGCATTGCTTCTCAATCTCCGTGATTGAACTATTTGAATAATTTCAAAACTCTTCCTGTGTGCAATGTTAAACTACATAATATGTCATAGACTCATTGGGCGCAATCTATATTCTACCACAATTTCTTTATTCCAGAGGGTATGAGGTTCTGGTCGGACCCCAATGCCCAAAGTTATGCAGACATCAAACCCTGGGAGAGGTATTACGCCACTCCACCCCTGGATGTTGAGACGGCCTCTTACGCATTGATGGCCACTTTGGTGCAAGATGGCGATGGCGTGCCAATCGTCAGGTGGTTGACCTCTAGGATGAACCCCCAGGGCGGCTTTTACAGCACTCAGGTAATGTCCCAGCAGCCTGAAAACAAGAGGAGGGGGCGGTTAAGTCACTGAAAATTTTCCCATGTTAAAGTTAATTTGATATTGGAGAATGTGTTGGTCTTAAGCCTCAGACCTCCAAGAAGTACATATCTCAGCATGCTAAGGTATGGTGCGGTGGTTAGCACATCTGCCCTGTTCCCAATGGATGAGGGTTGAATCACATTCTGGTCCGAGCAGATTACTGTGGTATAGAAATTACATAAAGTCAGAATATATTTTATACTTTGACAGCTCGTCTCCTTCTAGATGCGAGTGATATGTAGCCTATATTGCAAATGAGTGTGATTATATTGCTGCTATTGGTAGTTTACTAACTGTAGTATTACGGCTATTTTCAGGACACAGTGATGGGTCTGGAGGCTCTTGGCAAGTTTGCAGAAAAGATTTATTCATCAGTGAACGTGAACGTGGAAGCCTTGGCCATGAATGACGCCCACACGTTTGACATTGTCACCAAAAGGAACTCTGCCCTTGTTCAAGTCTATGAGGTATGTACTTCATTAAATCAATTGTGCTTTTTAACCGGCCTAACAGCGGAGGCCGGTTAATACAGGAGCTGTAAATGGATCAGGTGAAACCATAAACATTAGGCATAAACTGCAACCACACAAGCTTGCAACCACAACCAGATGTAAACCACGTTTGGCGATGACAGACAAGTTTTTTCTGACAAGGTTTTCAAGAAATCATCGAATGGGAAATAAAGTCATCAACGTGTCAATTTGGTCAGATAGTTTTTTACCGACCTAACGTCGGTTATTAGAGGGGGTGGGTAGTGAAAGGGAACTCATGTAAACCATATCTATGTGTCCATTTGTCCATATCTTGTCAACATGAGTAAGTGTCCATTTGTGACCTTAGTTTTAAACGGAGAGTAATGAAATTTGGCACAGGTATGGTACTGTGGGCATGGATCGGGGACATGTCGAGAAATCCAAGATGGCGGCCATTTTGTGGTGGCCATTTTGGCAGCCATCTTTCTTCATTCTTGAACTGCCCATTGTGACCTTAATATTTCACTTGCAGTTATGAAATTTGGTACAGGTATGGGACTCTGGGTATGGATGAGGAACATGTCGAGAAATCCAAGATGGCAGCCATTTTGTGTTGGCCATTTTGGCAGCCATCTTTCTTCATTCTGGAACTGCCCATTGTGACCATAATATTTCACTTACAGTTATGAAATTTGGTACAGGTATGGGACTCTGGGTATAGATTGGGAACATGTCGAGAAATCCAAGATGGCTGCCATTTTGTGGTGGCCATTTTGGCAGCCATCTTTCTTCATTCTGGAACTGCCCATTGTGACCATAATATTTCACTTACAGTTATGAAATTTGGTACAGGTGTGGGACTCTGGGTATAGATTGGGAACATGTCGAGAAATCCAAGATGGCTGCCATTTTGTGGTGGCCATTTTGGCAGCCATCTTTCTTCATTCTTGAACTGCCCATTGTGACCTTAATATTTCACTTGCAGTTATGAAATTTGGTACCGGTTTGGGACTCTGGGTATGGATTGGGAATATTTTGATAAATCCAGGATTGCGACCATTTTGTGGTGGCCATTTTGGCAGCAATCTTTTTTCATTTATTGAACTGCTCATAGTGACCTGAATATATTTCGCTTAGAGTTATAAAATTTGGGAACAGGTATGGGCCTGTGGGTAATGGGTATGGATCAGGGACATGGCAGCCATCTTTCCTTTTTTTAGAAGTCTGTTCAAACTGCATTGATTCTCTACTATTAGTCAAGCATCTTCCAATCAACTATTTCTCCTATCTTCCAATATCAGTTGCTCTGTGGTTTAAGCAATGGCACCTTCAATTTCATTGCGTTAGGTCGGTTTTGAATCCGCGTATTCTTGTTGTCGTTTATTGGTTAATTACTTATTACAACGGCATTGATTATTGCAAATATTGCACTTGATCACTTCCTGATTCTACTATATTTCTTTAATTAAGACATGAGAATGTTTTATCGCTTTAACTTTTATTATTGAAGAATGACTACTGAATTTGCAGGACTCCACTGATTTTACAAATGTGTATATATTTGTTTTTTGAAAATAAATTCTTAATTTTTTCAATTTAGGCTCCAGCTGAAGCTACGGAGATCACAGTAACTGCAATGGGAGAGGGAGCCGTGGTTGTTCAGGTTAGTTTTACTCTTAAAATGAAAGTCATTACACCTTAGTTTCAAACTCGCACTTGCTCGGATTCTCAGAGGGAATCCGTCACTCGTATATGCTATGAATCATGGGAAAAATCGTCATTGGTCACTAACCGTTGCAACGACCGCCATTAGGAAACGTTGTAAACAGGCCAGCCATGCTGCTGTTGTTCAGAAAATTATGTAGGGATTGTCAGCCATGTTTCTCTTTGCCAACATCATCAGCAACATGAACTTGTTGTTTAGGTGTGCTTCGGTAACACCATCCATTCACTGCAGTGAAGAAACCAAAGGGCATTTCGGAACTATTTCTTGTGTAGAACCACAATGTTTACATGCGTGCTAAGGCCATATTCATGCTTCCCATCAAAGTGAAGCGTCAAGTGCGATTGCCAGTTCTAGCGAACTGGCTCTGCACTAGGGCGAGTATGCCTAAGTTTAAAATATATTGCATATTACTTTTTATTAAGTCACGCTATAATATTATAAGTCAAGAGTTGGGATTTGGGGTTAAGAGTCATGGAGTCCAAGGATTTTGGGAGGAGTCAAAGTGAAGTCACATTGCAAGTGAGCTTCGAGTTGAGAGTCAGAAAATATGGTTATGACTCCCAACTTCTCGGAATAATTGTATGATCTTGTGTATTTCAAAAGTTATTGAAAACAAATTTGGATTAGCAGTGATTAGATAAGATATAAGAAGGGTGCAAGGCTTTTGAATCGCAGTTAAGAGTTGGGAGTTGGGAGTCGGAGGTTTTGGTCTTTTGGACCACCATGGAAAAACTGTCGGAAGTCATATTCAAGAATCAGAATATGGCCAGTAGGTGGAGTTGGGAGTCATAGTCATACCTCATTGACCTGACTGAGTCCCGACTCACGACTGCACAGCTCTGAAATTCATTACAATACTACAGATGCTTGGATGGATTGCATTGGATTGGTGACATTCCAATTTCACTGTTTTAAAAGAGTTCAATAAGGCAAGGTTAATGTTTGGCAGGGCATAATCCAGCCAGAAGTGGTAAGTTGTATTAATAGTGACAGAAGAGAAAAGTGCTAGAGAGAAGGTCATAAGGACTCTTTTATTAAGGAGATTCCATGATATCAAATTTTTATAGACGTCTAGATTAAATTCACAGAACAGTCAGACCAATATTAGCCGTTAATTAAGGGATGCATTGATGGTTTTCTATTATTTCAGATGACGGTCTCATACAACATGATGGACGAAAAGAAATCGAAAGAATTTGACCTTGACGTCAAGAGTAGTTACGACAGCAATTCTGTGACTGTGTCCGTGTGCATGTCGTAAGTACAACTACTGATGATTTTATTGTTCTAAAGCTCAACGCTGCTTAACTATGTTGACTAGACTTCTAAATCACTGACTGATGTGAAGTGCCAGCCTGTCATTGAAGTAGGCGATCAAATGTTCTAAATCTCACTGATGAGCCAGTCTGCTGTTAAAGCAGGGGAGAGTAGCAACAATGCAGACTGACAATTTAATTAAAGTCTAATTTGGTGTGCAATTGGCATCTAGGTCTCTAGGACAGCTGCCCATCAAGTCCGCGCTCAGCTGAGCTCAACAGTAATTGCAGAAAGAACCCAGCAATGCATGGCAGTCTGTCAGGGCGGACCTGATTGGCAGCACCTCGAAATGTTGTAGCCTGCTACCTCACGGTCGCAATCAGGGCTAGCAGCTGTAGCCTGTCCAAATCAATTGTAATATTATCTTTTAATGATCCAAGTTTATATAAAAACATTTCTTTATATCCTAACAGCTACAACGGAGAGGAGGAGAGCGGCATGAGCATCATGCAGGTTGAGTCACTGTCCGGTTTCTACCCCGATGGACGCGAGGAACTTGAAGCAAAATACAAAGACACAGGAATGAAGATAGCCGAGGTGGACGGTGCCAAAATGATCACATATTGGGACGAGGTAGGTGCCATAATTGTGACTTGCTATGATGAGCTTATCTATTGGCAAATACAAATCATATGATATATTGTGATTCATATGACTGGCTCTGATGAATGGGAGATATAAAAATAATTCAAATCTTCATGGTGTCCGCTTTGGAAGGAGACGAGATTGAGGATGCGAGGGATTAATAATTCTACTATAAAAAATTAAGACCTACTGGGACAATTCTCTTTTGACTTATTTGGTTATGGTGTTAATACGATTGCTGATTGCTTGCATTTTAGGTCACAACTGATAAGAAATGCATAGAAGTCGTCCAGAAGAGAGCGGACAGTGTGATGAATCTACAGCAGCAGCAAGTCCAGGTCTACAGATATTATGCACCAGGTATTGACAAGACGCATAATATACATTGCATCATTGTATGCCATGCACTCATAATGACGTGATCTAAAACAAGAACCCAGGGGTTCAAAATGGAGGTGGTGTAGTGACTAATTTCGCATACCATGAATCCAGTAGATCATTCATCCTGCACTGCTATGACTCCTCCAATAGATTTATAGATATATAGATTTATTTGCATATAGATTAGACATCCAGCATTATGTATACATATATATAGATATACAGATAGATAGCTAATAGATAGATAGATATACACGAGTGCTGCCCTTTAAGAGGAGGCGGGTTGTATCCAGTATTCTATGCTGGGGCAACTCAAAGACCCTGGGCATCCCTGAATTAATAGGGTATGCGCCAGACTCACAGTCTTTTCATCACTCATCATCACACGGCGGTCACCAAAACTTGAGAATGCCGATGGCATGGGAACCTTTGGTTCCCTTAATCTCAGCCCATGGGCACTGCTCTGCGGCTGCCCTGAGCTGTATCTTGTGGAAGGCTCACCAGAAATTTCTTGAACCCCATGCGGAACATGACCAGTAATGGTTATGATTAAAGTTAAAATTACAGCTGCATCAATAAATCTATATATCCAGAATTCAAAAATAGCTCTGACAGCTGAAATGAAGTGAAATCTCATATCGGATAGGCATGAATATTATAGAAAGATGGATAGATGATTGGGGCTATATGTCCAGTATTTATGCATTTTGTAAGCTAATTAGGAGGACATAGCAATGGGGCAAAGGATGATTGAAACTGCTGTCCTAGTTGACCCGGTGAGAGCGTCAATCAGACCCTGGAGTCCAAGGACCAGCGAACCAGCCTGCGATTGACAACCACAGTGTGCTACAACTGAGCTAACCCTACCGGCCTACCCTACCCCCATCTCCCAGACATTTTTGATCATGTCACAAATGGTTTGAAGTACCAAATTGCAACCTATTACTCTGCTTACCAAACCCTTTTGATAAAACTGCGTAATATAACTAATCTGAGTAATCTATCTATTTGATCTATATAATCTATCCTTCAAATTAATGCAATCAGATCTAACTAATACACCCTTTTAAAAAGTCCCTTATCTATCTATCTATCTATCTATCTATCTATCTATCTATCTATCTATCTATCTATTTACCCATCCATATATATATGTCTGACTAAAATAGTTGGCGATTTATAAAACTATTGAAATCTCATCTCTTGTGACCTAGTATTATGTTGACATCAATTTCCAGGTCAGAAAACTGACCAATACACATCCTAATGTCACCATGACATAGTTCCAGGTCAGCTCATTTGCATACACAAAACACAATACACATAATTTTCAAAAAGGTGGACAGCTCATTTGCATACACTAAACACAATACACATTATTTTCAAAATGGTGGACTGTAAGATCAAAAAAAATACTCCAAACAAAAAACTGATGAAAGGAGTACTTAGAATTATTTTAGGTTAATACAAGTAAGCTGCAATATTAGCCCTGTACCTGTAGTTTCGGGCAATTTAACAATTAGTAGATAATTTGAAACATGCAAAGAATAATTTCAGATTTTCTTCTCCAATTTCAAATTTCCCGCCTAAATCTTACGGTCTTACACTCTCTTACCCACTCTCTTACCCCCCCCTTCTCACCAACTACATAAATGGCGGTGTCTAAACACCTCCATTAAAAACTTTAAAAAAATCAAGATAATGTCTGAGTCAGTGAGTTTCTAGCTTTTAATTGAAAACCCATTTGATTCTGGTCAAAAACTTTATTCCTCCTTTTTCTAAAACCATGACCCAATAATTTCATGAATACTTTAAAGTATTAAGATGATGCAGCTCCTGTTTTGAGCCTATGAAATGGAATAACATTTCTGTCAACGCAGCTTTGGAAGCCACTCTGTGTTTATAGATAGATATAGATAGATAGATAATTTATTTCACCAACATCACATGTACACGTTATTTCTGAATTAGACTGGGTGATGACATGATGTTGGAGGGATGCCCAGAGAAACTGGAGAGTTTGTTTTTTGGGCACCCCAAGTGACAAGAAATGAGATGAAATGATATGGGCATGGATTGATGTAGGAATGATACAAAGAATAAATGAACATGATATCACAAGTACTAAAAATTAAACATACAATGTTATAAATTCGTCATATTCGGGGGGGGGGGGGGGTTAGATACCTAATACAATCTATTAAGACATGATACAGCCTTCAACTTATCAAGAATATACACACACAAAAGAATGGCCGTCATTACAAATTGTTTTATAGCCAAAATTTACTGACTTTAATAGTTATACAACAATTAAATATATTTCGTTTTTTCTCTAATTCCAGAAAGCCAGCAAGCAGCCTTCTACCAGGTTCCCGCCCAACTGCGTAGTTCAGACGTTTGCGTTTTATGTCCCGATTGTCAGGATTGCGAATCATATAATTCCGCCAATAAAATCCAAAATGTGATAGCCGCAATGTTACTGTGCTTAATCGGTGCCTTTGTATTAACTGTTTAATCGATTTGAAACATTGATATTATTTTTGTTATTCAGTTATTGTTAGGGCCAAATAAGGAGATTTTTAGAATCCTTGATCCTGACTCATAGGCTTGGGAGGTAAAAAAATTGCTTTTCCAAAAAAAATTACCCCCTGCCTCCTACATCTATGTTGCCGATCTGACTTATGCCGGACTTTAGATATGAGCAGGTAGCCTGTTAAGAAAAAAAAAAGCTTTCTACTGTGATTATGTTCTGCATTCAGAATTCAATGAGTTCCAGGTAAAATTGAGGTGTGTATTTCTAGCGCTCTTAGGTCTTGCTAAAGTTCGGCTAATAGGCTAAAAGCACAGGCAAAAGCCTGAAGCCTTAATTGTCACTATCAAATTCAAAGGTACAATACTCTGGCTGTGCCTGCTAACTTCATCTGTAAGAAAGTAGGTCACCTTGGAACTCAGCCAATCACTGTGGTTCTAACAAATCTTACTTTTCCAAGAATGTCTCTCATTCGCTGATTCCAGAAGTGACCTATTTTCTGTCCAGATGAAGTTAACAGACCGAGCAAGAGCATGATTCCTTTGAATCTATTAGTGACAAATGAAGATAAGACTGTATTTAGGCCTTGGCCTGTGGTATAAGCTGCTGTCTAGAAATCTTGTTTATTTGGTATAAAAAGAGGGAGGAATTATAGGAAAAATAAGGATTCTTTACTCTCTTTTTTGGCTCTAACAAAGATCAAGCACCCCTATTTGTAGCCAGCGAATCTGTACATATCTTAATTACAGCTATTTTGTGATTCATTGTAGAGACAAGAAGCATTATTAATATTCCATATATTGAATGCAGTTATGCACATCATGTAAATCCTATGTCGCACTTAGTCTAACTTGACTGTTTAATACCTGTCTGTTCTTCTGAATTTGTAGACTGTTGTTGTACCAGAAGTTGTTGAAAATTAGTACAAATTAGGAATTTTCCTTTTTTAGTTGTTTTATATGTAGACCTACTGATATGTAGGTTTTCATTATGTGTATTGTCTTTGGACCCACTAAACTACTACTACTACTACTACTAGATCAGTAACTCTTTTAAGATAACATTAACAGAAAAGTATTAGAAAAATATAACATTAACAGAAAAGTATGAATAAAATAATTTGTTTATACTAGAAAGCCCGTTAAAGAGGTGGGTGTCTTGAAGTGAGTGAGGTTCTGAATAGGGTTTTGTGGCACGTATCCCTTGGCCATTTCATTTGAGAATTCCCTTTCCTGGGGAGAGTGTTCCTATAACTGTGAACATGTATGGTATTTGATGGTGGGTCAGGATTGGGCCAGGCACATGAGCTTGAGGGAATGCATTGTCGCGTTGTGGGACAAAAAATGAATGAGACTGGAAAAGAAGGAAGTGTCGATGCGTTCACAGCTGACTGTGTACCTTATTAGTGGAGGGAATTATTCTTTGTGGCTTAAATTTGCTTTAGCAACAAAAAATGAAAGTGTGGAGACTTCCTGCCCCCCCTAGCTATTCCATTTAAAAACCTGGGAGGGGGGTGGTCAGGTTGATTTATTTTTTGTAAGATGGATGTAGGGATCGGCGGAAATTCGCTTCAGATGTATGGTGGGATGCAAAAGAAATCGCTTTAGATGTACGGGGGGGGGGGCATTATCGCTCCATGAAGGCTTACGCATTGTAATAATAAAATTTTCGTTTGATGCATGTGAGGTGGGTAAAACATTTGAATTTAATGCATGGGGGGGTCGAAAATAATTCACTTTAGATGCATGAGGGGGGTCAAAAATGTAACCTGACCACCCCACCCCCAGGTTTTTAAATGGAATAGCCCTTAAAGTGTGTGTGCTTGGTTTCTTTTGTGAGATTGTTTTGCCATTTTGCTGCATGGCGTAGGCGCACAACAGTCAGGTTGTGCCTTGCAATATAATTTCATCGGAGTGAAAACAATTTTATTAACTTTTGCTCCGTAAATATCGTTTTCAAAGTACATGCTTTAAAAGATGCTATATATATTGTTAAATGAACTGTATTAGCTGGCTGGATTTGTACAATCAAAATATCAATTGGCCATCCGTGGATTCTAGTTTTGGAATTGTACAGTGAGAGTTAAGTATGAAGAATGTTTGAGAAAACATTGTGTATGTTGGCATTACTAAACACAGATATATATGTTAGAGTGGTACACTCACCATATATCTATCTATCTATCTATCTATCTATCTATCTATCTATATATCTATGTATGTATCTATCTATCTATCTATCTATCCATCGATATACCTATCTATCTATCTATCTATCATCTATCCAGCTATTTATCTACATATGTATCCATGCATACATGTATGTATGTATGTATGTATGTATGTATCTATCTGTCTATCTGTCTATCTGTCTATCTACAAATCTGTCTATGTGTCTATTTATTTTAATATATGTACATATGTATCTCTCATTTTACTGTCAATAGATAAGGGCATCCTACTGATGTTAATTAGAACACAGGCACTCTCCTGGACTGACTGTACAGTCTGTTAGAGATATTTATACAGAGTATCAATTGACTAATACAGGAGTGTGCCTGTGATTAGAAGGTAGTCACACTACATATTTTACAAAGTCTATTTACAATTTCTTTTATATTTACACTTCACATTTATACTTTTGTATAACCTGAGTGAGGCTATAAGTTTACCAAGTATCAAATGTTATACCTAATTTACATATATATCATAATCCTCATTGTATTTTATCGTTAAAATACTTACATCATAAATGTTGATTAAATATTTATAAAACACACAATAAAGCAATACCAGATCATGAGAGTTTCCTATTGACTGAATTAGTCTTTTAGCTCTATGAATACACTCTAATGATTTAAATATAATTCCATTTCAAGATGCAGTAAATTAATAATGAAAATGAATTCAAACTTACCCAAATTAAATGTTTCTAAATGTTATCAATTTCTAGGTCTGTTCTGGCTGGTTGTTAGAATCCAAATGATTTTTCTATATATTTCCTATCTATTGTCTCCTAACACTAAAAACTGTGAAAACACAAGGAACGCCAAACATCTGTGGTAACAGTTTATTACATGTTAAAATCTGTGGTAACAGTTTATTACATGTTAAACACTGTTGGAATGTTGAATATTTAAAGATTGCACAGCAGCAAACCCTCAACAGTTCCCACTACATATCCAATATTCAAACTTTATGAATTTGTGGTCAATGGTCATACTTTTAAGTTTTACGGTTATTTAGTCTATTTGATGATCTGAATCAATTCAAAATATTTTATGTGGCTCGTTTGCTTTACATGTATGTTATTTTAACTTGCACATTTTTATGCAAGATCTATACTGATTAAATATCATTTTCAACAAAAAAAGTTTTGTTTTTGTTATGGAAGTATTTCTCAGACTTATATAAATCTTATTATTATTGGCTGGGACTTTAATTTTTCTAGTGACAAATGAAGACTAATGGGACTTAAATCTGTATTTTCACCAGAAGCCATGATGAATTCAGAATTCCTGTCCATTAGCAGTGATGGGGAGATGGGGGGTTGATGGAAGAGAAAGAGAGCGAGAGTCCTGAACATGTTATACATTTACCCCATGTGAGGGATCTTTTAATTGCCCAGCAATTGTATACCCCTATCAACAAAGTTTATTTCAAGAAGGCTATACAAATTTTGTTCTTGCAGCCTGTATAATCTAGAATTTCACCAAATGCTGACCAAATGCAGACCATTCTATATATATACTTTCGGAAAAATGCCAAATACAGTGCAAAAACTAGTCCCGGGTGCTTTGTTACTGATGCTGCATATATGCAACAGAGTCACAGTTCGCTACATTGAAATATATATGAAAGATACACACTATTTCTTTTAATACTCATTCCCAGTGACGAAAAGGTGACATCAACCTAACTACACCACGCCCACTCGACGTGCGAGAGCTCTCCCTTCGCATCGGTCCCGATCGAAACTCTAGTTTAGACACCTAAATGCTAAATTTCAGAGGCCTAACTCCAAAATTGACAAAATCATGGAGCATTGAAAAAATAATATTTTTTCATATTTTTGCTGAATTCGCTCTTACTAATTTCTGTAAGAGCATTAAGACCACTCTAAGGCACATTTAGAGTATTTAACGAATAATATGGCAGATTTTCATGTTCATAGGCACAACTGTTTCGGACTTCTGCTCTGGAAAGGAAAAAAAATTATTATTTATAATTTCCAATATTTTTCAAAAACTGTACCGATTGCTTAAATATGAACACCAAAAGACACAAATATTCTACAAGACCCATTCATGTGCCAAATGTCATATATACAAGTGCAATAGTTTAGGCACAGTGGCCAATACACAATGTGTGACGCTGCCTGTAGTGGATTCAAGCAAGATAAAAACGAAGTCACGTCCAAATAACAACATGCCGGCTATTCATTCCCATGCCAGATGCTTGCTCTATAATCAAGCTAAGGTGCATTCTTGACTCCAAACTTCTCCAAACAAAATGGCCAAGTCTGACAGGGCCCAAAAGACATTCTGAAAATGCTCAAATTTCAAGCCAAAACTTTCCATTTTGTCAAAGTGACTGCATAAATGGAGATGTGTACACACCTCCATTAAAAATTGGAGCCTATGACTTATGAGCAGGGTAACAGAAAATATATGACAGTACATAGCCCTAACCACAGGGCCACCAAATTGGATGCAATTATCTGGGGGGGGGGTTACTTGCTGAACTAAAAGTATATACTTTAACTTAGCCACAATTTGCATTGAAGGAGGGCCTGCATTTGACCGAACCCGGGTTCGGGAACCCGAAATTTTCAGTGGACCTTCATGAGCAAAATCCCCACCTGGATGTCCCTTGGATGCAACGCTAAATTGGCAGCCCCTTGTACCAGTGTCCATGCTGGGAATCTATACATGGGTCTCAAAAACAGATGGAGTGTCAAATGTTGGAATTTAAAGGAAAAATGAATGTCTCATGTCCCAATGGCAGGGTCTTGTAATCAACTGTGGATTACAGAGAGTGGAAATCATTGATGATGGATTAAATGCAATTACTGCAATTTCAAGAAGTATGAGTTTCTCTGGCTGATTTTCTTAGTATCCACGTAGTATATTCAGCTTGACTGATTGGCTGGTAAGCCATGAAACGTCATCCACAATCCACATCTCTTAATTGAATGTGTGAAGGTATGAAAAACGTAACATTCTGCTTCAGTGAGCAAATGCTTTTGATAAATTGATAAGATTAGCAGGTGAAAGTATATAGAATGTTCTGCATTTGGTCAGCATTTGGTCAGCATTTGGCCTGCATGATGAGAATTTTGGTCTGCATTCTCCTAATCTCCTAGAAAAATTCTTGGTTATTTATGCTCATTACCTTTTTTTTTAAATACCACTTAAAAGACTGGATTTTATTATTTTAAGGCAGGGTCTTGTAATCAACTGTTGATTACAGAGAGTGTAAATCATTGATGATGGCTTAAATGCAATTAATAGAAACAACCTCGATTGGATGAAATTCTAGATTATACAGGCTGCAAAAACAAAATTTGTATAGCCTTCTTGAAATAAACTTTGTTGATAGGGGTATACATGGGTCTCAAAAACAGATGGAGTGTCAAATGTTGGAATTTAAAGGAAAAATGAATGTCTCATTTCCCAAAGGCAGGGTCTTGTAATCAACTGTGGATTACAGAGAGTGGAAATCATTGATGATGGATTAAATGCAATTACTGCAATTTCAAGAAGTATGAGTTTCTCTGGCTGATTTTCTCAGTATCCACGTAGTATATTCAGCTTGACTGATTGGCTGGTAAGCCATGAAACGTCATCCACATCTCTTAATTGAATGTGTGAAGGTATGAAAAACGTAACATTCTGCTTCAGTGAGCAAATGCTTTTGATAAATTGATAAGATTAGCAGGTGAGAACAAACTGTTAAAATTACCAACAGACACGTCAACTGGCCTTGAAATACGTTTCATGCTATTCAAATTAGATTTATACTGTGTCATCCAGTGCCTCCACCAATCACATGAAGTGCATTTGCTACGTTTCACTGTCATATAACAGAAACTCATACTTCTTGAAATTGCAGTAATAGAAACCACCTCGATTGGATGAAATTCTAGATTATACAGCATGCAAAAACAAAATTTGTAGAGCCTTCTTGAAATAAACTTTGTTGATAGGGGTATACATGGGTCTCAAAAACAGATGGGGTGTCAAATGTTGGAATTTAAAGGAAAAATGAATGTCTCATGTCCCATTTTATCGAAGCATAAATGATAAAGAAATGTATCAAATGTTTGTCACTTTTTTTAGTCAATCTGTCAGTGTCTCTCGATTTTTAAGAGGGCCAGTGTCCCTGTGTCACTTTTTAAGAAGGGCAGTGTCCCCATGTCGATTGTTAATTGCCATTGATTATTGAACTTCCTCAACAGCAATAGGTCAGGTGTCATCTTCGAGTGAACTAATCCACTCAATTACAATTAGACATTTATGTTTTTCCACTTTTCTGAGTTGAATAAAACAAGTTTCCGTATTTTTTACTTCGATTTCTTGTAGGCCTATATAGGCCTATAATAAAAAATTCTAATAAATTGTTGTTGTTTTGCAATCTATCATTTTGAAGAAAAATAAAGTCTTGATATTCAGTCATAACTGTCCCCATGTCCCCGGGGGTTACGTCCCCATGTCCCCGGGGGTTACGTCCCCATGTCCTCGGGGGTTACGTCCCCATGTCCCCGGGGGTTACGTCCCCATGTCTCCGGGGGTTACGTCCCCATGTCTCCGGGGGTTACGTCCCCATGACCCCGGCGGTTACGTCCCCATGTCCCCGGGGGTTACGTCCCCATTTCCCCGGGGGTTACGTCCCCATTTCCCCGGGGTTACGTCCCCATGTCCCCGGGGGTTACGTCCCCATGTCCCGGGGGGATATGTCCCCATGACCCCGGGGGTTACGTCCCCATGACCCCGGGGATTATGTCCCCATGTCCCCGGGGGTTACGTCCCCATGTCCCCGGGGGTTACGTCTCCATGTCCCCGGGAGTTACGTCCCCATGTCCCCGGGGGTTACGTCCCCATGTCCCCGGGGGTTACGTCCCCATGTCCCCGGGGTTACGTCCCCATGTCCCCGGGGGTTACGTCCCCCTGTCCTCGGGGGTTACGTCCCCATGTCCCGGGGTTACATCCCCATGTCCGCGGGGGTTACGTCCTCATGTTCCCGGGGGTGTGTCCCCATGTACCCGGGGGTGTGTCCCCATGTCCCCGGGGTGTGTCCCCATGTCCCCGGGGGTGTGTCCCCATGTCCGCGGGGGTATGTCCCCGGGGGTGTGTCCCCATGTCCGCGGGGGTGTGTCCCCATGTCCGCGGGGGTATGTCACCATGTCCCCGGGGGTATGTCCCCATGTCCCCGGGGGTAAATGGTCGCCCCCTCCTTAGTAGATATCAAATGGTCGCCCCCTTATCCTATCTATCTATCTATGTCTCTATCTATGTATCTATGTATCTATCTATGTCTCTATGTATCTATCTATTTTTTTTTTTTTTTTTTTTTTCAAGATGGCTGCAAGTGGTGGGCTGTGTCTGTGAGAGCTCCTCAGAAAGTGTGGGATATGTTGCTTTTATGTGGTGTTGCCAGCTATAATTGGACTTAAATATGGATTATATACTGCATTACACAGTGTACACGGATTTTTATCTGAATTTCAATATTTAGAACCTGGAATTTAAGCTTGGACTTAGTTCGTGAATGAATGCATGGCACCCAAGGAAAAACCCACTGTAAACAAGCAAGGCAGGAGTACAGAGAAAAAGGCAGACAGAAAAACAAAGAAAACCACGGACGGAGCTATTGCACCCGAGGTACAACCATTATGGTTTCAGAAGGTAACAGACAATTTAAACAAAATTTCTTCTCTTGAACTTTCCATGAAAAAAATTGAAGAAAAAATGGATAGTATGTCCCAGTCCGTTACTGATGCTAATGTGCAAGCTGCCAAGGCCAATGCAAGGATGGACACTGCAGAAAAACATGTAAATACTCTGTTTGAAGAAAATCAGTTACTTAAAAAGCAGGTTACGGAATTGCAAGCACAGGTGACCTCTATTGAGGGAAATTCTAGAAAAATCAATTTGATCTTTGAAAATGTTGAAGAAACCGTTGGTGAGACTAAAAAGGCCTGTGAAGAAAAACTGTTGAAAATATTTGAAGAAAAAATGGAGCTCGAAAATATTTCCTTGGAGTCTGTAAAGAGGATGGGGGAAAGTGGATTAAAGAGGCAAAAGCCACGCCCAGTTCTTGTGATATTTTCAAGTTTGAAACATAGACAAGAAGTATGGAACAACAGATTTTCCTTGAAAGGCAGTGATGTATGGGTATCAGAGGATTATCCTCAAGTTGTAAAAAACAACAGAAAAACACTGCTGCCAATCCTAAAAGCTGCTAAGAAGTCTCCAGAAATTGAGAAAGCTTCCCTCCAACAGGATAAGCTCTTCATAAACAGCAAACTGTTTACTGTGAACAACCTGCACGAACTCCCAGAATTTCTTCAGCCCCATAATGTTGCAACAGTCAAAACAGATGATGCTTTAGTGTTCTATTCCAAAAGTTCTGTTTTCAGCAATTTTCATCCAATGGACATTGTAATCGGTGAACAAAGCTATTGCTGTAACGAACAGTTCTATCAGTCAGAAAAAGCCAAGTGCTTTAATGACCATGATACTGCAAAGAAAATAATGGAAACCTCCGACCCCTACCTCCAACAGTCATTAGGCAAATCAGTTAAGGGCTATCAGTCTGATGAGTGGATGCAATATGCAGAAGCGTGTCTTGAGGAAGCAAACCGGGCAAAATACACACAGAATGATAGAGCAAGGGAATTATTGCTGGCTACCGGAGATCGAAATCTTGGGGAGGCATCTTTTGATAAAACTTTTGGTATAGGTCGTGCCCTACACAACAAAGATGTATGCAACACAGAACTACGGGGTAATAACTTGATGGGAAAAATTTTGACTAAAGTCCGAAATGATCTTACAAACAAACTGCAAATTTCATAAAATTGATTACTTATGTTTATTGTCATGATTATGTGATTCTCTAAATTTAATACCTGTATTTTTGTGGACTTGTTGTGCTTCACATAATGAACTAACTTTACTTAATGACTTGATCCATTTTAAAACTGTGATAAACCATATTCTGAAACAAGGCAATACAGGCAGTACAATAATGCTAACTTCATGGGATATAGGTTGGTCTATATGCATAATCCTTAATTATTATCGCCCATGCTATGCTATGCATAGGGCGATTATGCTTTAGTGCTGAAATCTACTGAAGGGGTGAAATTACCAATGCTGTGGCCTCAACCAGCCCACTCTGGAAGTTCTTATCATATGCATAACACATTGATACCATTGTAGATGTGCACAACGGTTCGTATTTTCAGTTTAATTCAATATTAGAAAATTTACTATTATCAGTTTTAGAGGCTATCAAGGTCCAGAAAGCCTGCATTGTGGTGGCCATTTTCCCTTCCACAGGGTGAGTTTTAGTACACAGAATGGCCACTGCAAGCAGCTCATCAGATACATTACACAAGAGGGCAGCACCTGCAAGTCCTTTGCCACTTCCCCCTTTTGCACCACATTCTATTTCTGGGAAACTCTGCAATTCCTGCATCTCAGTAAAGTTCATGCATCTGTCCAACTAATTATACAGGTAGCACAGGCTTATATTGTATCTATTTCATATTATTCTATTCTCTTCCCTCCAATCTACGGGCAACTTACTATATATTATATAAATCTGTTTTATATTTATGTAAATAAAATACTGGTTATAATATACACTCATGTAAACAAAAGATAGACATATAGATAGATAGATAGATAGATAGATAGATAGATAGATAGATAGATAGATAGATAGATAGATAGATGCATGGATAGACGGATTGGCAGACAGATAGGATAGATGGATAGGATATACAGTAGGATAGGATAGATGGATAGTATAAACGGATAGGATAAACAGACAGGATAGATAGATAGATAGATGGAGGAATGGATTGACAGATGGATTGATGGATATATGGGACAGACGGACAGGATAGACGGATGGGATAAACAGATAGGATAAACAGATAGGATAAACAGATGGGATAAACAGGTAGGATAAACGGCATAAACAAATAGGATATACGGACGGGATAAACGGATGGGATAAATGAACGGGATAAACGGATAGGATAAACGGATAGGATAAATAGAAACGTAGATAGATAGATGAATGAATGGATTGACGGATGGATTGAATGATAGATAGACGGATGGATAGACAGATTGACAGACGGATAGGATAGATGGATAGGATAGATGGCTGGGATAAACAGATAGGATAGATGGATAGTATAAACGGATAGGATAAACAGACAGGATAGATAAATAGATAGATGGAGGAATGGATTGACGGATGGCTTAATGGATAGATGGGTTGACAGACAGATAGGATAGACGGATAGAATAAACGGATAGGATAAACAGATAGGATAAACAGATAGGATAAACAGGTAGGATAAACGGGATAAACGGATAGGATAAACGGATAGGATAAACGGATGGGATAAACGAATGGGATAAACAAATGGGATAAACGGATAGGATAAATGGATAGGATACATGGATAGGATAAACGGATAGGATAAATGGGATAAATGGGATAACGGATAGGATAAATGGATAGGATAAACGGATAGGATAACGGGTAGGATAAACGGGTAGGATAAACGGATAGGATAAACGGATATGCTAACCGGATAGGATAACAGATAGGATAAACGGATAGGATAAACAGATAGGATAAACGGATAGGATAAACAGATAGGATAAACAGGATAAATGGGATGAACAGATGCTTATGGGGTACTGGATAAACGGATAGGATAAACGGATAGGATAAACGGATAGAATAACGGATAGGATTAATGGATAGGATAAACGGGATAAACAGGATAACGGGTAGGATAAACCGATAGGATAAACCGATAGGATAAACGGATGGGATAAATGGCTAGGATAAACGGATGGGATAGAGGGATAGGATAAATGGATAGGATAAATGGATAGGATAAACGGAATAAATGGGATAAACGAGATAACGGATAGGATAAATGGATATGTTAAATGGATATGGTCAACAGATAGGGTAATGGATAGGATAAATGGATAGGATAAACGGATAGGATAAACTGATAGGATAAATGGATAGGATAAACAGATAGGATAAACAAATAGGATAAATAGATGAGATAAACAGGATAAATGGGATGAACCAGTGCTTATGGGGTACTGGATAAACGGATAGGATAAACGGATAGGGTAAACAGATAGGATAAATAGATAGGATAAAAGGATAGGATAAACGGGATAAACAGGATAACGGGTAGGATACACGGATAGGATAAACGGATAGGATAAACAGATATGATAAACGGAGAGGATAAATGGATAGGATAAAAGAATGGGATAAAAGAACGGGATAAACTGGCTAACGGATAGGATAAACATAGGATAAAACATGCGGGGCATGGGCGATGCTGTGCCATTATATGTGCTTGTTGTTTGATGTGTAAATGGACTTATGTTTATGTTGTAGTTGCTATTGTTTATTACGCTATGATGTTATTTATACTCATGCACTTGTCTGATAAAACTGGCTGCAATTATTATGTGTTGGACATTCGTGAGAGACTTTTGATGTAAATACTGGTGAGTTTGATGCCTGTTTCTTTTTTGATACTTTGCTCAGAATTTCTCTATCGTAGTGATATAAGACTTATGTGAGTTGTGAGATCATTACCTGTATATTAACTATTTCATTGCATTCAATGACCTAATTCTATTTGCTCTTGCTTTGTTTTGTTTTTGCAAGTGTGTACTGGTTGAATGTGTAACCACAGGCACTCTCCTAGACTGACTGAACAGTCTGTTAGAAATAACACAAGGTGAATGACTCTACAGAAAACCCGCTCATCCAAGCTGGCAGTGATGTCATAAGGCAGAGCCAATCAGCTTTGGTATTACAAAATTTCTAGTTCTGCAATATCCAAGAGAGGGCTCTGTTAATATATGAGGCACCATTTGGGAGCTTCATGGAAGATTAAAGTCTGAAAATTTGGGCAAAATAACCAAATGTGTAGTTACAAACTACTTCCATTTGTTGATATATAATATTTCCAAGGATCTATGACAAAATTCTTCTCATATTCACAGTTTTTCAGTGAAAGCACTTGTGGTGTAATACCCCATAGGTACCTCTCCTGCCAGCTTGGGTGAGCGAACTTGCAGTTGCTCATTAAGCTACAAATCTGCAAGGAATTCCCTTAATTACAGGTAAATTAGCCGTAATTTGATAGAGTTAAGGTGTGGAATTCGGAGTTAACTTATCTGGCAAGGGATTTGACAAAAATTGCGGCTGTGACACAAAGTTAGATGCTTGAAATTAGACCCTGAAAACGAAGCTGTTATATGCCTCAGTTTTGAAGTCATGCACCTTGATGATATTTATACTGAGTATCAATTGACTAATACAGGAGTGTGCCTGTGGTGTAACTGAAGTATATTAACATTCAATTTAAACATAATCTATATAACTGAAAATGAAAAAGGTAACACAATGTGCCAGGTTACAAATCTATGTGTATTCCATGAACTATCCCTGCACTTCTGCATGGTCTTACCATGGCTTTAAATGATTATCGAAAAACTACTGTTTTAATATATAATTTCATGCATTTATACATATTTCAGAACTATTTGAACCACTTGTTGTATGGTTGGTTGTGGTATATTTTCGTTGAAAACTCCTCCTCCCAGGGATCCAAAGGCAGAAGGTGCAGCTGACTGGTACTGTAGGTGCTCTGTTAATGTTTTTTCAGTGAAAGAGTTATAATGGCAAATGAAGGTAATCTGCTGGATCTGTTAAATTTCCAGGGTAACATAGAAAATAATGATGATGACTTATTGATGAGGCTCCCAACCTATTTAGACATTCTCCCTATTATGAAATAGATGACCTGACTACCTTATTTAAACAAAAAAAAACACATTTTTAATTTAATGAGTCTGAATATTCAATCTTTGAATGCCAAGATCAATGAGCTATTGATTTATATTGAGCATCTCAAAAATAACGATTGTCACATAAGTGCTTTGTGTCTCCAAGAAAAGTGAATTAATTCTCACACTGATGTTTCACTTCATGAAATTCCAGGTTATAACTTGATTTCCCAGCCGAGCTCCTGCAGCACACACAGAGGAATTGCCGTTTATTTAAGAAACATTTTCAAGTATAAGGTACTTTCAATTATAAGTAAAAACCCTCAGGTGTGGGAAGGACTTTTCATTCAAGTAAGTCTAAATAAACATGTTTCTAATTCAGAAAATAAATCAATTATAATTGCAAATATTTATAGACCGCCTGTGGACTTGCTCGAAAATTACAGAATATTTATTGATGACTTTGAACAGATTTTAGGCAGCCTTCAGAGTAGTAAATGTGAAATTATGTTTGCAGGCGATTTTAATATTGACTTGCTAAGAATACATAATAAACAAATTTTTAATGAATTCCTCGAAACTTTTTTGACCTATGGATATATCCCCAAAGTAACGTTTCCTACAAGAATCTGCGAAACAACAAGTACACTCATTGACAATATATTCATTAAAATATCAGAACACTTTTCCTCCTCAAGTGCCGTCATTTTTAAATGTAACATTTCTGACCATATGCCATGTCTTATTTTTCTTGATTACCTTCGACTTGGTGATACATTGGACAAGTTTATCCGAAAACGGTTAATTACATCACATGCATTAGCATCATTTAAAGAGGAGGTTGACATGAAATGTAAAATGAATATATTCAGTAGCAATCTTGAAGGTGATCCGAATGAAAATTATGACATTTTGAAAAACGTTTTACACAATGCTCTTGACAAACACCTTCCTGAAAGAAATTTTCGCTTCAATAAATATAGAGACAAAAAGCAGAAATGGATTACTCGAGGTATTATTAACTCAATTAGATTTCGAGATAAATTATATAAAAGATATCGAGCAACTAAGCCAGGTGATTCCCTTTATGAAACTCTAAAAATAAATCTACAAACGTACAACAGAATTTTGAGGCAAAATATAAGAATTGCAAAAAGGCAGTATTACGAGAGCTGTTTTTCTAAATTTGGAAATGATGTAAAAAAGACCTGGATGACTATCAAAGATATAATGAACAAACGAAACAACAATAAGGATTTGCCAAATTATTTCTTAATAGACAATGTCAAAGTTACAGATCCCACACTGATTGCAGAAGAGTTTAATAGATATTTTATTGATATAGGCCCCAAACTTGCTTCTGCTATTGTTCCTCCCCCGAATAAGTCCTACAAAGATTATTTAACAGATGATATAACTCATCAGTTCCATTGTTTTCAAGTGTTAATGTGCAGGAGGTGGACAAAATTATCAAAGATCTTAAGCCAAAAACAAGTTCAGGATTTGATTTTGTATCTAATAAGCTTTTACAACTCATTAAAGATGAACTTTCGGACCCACTCACATTAATTATTAACCAGTGCTTTAATACAGGTATCTTTCCTGATAGTTTAAAGATTGCTAAAGTAACACCTCTACATAAAAAAGAAGAAGACTTTTTACTATGTAATTATAGACCTGTATCGGTATTGCCTAGCATTTCCAAAGTTGTTGAGCGTATCATGCACAATCAGATTAATGAATATTTCACAAATTTGCAGTCATTTTATGAAAGTCAGTATGGTTTTCGTAAGGAGCATTCCACTGAATTTGCAGCAATAGAATTTCTAAATAGAGCTATATATGAAATGGACAAAAACAGAATACCTATAAACATATTTCTTGATCTTTCAAAAGCGTTTGATACTTTGGACCACAATATTTTGTTATATAAGCTTAAACACTGTGGAATTTCAGGAAAAGCACTAAAATTATTTGAAAGTTACCTACATTCACGGAAGCAATACGTCTCTTTTAATAATATAAATTCTAAATTACTAGAAATTAAGACAGGTGTACCACAGGGATCTATAATTGGACCGTTGTTATTTATCATATATGTAAATGATCTTAAAAATGCCTGTAAATTTTTCCATCCAGTTATCTACGCTGATGATACCTCTCTAACCACTACTCTCAACAGCTTTGGAAATGCTGCTCATCTAAAGGCTTCTAATCGTAATAATTTCAATGATGAAATTGTTCATAATATTAACAAGGAATTGAACTATGTGCCAAATTGGCTTAAACTTAATAGGTTGTCCCTAAACGTCAGAAAGACTAAGGGAATGATATTACATACTCCGAATAAAAGAATTGATTATCCCAGACTTACTTTAGATGATACTGTTATAGATTATGTTGATGAATTCAATTTTTTAGGCATTGTATTGGACAAGCATTTGAGTTGGAAAAAACATATAACGCATGTGCACTTGAAAATATCAAGAGCTATAGGCGTGATGAATAAGTTGAAACATTTCTTGCCCAAGAAAGTTCGCCTTACCTTGTATAATTCACTTGTGTTACCATAATTTAACTATGGTATTTTAGCCTGGGGATCACAGAGCCAAAAGCTTCTCAAAATTCAGAAAAAGGCAGTAAGAACTGTAGCTCTAGCCAGGTATAATGCCCATACTGAGCCAATTTTTAAAGAATTAAAACTTTTGAAAGTCATGGATCTGTGTGTGCTGCGGGAGTGGAAATTCTGCTATAAACTGGAACACAACCTTACCCCTGTTTACTTCAATTCAATATTTCGAAGAGGTGCTCAAATTCATAATTACAATACCAGAAATACAAAGAATTTTCAAATACCACTAATTAAACATGAATACGCAAGAAATTGTGTAAGATACCGTATTCCTTTAGCATACAATAATTGTCCCAACTTAATACGAGAAAAAATATATACCCATAGTTTCTTGGGTTTTTCTAATTATGGAAAAAACTACTTGCTCAATTCATATTCTGAGGAGTGTCTTATTGTAGGTTGTTATATCTGTGGAAGAAGAAACTGATAGTGCATTTTTTGTCATTTTCTCATCTTTTTCTGTTTAATTACTTTTTTTTTTTTTACTCTTGTTACCATTTGTAGCATGGTGCGGTGGCCTGTGGCACGGGGGGCAGCAGCCGCGGCTCATGGTGCCATGGTGCTGCCGCACCATTGTCTACCATTATCATGATTATAGAGGGCAGGGCCGTATCAGCGCATTTCTGGGCCCGCGGCAAATTGTTTCTAATGGGCCCCCCTTGCGCCCCAAAAACGCTCTAAATTCTGAAAAGTGCATTCGCGCGCCAGTTAACCGACGCACTTTCTTTACTGTCGCAACTCTCTTCAGCTTCTTCATGGGCCCCCCTGAGGTCATGGGCCCGGGGCAACTGCCCCGTTTGCCCATAGGTTAATACGGCCCTGATAGAGGGTATTTAATAATTTGGCCACAATGCCAGTTAGAGCTTTCTGTGGGAGTTGGGAGGAGGAGTTTTCATTTCATTTCGGGGCCATCAATTAAGCGACATTTTTTTTGTCTTTTTGAGGCCCCTCACCAATGAATATACCAATTGGTTTCAGCTGAAAGATACCGAGACTGTATTTTATTGGTGAAAAATAAAGTTCTGAGTTCTGAGTTCTGAATCTATCTTGTTATCTTGGCACCTTAGTAGATATTAAATGGTTGCCCCCTTATTCTTAGGAGATATTAAATGGCCGCCCCCTAATCCTTAGTAGATATTAAATGGTCGCCCCCTTATCTATCTATCTGGCAAAACAACATACGCATAGAAATCGCATGTGTTCCGCTTGCGACACAAATTCTAGTTTTTTTTTCAATGTGCAGATGTGCAGTCACCCCCCCCCCCCCTGTCCTCAGCCCACTCTGCCCATTATTTGCAATGTGGGAGAAACTTTTCTTGGACAAGAGGAGTGACCAATGGTCAGGCTGTCATTGCACATGCCACATTAACAACAACCACGTAGAAATGCAACCATTGGTTAGACAAGATGCTTGTGCCTAAATTGACAGCAGTTCAATAATCCAAATAGGTATGTAGTGCAAGTTTAATTTCGGAGAACACAACCTGTCAATTTCAGCTGCAATCATTAGGGGGAAATCTATCGCTCTCCCAATTATACCTTTTAAAATTACTAAACTCAATTCGAGGGCCAATCCTTTGAAGTGTTCATGCCTCTAAATCCAGTTCTGGGGGCTCACAAGGGTTGGTTGATGAGATGGGAGAGAGAGCAGGAGTCCTCAACATGTTACACATTTACCCCATGTGAGGGATCTTTTATTTGCCCAGCATAGACACTGATACAAGGGGCCGCCAATTTAATAATGGTAACTGGTGTTAAAGAGACGCTGCTGGTTTTACAGTTTTGTTTCCAGACCCCTTTGCCCGGGGGGGGGGGGGGATGTCTCCTCTATATATACATCCTTTTATAGTGAGTACCCCCCCCCCCCGGCCCCTTTGAGTGCCCTGCCCCTACCTCACAGGTTCAAAATCTTGAAAAATGAAAACGTGTAGAGATTTTCATTTTGAAATAGGTAAAATGTGTAAAATTTCTTTGCAATTTGCCTACATTTTCAAAAGCTTCCTACTTTTTAAATCCAGACAAAATAACATCAGGTTTAATCAGTAGGTTTTGCCTTCCAATATGTTTTATCAGCTGGTTAACTTATTTATGTCCGTGCCATTCAAAAAGCCTATTTGCTGCTCACAGTCTTGACTCTGCTGTATTACAGAGTGTCGTGACCAGAAACTTTGATGGCTTGGTACACAATGTACTACACATGCTTCTGCTGTTCTGCAAGATGCAAGAAAAATTGTTTAATTAATGCATTGGAAATCAGTTTCTGATAACTAACAGAAATTAAATTAGCTAATTCATTAATGGGCTGTTAGGCAGAGAAAAATACATACACAGCAGAAACTCCTCACATCATTCTAGTGTCTATTGTTCAAGTATCACTTCAAGTATACTTAATTGCAATTCATTAATTGAAAGCAGGACAGTCACCTCCAGTTGAATGCTACTTGCAATAACCAAAACTTAAATGCAATCTGCTAGCTGCTTGAGTATACACAAGGCTACTGAACAAGGGCTAATTGCTTGCTTGTGCAATTGAACTTGTCAGCACTTCTGCTGGACCTGTGGGGCTTCCTTTTGTCTTTATTTAGCACGTTTAGTGCGTCAAGGGTGCGGGGCCCCTAAGAGCGCGGGGCCCGATGCAGCTGCATCGGTTGCATTGGCCCAGGGCCGGAGGAGTTTGCACATTATGGAAGAATAGTCCAAGAGCTGAAACACTTTTATTTGTTTTTAGCGCCAAGCAAACCACTGACTGTGTATTGCTCAGAATTTTCTGTAGTTTTCAGATATATGGATTATAGAAAAATCTATTCGGACAGTTTTTAGAAAATTGACTACCATGACAACGAAGGCACTAAAATTGAAAACTGCCATAAATAAATTTGAAGCTGCATAACTTGAGATACGTTTGATGCAAGAAAATGAAATTCTACCAGTTCATGTTGGGAAATGAGGTCCTTCTGACAAAAAAATAAACATGACCATATATGGTCATAGAATGGGCAAAATGCGAGTTTTATTTTATTTCCAGTTGCTGTCCGAATCTCAAATAATGGTTTGCTGGAATTAAGGTGGCTCGCTACTCATGCAAAGTGGTTGTTAACGCACATTCACACGCAGCCAGGCAGGCCCTATCTTTCGTAACGTCACCATTGCAGCTGATCTCTGCTGTCATCTTTTTTTAATTCTGATAATTGCATGTGTCGGCCGCTTCGTTTGCGATTTGCTCCACTTCTATTGGGGTTAGAGACTTCCCGTTTGGAGCATTAGATGCGCTATGAAGAGTACTACAAACAGCCGGAGTTTCAGCTTTATACTCAGAACAGAAAATTTTTACAGGCGATTTTCCACAAGCAGGTCTAATTTCTCAAAAATGACTTGGTGTTAAAAAAAAAATTGTATATCAATTTAAAGTGTGGTAGGAAGGGTTGTCTCTACCATCATATTGTTCCCCTCTATTTTTGGAAGTAAATGACAAAGAATTAAAAAATCCTATCTGGTCAATTTATTTTAGCACTATGGTTTATAAAAAAAGTTAAAATTGCCAAAATCAAAACTTTTATTCCAAGGCACTTGGAAAGTCCTTTAAACTAAATATATCTCTTTGAAATTGTCATCAACTTTTTCATTAAAGTGTCTTCTTTAATTTTATGCTTCATTGCATAATATCGGATTCAGTGCCACTGAATGGCAGGGAAAACTTCGCAGTAAAAACATTAAGAAAAAACATTGAGTTTTTCAAGTGTGCGTGGACTGACTTTCTTGTACATAACCTCTAATATTTCGGAAAAAAGGCTGGTTGCAAATACTTCCGTTTACATATCCTTGCTATAAACTATATTTTGGATCATTTTAAACTATTTTTAAGAAATCCTATCTTGGAAAGTTCACGAGTATCGAGCCACCTTAAATAAGTCTTGGTGAAATAAATATCCTGCCTGCTTACCAAAACCGCCAAATTTGCAGTCACCATGGCAACTATTGTGAACTGAATGGCCACCATATCAACCAATGACGAAATTCACTTTTATGATTAAATTACAAGTTCCTTGACACAAACACCTATAGCATCTTATAGAGTCAAGCAGGGTAAATCCGTCCACTTTTGGCTATAACTGTATTTTAAGGAAAATGGTATTAGATACAAGAATAAAAATTAGCACATTGGAAGGGGCATATTCCGTACTACCACTAACAGCCAAAACAGTCAAATATTTAAATAATTTTAGCTGAAACCATGGCAACAGAAATTAAAGGTTAGGGCATCTAAATCCGTCCAGGGAGCTTCTAAATCCGTCCAGCAAGGATGGTAAATCCGTCCACAGGCTATTATGCAGCACATACCTGTCATATCTTGTGATTTTTAAAAGTTTTGCAATATATTAACTGTCACAAAGGATTTTCTGTCAATATTAGAACGTTGGGGTGCTGATTGCACTTATAATAGAAGAATCAAATAACAGAGGTCAAATTATTATAAAGAATTTCAATTGACTGCCTCAATCACAATTTAAATGCCCTTTTAACCGAATCAATTGGTATAATTGATCAATTGAATGTCTTTAATAAGTTTTGTTGCCATTTATAGATAAAAAAAGGTCATAATAGTACTTTTAAAGGCCATTTGAAGTGGGTGGACGGATTTACAATCACTCAGTCTAGCCAGTTTTAAAATAATGATGGTAAATCCGTCCACTTTCATTTCCATTGTATGTCCCTTCCATGTGATGGAATTCAGTTATTTAAGAAACCCATAAGAATAATAAGATTAATCATTCGATGCATAAATCATTTACCCCTCAATATATCTTGTTTTTGATGGTAATAGGCCTACAAGAACAACTACCTGTTATCAAAAAATGGCTGTGATGACGTCACAGGATTTCATTGTTTTTTGTCTTCACCTTTTAAATGGTTCAGAATATCTTTCAAAATGTTGTCAACAAAATAAAAACGGCAAAATTAGTTGAAAAACGAGTTTCCCTTGCTTGTACAACTCACATAACTGTAAAAATTTGAATTGTATGCCTATATTAGGGGGTGGACGGATTTACCCTCCTGGACGGATTTACCATACTTGACTCTACAGTGATAGAATTTTGCCAGTGGAAACCAAATTTGTTGTTTTTTTTCACTTTTGTCCAAATTACACAACATAGGATAACAAAAAAATGTTTATTAATGTTCTTAATTCTCTGCTGATATGATTTAAATTACATGTACACTGATTAATCTGGATTCCTTATTTCCATAGCAACATTGCTATATAATATATGACCTTAGACTAGTTTGACCTTTAATCCGGTCGGGTCATGGACCAACAATTGTTAATGTCTTTTAAATCACTTCAAACCTTTCCACCAAACTTTCAGAAAGTTTGGAGAGCGACGATTAAACACGAATGGCAGTATTGTATTCTGCAAGTTAGTGAGCAGTACCTCATCCTCTTTTATTACGGAACCAATGATATAAAATTTGCAACAATGTAATTGCTTTCGAACTAACAAGTATTTGCCAAAAATTTGCTGAAGAGCTCCTGCGAACGGAAAGTTACAGTCCTCGTCATATTTATGTGGAATCGCAAGTTCGTTTTTATGCTGTTGAACTGTGATGTCAGAGATGACTATATTCTAGTTTAAAATGACATCACAGCTTGTAGTTAATTTACATATATTGCATTGCTTAAATAGAGTCATCTCTGACATCAAACTTCAACAGGATAAAAAAGAACTTGGGATTCCAAGTAATTATGACAAGGACTGTAATATCTCAAGAAGCCATCCTAGAACTTGCACTCATACAAGATGGCCACCATTATGGGGTTCTTGTTGCCATGGTGACTGTTGTATATATACAAATATGAACTCTCCTTTTCCTAAGCTTTCAAATGACATGTCACACGTTGGGGTAACTACCATGCATAGATTGCAGTGTGCTCACTTGGGAACTTGTTTGCGTAAAATTCCAGAAATATTGTTTTGAATCACTCAAATACCCAACTTCTATGACCATATATAGCAATGTTGCTATGGAAATAAGGAATCCAGATTAATCAGTGTACATGTAATTTAAATCATATCAGCAGAGAATTAAGAACATTATAAACATTTTTTTTGTTGTCCTGTTGTGTAATTTGGACAAAAGTGAAAAAAAACAACAAATTTGGTTTCCATGGCAACCAAATTCCTTCAATGAAAATTTTTGACCTTCTAAGATTTACAATCAATTTATTTCTCAATACTGGCAAAATTCTATCACTGTATAAGATGCTATAGGTGTTTGTGTCAAGGAACTTGTAATTTAATCATAAAAGTGAATTTCGTCATTGGTTGATATGGTGGCCATTCAGTTCACAATAGTTGCCATGGTGACTGCAGATTTGGCGGTTTTAGTAAGCAGGCAGGATATTTATTTCACCAAGACTTATTCATTTTCAGCTAACCATTATTTGAGACTCGGACAGCAACTGGAAATAAAATAAAACTCGCATTTTGCCAATTCTATGACCATATATGGTCATGTTTATTTTTTTGTCAGAAGGACCTCATTTCCCAACATGAACTGGTAGAATTTCATTTTCTTGCATCAAACATATCTCAAGTTATCAGTGTACATTCAAATTTATTTATGGCAGTTTTCAATTTTAGTGCCTTCGTTGTCATGGTAGTCAATTTTCTAAAAACTGTCCGAATAGATTTTTCTATAATCCATATATCTGAAAACTACAGAAAATTCTGAGCAATACACAGTCAGTGGTTTGCTTGGCGCTAAAAACAAATAAAAGTGTTTCAGCTCTTGGACTATTCTTCCATAATGTGCAAACTCCTCCGGCCCTGGGCCAATGCAACCGATGCAGCTGCATCGGGCCCCGCGCTCTTAGGGGCCCCGCACCCTTGACGCACTAAACGTGCTAAATAAAGACAAAAGGAAGCCCCACAGGTCCAGCAGAAGTGCTGACAAGTTCAATTGCACAAGCAAGCAATTAGCCCTTGTTCAGTAGCCTTGTGTATACTCAAGCAGCTAGCAGATTGCATTTAAGTTTTGGTTATTGCAAGTAGCATTCAACTGTAGGTGACTGTCCTGCTTTCAATTAATGAATTGCAATTAAGTATACTTGAAGTGATACTTGAACAATAGACACTAGAATGATGTGAGGAGTTTCTGCTGTGTGTGTATTTTTCTCTGCCTAACAGCCCATTAATGAATTAGCTAATTTAATTTCTGTTAGTTATCAGAAACTGATTTCCAATGCATTAATTAAACAATTTTTCTTGCATCTTGCAGAACAGCAGAAGCATGTGTAGTACATTGTGTACCCAGCCATCAAAGTTTCTGGTCACGACACTCTGTAATACAGCAGAGTCAAGACTGTGAGCAGCAAATAGGCTTTTTGAATGGCACGGACATAAATAAGTTAACCAGCTGATAAAACATATTGGAAGGCAAAACCTACTGATTAAACCTGATGTTATTTTGTCTGGATTTAAAAAGTAGGAAGCTTTTGAAAATGTAGGCAAATTGCAAAGAAATTTTACACATTTTACCTATTTCAAAATGAAAATCTCTACACGTTTTCATTTTTTAAGATTTTGAACCTGTGAGGTAGGGGCAGGGCACTCAAAGGGGCCCGGGGGGGGGGGGGGGTACTCACTATAAAAGGATGTATTTATAGAGGAGACATACCCCCCCCCCCAGGCAATGGGGTCTGGAAACAAAACTGTAAAACCAGCAGCGTCTCTTTAACACCAGTTACCATTATTAAATTGGCGGCCCCTTGTATCAGTGTCTATGCTGGGCAAATAAAAGATCCCTCACATGGGGTAAATGTGTAACATGTTGAGGACTCCTGCTCTCTCTCCCATCTCATCAACCAACCCTTGTGAAAATAACATCAGGTTTAATCAGTAGGTTTTGCCTTCCAATATGTTTCATCAGCTGGTTAACTTATTTATGTCCGTGCCATTCAAAAAGCCTATTTGCTGCTCACAGTCTTGACTCTGCTGTATTACAGAGTGTCGTGACCAGAAACTTTGATGGCTTGGTACACAATGTACTACACATGCTTCTGCTGTTCTGCAAGATGCAAGAAAAATTGTTTAATTAATGCATTGGAAATCAGTTTCTGATAACTAACAGAAATTAAATTAGCTAATTCATTAATGGGCTGTTAGGCAGAGAAAAATACATACACAGCAGAAACTCCTCACATCATTCTAGTGTCTATTGTTCAAGTATCACTTCAAGTATACTTAATTGCAATTCATTAATTGAAAGCAGGACAGTCACCTACAGTTGAATGCTACTTGCAATAACCAAAACTTAAATGCAATCTGCTAGCTGCTTGAGTATACACAAGGCTACTGAACAAGGGCTAATTGCTTGCTTGTGCAATTGAACTTGTCAGCACTTCTGCTGGACCTGTGGGGCTTCCTTTTGTCTTTATTTAGCACGTTTAGTGCGTCAAGGGTGCGGGGCCCCTAAGAGCGCGGGGCCCGATGCAGCTGCATCGGTTGCATTGGCCCAGGGCCGGCCCTGCCCGGAGACAGGATTCCATGCCAGAGCAGTCGACAAATACCATAACATCACTCTGGTCTCCGTCTCGCGAGGTCACGGAGGAGTTTGCACATTATGGAAGAATAGTCCAAGAGCTGAAACACTTTTATTTGTTTTTGACGCCAAGCAAACCACTGACTGCGTATTGCTCAGAATTTTCTGTAGTTTTCAGATATATGGATTATAGAAAAATCTATTCGGACAGTTTTTAGAAAATTGACTACCATGACAACGAAGGCACTAAAATTGAAAACTGCCATAAATAAATTTGAATGTACACTGATAACTTGAGATACGTTTGATGCAAGAAAATGAAATTCTACCAGTTCATGTTGGGAAATGAGGTCCTTCTGACAAAAAAATAAACATGACCATATATGGTCATGGAATTGGCAAAATGCGAGTTTTATTTTATTTCCAGTTGCTGTCCGAGTCTCAAATAATGGTTAGCTGGAAATAAATAAGTCTTGGTGAAATAAATATCCTGCCTGCTTACCAAAACCGCCAAATGTGCAGTCACCATGGCAACTATTGTGAACTGAATGGCCACCATATCAACCAATGACGAAATTCACTTTTATGATTAAATTACAAGTTCCTTGACACAAACACCTATAGCATCTTATACAGTGATAGAATTTTGCCAGTATTGAGAAATAAACTGATTGTAAATCTTAGAGGGTCAAAAATTTTCATTGAAGGAATTTGGTTGCCATGGAAACCAAATTTGTTGTTTTTTTTCACTTTTGTCCAAATTACACAACAGGACAAAAAAAAAAATGTTTATAATGTTCTTAATTCTCTGCTGATATGATTTAAATTACATGTACACTGATTAATCTGGATTCCTTATTTCCATAGCAACATTGCTATATATGGTCATAGCAGTTGGGTATTTGAGTGATTCAAAACAATATTTCTGGAATTTTACGCAAACAAGTTCCCAAGTGAGCACACTGCAATCTATGCATGGTAGTTACCCCAACGTGTGACATGTCATTTGAAAGCTTAGGAAAAGGAGAGTTCATATTTGTATATATACAACAGTCACCATGGCAACAAGAACCCCATAATGGTGGCCATCTTGTATGAGTGCAAGTTCTAGGATGGCTTCTTGAGATATTACAGTCCTTGTCATATTTACTTGGAATCCCAAGTTCTTTTTTATCCTGTTGAAGTTTGATGTCAGAGATGACTCTATTTAAGCAATGCAATATATGTAAATTAACTACAAGCTGTGATGTCATTTTAAACTAGAATATAGTCATCTCTGACATCACAGTTCAACCGCATAAAAACGAACTTGCGATTCCACATAAATATGACGAGGACTGTAACTTTCCGTTCGCAGGAGCTCTTCAGCAAATTTTTGGCAAATAGTTGTTAGTTCAAAAGCAATTACATTGTTGCAAATTTTATATCATTGGTTCCGTAATAAAAGAGGATGAGGTACTGCTCACTAACTTGCAGAATACAATACTGCCATTCGTGTTTAATCGTCGCTCTCCAAACTTTCTGAAAGTTTGGTGGAAAGGTTTGAAGTGATTTAAAGACATTAACAATTGTTGGTCCATGACCCGACCGGATTAAAGGTCAAACTAGTCTAAGGTCATATATTATATAGCAATGTTGCTATGGAAATAAGGAATCCAGATTAATCAGTGTACATGTAATTTAAATCATATCAGCAGAGAATTAAGAACATTAATAAACATTTTTTTGTTATCCTATGTTGTGTAATTTGGACAAAAGTGAAAAAAAACAACAAATTTGGTTTCCATGGCAACCAAATTCCTTCAATAAGAATTTTTGACCCTCTAAGATTTACAATCAGTTTATTTCTCAATACTGGCAAAATTCTATCACTGTATAAGATGCTATAGGTGTTTGTGTCAAGGAACTTGTAATTTAATCATAAAAGTGAATTTCGTCATTGGTTGATATGGTGGCCATTCAGTTCACAATAGTTGCCATGGTGACTGCAAATTTGGCAGTTTTGGTAAGCAGGCAGGATATTTATTTCACCAAGACTTATTTAATTCCAGCTAACCATTATTTGAGACTCGGACAGCAACTGGAAATAAAATAAAACTCGCATTTTGCCCATTCTATGACCATATATGGTCATGTTTATTTTTTTGTCAGAAGGACCTCATTTCCCAACATGAACTGGTAGAATTTCATTTTCTTGCATCAAACGTATCTCAAGTTATCAGTGTACATTCAAATTTATTTATGGCAGTTTTCAATTTTAGTGCCTTCGTTGTCATGGTAGTCAATTTTCTAAAAACTGTCCGAATAGATTTTTCTATAATCCATATATCTGAAAACTACAGAAAATTCTGAGCAATACGCAGTCAGTGGTTTGCTTGGCGCTAAAAACAAATAAAAGTGTTTCAGCTCTTGGACTATTCTTCCATAATGTGCAAACTCCTCCGTGACCTCGCGAGACGGAGACCGGAGTGATGTTATGGTATTTGTCGACTGCTCTGGCATGGAATCCTGTCTCCGGGCAGGGCCGGCCCTGGGCCAATGCAACCGATGCAGCTGCATCGGGCCCCGCGCTCTTAGGGGCCCCGCACCCTTGACGCACTAAACGTGCTAAATAAAGACAAAAGGAAGCCCCACAGGTCCAGCAGAAGTGCTGACAAGTTCAATTGCACAAGCAAGCAATTAGCCCTTGTTCAGTAGCCTTGTGTATACTCAAGCAGCTAGCAGATTGCATTTAAGTTTTGGTTATTGCAAGTAGCATTCAACTCAGGGTTGGCACAAAAAGCCCACCCCCCGGGTTTAACCCGGACCGGGTAAAATGGTGTTTTTCCCAAAAAGTGGTCAAAATCCGGGTAAAATGGCAAATTCTCTTAGAATTTGCTTGCAAATAGCAGAAATTGGAAAGAAACAATGTTGAAATCAGAGAAACTTAAAACAAATTCATATAATCCAAAATAGATAGCCTTATTTTGACACTGAAGTGACTCAACTGTTCAACTGTTCAACTGTAAATGTAAGCAACAATAAGTATTATACTATTAACTCGGTCTGATTATGTAATTATAAAATCATGAGTGCATCTGCAAAATTTGTGAAATCATTGATTCACCACTGTATCACCAGTCCAGCTCCTCTCTACCCCTCAGGTGACGGGAGCAGGTGACCAACTTAGCTGCCTTTTAATGCCTAATATTTAATTGACAAAGATTTGCAAATGCTGTTTTCATTATTCCATGGTCAGACGCACTGAGAGCAGACTACAGAAATTTTAGCCAGTGTTCAAATCAATAAAACCCGCTTTTAACCCGGATTTTGGGAAAAAACCCCGGTTTAAACCGGGTTTTGACCGATGGGCCGGGCAAAATGAATAAAACCCGGTTTTTTTCCAACCCTGATTCAACTGGTGACTGTCCTGCTTTCAATTAATGAATTGCAATTAAGTCTACTTGAAGTGATACTTGAACAATAGACACTAGAATGATGTGAGGAGTTTCTGCTGTGTATGTATTTTTCTCTGCCTATCAGCCCATTAATGAATTAGCTAATTTAATTTCTGTTATTTATCAGAAACTGATTTCCAATGCATTAATTAAACAATTTTTCTTGCATCTTGCAGAACAGCAGAAGCATGTGTAGTACATTGTGTACCAAGCCATCAAAGTTTCTGGTCACGACACTCTGTAATACAGCAGAGTCAAGACTGTGAGCAGCAAATAGGCTTTTTGAATGGCACGGACATAAATAAGTTAACCAGATGATAAAACACATTGGAAGGCAAAACCTACTGATTAAACCAGATGTTATTTTGTCTGGATTTAAAAAGTAGGAAGCTTTTCAAAATGTAGGCAAATTGCAAAGAAATCTCACACATTTTACCTGTTTGAAAATTTTCAAAATGAAAATCTCTACACTTTTTCATTTTTCAAGATTTTGAACCTGTGAAGTAGGGGCAGGGCACTCAAAGGGGCCCGGGGGGGGGGGTACTCACTATAAAAGGATGTATTTATAGAGGAGACATACCCCCCCCCCCCGGGCAATGGGGTCTGGAAACAAAACTGTAAAACCAGCAGCGTCTCTTTAACACCATTACTGATGAAAATATAGTAAATTTGTCATTGCCATATATATATAAAACAGTAGACAACCATTGGAACCATTGTCTTTACAGAGGGAATAATGTGTGGTTTTAATGGGTGGCCAAGTGGTTAAGGCTCCCGCCTGCTCTGCTGAAGGTCTTTGTCTGCATGTATAGGGTACGAACCCCGGGTGGGGAACCCAAAATTTTCAGTTGACCTTCATGAGCAAAATCCCAGCTGGATGTCGTTCGGATGAGACATTAAATTGGCGGCCCCTTGTATCAGTGTCTACGCTGGGCAAATAAAAGATCCCACAGCGAGCTTGAACAAACTTTGGGGTTAAAAAAATTGACCAAGAAAACGATTAGCGCAATGATGAAGAGGAAGGTCAGAAGAACATTTTGAAGTATCAAACGAAACAATCTGTTGGGAATTTTTTTAGATATTTGAGTTTTAGGTTTTTTATTTATCACACCCTATTCTTAGCATGTAATCTCCATGAAAAAGTGATCAAAACTGTCCATTTTTCCTGTTAGGTAATATCTAAGATAAAAGTCATTGTGAAACAGTGAATGTTTGTAACTGACTTCAATAACTGTCATGCTCATAACTGTCATGTTCTTGTAACTGTTCTGCTCCTATAGCTGTGATTTATGTCTTTTGTGCAACTTCTTGTGTAACTGTGAATGTGTCAATGCATCCTGTCAATTCTGGTCAATTTGGTCACTTCAAGCTTTTCCGTCCAACTGGAAACATGTATTTTCTTTAACTGGACTTTTTACATGTAAAATGGATATTCAAGAATCTTTCATGCAGTAGGAAAATGAATTGTAAGTGTTTCTCTTTTTTACTATTTAATTTTGTATTACATTGTATGAATGATTATTGCTAGGCTTTGCATATTTATAAAAACCTACAAAAAAAGGACCTTGCTTTCTTACAATGTATTTGATCTTATTTGATGAACTTATTTAGCATTTATTGATTTATTTTCATAAACTTTTACAGTTAAATTACTTAGAAAACTTTTCTCACTAAACATTTATGGACTTTACTTTAATGCACTTTATCCATGGACAAAAACTTCATGACTTAGTTCATGCATTTAATTTGATAGTGCCATGCTAAATACTTAACATAATTTATTATTAGTCAACTTTATTTAATTTATTATTATCAACTTTACATGAACTTTCTACATATTTTACATACTTTATACTTTGTGCTTTCTTAAACTATACATTGTCATTATTATACATGTGTGATTATTTTAATTAGAATTATGTGCTTTATATATATGTATTGTGTAATGACTTAACATATTAGTAAGACCTGCTTATTTGTTTTATTTGCAGTTAACCGCTTTCTACGCTTACAACGCTTGATACGCTTACTACATTAATGCTACTACAATAAAGCGAGTTGAAATCTCCTACGCCAGTGTCACTCATTTCGTCCACTTAAAAACAGTTAAAATTCTTCCTACTCAAGTTCTGCAATCATGAGTGACACTGAAGGTGAAGCCAAACCAGAAGAAGTCATGGACAAGTTAAAGAGAAGCCGGTCAAATGTTGGTGGTTGGTTAACAAGAACAATGAACCAGTATGAAGCTTTGAAGTCAAACACTGCACCATCACCGGCTACATTGGAAGCTCTTAGCTCAAGAATATCTGGACACTTGAAGAAACTACAATCCTCTCATGATAAATACATAGATGTTCTGGAAGATGAAGGCCTTATTCAGGAAGCTGAAGACTGGTTTGAGAAATACTTCAGTGGTGCTACTGATTGCCTGAATGCTATTACTGCCAAGCTTCAGGAGTTGAAAGACAAGCCTAATGTTCCGTCAGTTGCACCTGCATCTTCTGATGAAAACCCTGGTTCCATGGATTCCTCAGATTCTGCAAATCCTACAGCGAGTACAAGTGATGGTCAAGTCAATTCAAGTTTGCAGTCAGGTTCAACGCCCAGTACAAGTGACGGTCAAGCCAATTCAAGTTTGCAATCAGGTTCAACACCCAGTACAAGTGGAGGTCAAGCTGGTTCAAGTTCACAATCAACTGTAATGCCCAAATCAGAAGGTCCTCCAGTAGCATCAGATGCATCCGAACGTTTTGATTTGCGACAGGATTCTGTTAGTCCGCAAGCTTCTCAACCGCCTTCACTGCCTTCCAGTCGCCCTGTTCCTCCTTCAATCGATAGGTGGATCGATGAGCTCGTCGAAGGCCAAGAAACAGTCATTCAGCCAACTCAGTCTTCATCATCCTCCAATTTGTCTGATGCCATGCTTAGAATTGAAATGGAAAGAGACTTACCTAAAATTGAATTGCCTTACTTCGATGGTTCGGCTCTTATGTGGCCCAGATTTGTTGAGCAGTACTACGCACAAGTTCATTCCAGACCAAGCATCACTGACACAAGAAGAATGGATATTCTCCAATCGCACGTGAAGGGGGAAGCAAAGAAGCTAATTCAAGGCCTGGGATACAGTGGCCGAAACTATGCTCAGAGTTTAAAGGAATTGAAATTCGCATTCGGTCACAAAGCTACAGTCGCTCGGGCATACATCAACTCAGTTACTTCTGGTGGTATGTTAAACCAAGGTGATTCTGCTGCTCTAAGAGGTTTCTACATCTCGGTTCGTGATTGCCTCACTACTTTGCAACAGCTAAACTATATGGGAGAAATCTACAGTGCTGATGTGCTACAGAGAGCACTTCGACGCATCCCGAACGACAAGAGGGTCAAATGGAATGAATACATTCGGACAATTTGCAGAACACGTGAGCCTACCTTATTTGACTTACAAAACTGGCTAAAAGACCGAGTAGAAGCCGAATTTAATCCGTATGCTATTCCTGTTCAATCGTCAAAACATTCTTCGGCTACAAGTGGTCAGCGACAGATGAACTACACAACTTTGAACTCTTTCTCCTCTGGTGATAAGCAAGTTAGCAGTGATGTAAACTTAGTCTGTCTTGCATGTTCTGGTAACCATCATTTGTCAAGATGTGAACTGTATAAATCAAAGAATGTAACTGACAGGTATGACTTTGTAAAATCTAAAAGAGCTTGCTTCAATTGTTTGAATCCGAATCACTGTATTGGAAATTGCTACTCAAAGACATCCTGCAGAGTTAGTGGTTGCGGCAAAAGACATCACACATCGCTACATCGAGACCGACCCAACCCTGGTTCTTCTGGTGGCAAGGCTAGCCACAGGGTCAATACCCTCCAGACCATGACTTCAGTTTACTTTCAAGTTCTGCCTGTTACAGTGAAGGGTCAAAATGGGCATTGCATCAATACATACGCACTTCTGGACTCGGCAAGCGACATTTCATTGATCAATACAGATTTGGCACGTGATCTTGGTCTGAAGGGAAATGTTCAAAAATTGACAGTTAACACTTTGAGTTCACCAGTTTCTCTAAATTCAAGGTGTGTTAACTTTGCTGTAAACTCTCTTCATGACTTGGACTCTAGGCCACTATGGATACAAGGTGCCTGGACCATGGATGGTGTCTTCAATTGTCCTCCTATTAACACTTCAGCTGTGCAGCACTTACCTCATTTGCAGGGTCTTTCCATCTCCAGTGTCAATCCCAATGATGTCAAAATCTTAATTGGTGCCAACGTCCCGAAGGCACACTTGCAAGTGGAAGTCCGTGAGGGTGGAGAAAATGATCCTGTAGCTATCAAGACATCACTTGGCTGGTGCATCATGGGAGTTTCTTCTGGGTCTAGTGGAAACAGCCTGCATCATGTCAACTTCACTTCAAGCAGCACCGAGGAACTTAGCAAGCAAGTTGAGCGTTTCTGGCAGACGGAGTCTTTTGGAGTGGCTGTGAATCTTACGACACCGAGGTCAGTTGAAGATATGAAGGCTATGAAAGTTTTGCAAGAAGGTACTTACTTTGATGATGGACATTATGTTGTACCTATGCTTTGGAAAGATTCTTCAGTTCAGCTTCCGAACAACAGACCTTCAGCTGAGAAGAGGTTCAATGCACTTCAGAAGAGTCTCAGGAGTGATCCAGATCTTCAATCCCGTTATGTAGAAACCATGCAAGGATACATCAGCAAAGGCTACGCTGAGAAGATGACGTCAGAAGAAGTGAAATCCCAAGGCAATCTTACGTGGTATTTGCCTCATCACAGCGTAATCAACCCTCGCAAGCCAGCGAAGATCCGTGTGGTATTTGATGCAGCAGCTGTTTGTCAAGATGTCTCACTTAATGACTCTTTGATCACTGGTCCTGATTTACTTAATGGTCTCTTTGGTGTGCTTCAAAGATTCAGATTACGTCCAATTGCACTCGTCGCAGATGTAACCGACATGTTCTACCAAGTGGGTGTTCCAGCAAAGGATTCAGATGCCTTACGATTCCTGTGGAAAGATGACGTCACTTCAAGTTCTTTGCCTGATGTGTATCGAATGTTGGTGCACATCTTTGGAGCACGTGATTCACCATGCTGTGCGAACTATGCCCTGCAAAGAGTTGCTATTGACAATATTGCCATTGATCCAATTGTAAAAGACATTATATTGAAGAATTTCTATGTTGATGACATGTTGGTTTCATTGAATGATGTAAATGTTGCAAAATTTGTTGCTTCAAATGTTTCTGATTGTCTAGCAGCTAAAGGTTTCAAGCTTCACAAGTGGATGTCCTCATCGAAGGAAGTTCTCTCATCAATCCCGGAGAAGGACCGAGCCAAGCCAGACATCAACTTGACTTTGTGCGATTTGCCTGTTGAGAAAGCCCTCGGCCTTACTTGGGATGTACAGTCAGATTCCTTCATGTTCAGCCAGCCAAATTGTGAAGCTTCGCCTCCAACAAAAAGGAAGATCATCAGTGTTGTGAGTGCCATCTTCGATCCCTGTGGTTTCTTGGCTCCATTCACATTCATTGCCAAATGCCTGATTCAGGACCTTTGGAGGTCAAACCTTGGATGGGATGATGTCATCAAGGATCATCAGCAACTGAAGTGGAGTGCTTGGGTTGAAGATCTTCAGTACTTACCTCAACTTCATATTCCTCGCTATCACGGCTTGGATCTGGACAGCGGCATTCAGATGCATGTATTCTGCGACGCATCGGAACTTGGCTTCGCGGCAGTTGCTTATCTTCGAGAGGCGGGGAGCTCCATCCGATGTTCACTAGTTGCTTCCAAATCCCACGTTGCACCTGTAAAATCAACACTCACAATTCCGAAGTTGGAATTGCAAGGTGCAGTTATGGCTGTGAGATTAGCTGACATCCTGGTAAAGGAGATTGATGTGAAGATTGCTCAAGTTTTCTACTGGACTGACTCTATGACTGTGCTCCGCTACATCAGAAATGAAACTCAGCGATGGAAGATATTTGTAGCCAACCGGGTTTCTGAAATCCGCGAGAAGTCATCACCTGCCCAGTGGATGTATGTTCACACTTCAATGAATCCTGCTGACTTAGCAACTCGTGGAATGTCACCCAAGAATATGACTACTGATAACCTGTGGTTTCGTGGTCCTGCATTTCTCTTGCTGAAGGTGGATTGTTGGCCTTAGCAGCCAGAAGTTGGCCCTCCTCCTACAAATGATGAAAACCTGAGGAAGACTGTATTACTTACCTGCGCAACGCCATCAGATTGGAATGATCTTCTCCTGAAGTTTGACATCTCCAAAATCCTTGATCCTGGAAGGTTCTCATCTTGGTACCTGCTTAAGAGACACACAGCCTGGTGTCTGCGTGCCCTGAGGAACTTCATGGCTGGATGTTCTCATTTGAAGTTGTCGGCTGTCAAGTCCTCTCGTCTCACCGTGGCTGATCTTCATGAAGCCGAGAATGTTCTCATCAAGTTAGCTCAACAGGAAAGCTTTGGTAAAGATTATACTGACCTCAGTAACGGTGTTGACCTGTGTGAACGCAGCCATCTTCGTCCCTTGAGCCCTTTCTTCGATTCTTCTCTTGGCGTCATCCGGGTCGGAGGAAGATTGAAGCATTCCGAGCTGGAATTTGAAGTCAAGCATCAGATTCTGCTGCCCTTCAATCATCACATAACCAAGTTGATCGTCCAAGAAGAGCATGTGGCTTCATCTCATTCTGGTCCAGAACATGTCATCGCGTCACTTCGGAAGAAATATTGGCCCATCAAATGCAGATCTTTGGTGAAGCAATGTGCATATGAGTGCATCGACTGCAGAAAGCGCTCAGCCAAGCCAACAGTCCCTTTCATGGCAGATCTTCCGGCACAGCGTGTGAAAGGCTACACCCGACCATTTGAATTCACTGGAGTTGATTACTTTGGGCCGCTGACAGTGAAGCGTGCGAGATCTCGTCTGAAGAAATGGGGGTGCTTGTTCACATGTCTGGTGACGAGAGCTATTCACTTGGAATTGGCTGACTCTCTCGAAACAGATGATTTCATCATGGCCCTTAGAAGCTTCATTGGTCGTCGGGGAAAGCCAGCGGAATTGTTCAGCGACAATGGGAAGAACTTTATTGGGGCATCAAATGAACTGCGGGAACTTCTGTCTACCTTGGATGAAAGTGACAGTCTTCATAACTTCCTGGTGAAATCATCCATCAAGTGGCACTTCATTCCACCTAATGCTCCGCACTTTGGTGGAGCCTGGGAGAGGCTTGTCAAGTCTACCAAGTCGGCATTGAAGAATGTGTTGAAGGAACAGTGTGTTACTGAGACAGTGCTGCGGACAGCTCTAATAGAAGTTGAAGATGTGATCAACAGCAGACCACTGACATATAACAGCAGTGATCCTACAGACTTCACCGCTTTGACACCAAACCATTTTCTGCGTCATGACCAACACCCACATGTTCCTCCTGGCTCTTTCCCCACTGTGGACAGGGATAGTAGCAGAAGATGGAGACAATCCCAAGTACTGGCTGACCATTTGTGGAGAAGATGGACTTCTGAATACCTGCCTTCATTGACTGTTCGTAAGAAATGGACTAAATCTGAGAGGAATCTGATGGTCAATAATCTTGTACTTTTGATCGATGACAACAAGCCAAGAGGACAGTGGTCATTGGCCAGGATCACAGAAGTTATGCCCAGTGATGATGGAAACGTCTGCTCCTTGAAATTGAAAACTGCTCAAGGTGCCTCCTATGTTCGACCTGCAGCGAAAGTTTGTCTTCTAGAAGAAGCTCACATTTAATTGATGACTTCCCCGGCAGTCCTCAAGGGGGTGCTGTGAAACAGTGAATGTTTGTAACTGACTTCAATAACTGTCATGCTCATAACTGTCATGTTCTTGTAACTGTTCTGCTCCTATAGCTGTGATTTATGTCTTTTGTGCAACTTCTTGTGTAACTGTGAATGTGTCAATGCATCCTGTCAATTCTGGTCAATTTGGTCACTTCAAGCTTTTCCTTCCAACTGGAAACATGTATTTTCTTTAACTGGACTTTTTACATGTAAAATGGATATTCAAGAATCTTTCATGCAGTAGGAAAATGAATTGTAAGTGTTTCTCTTTTTTACTATTTAATTTTGTATTACATTGTATGAATGATTATTGCTAGGCTTTGCATATTTATAAAAACCTACAAAAAAAGGACCTTGCTTTCTTACAATGTATTTGATCTTATTTGATGAACTTATTTAGCATTTATTGATTTATTTTCATAAACTTTTACAGTTAAATTACTTAGAAAACTTTTCTCACTAAACATTTATGGACTTTACTTTAATGCACTTTATCCATGGACAAAAACTTCATGACTTAGTTCATGCATTTAATTTGATAGTGCCATGCTAAATACTTAACATAATTTATTATTAGTCAACTTTATTTAATTTATTATTATCAACTTTACATGAACTTTATACATATTTTACATACTTTATACTTTGTGCTTTCTTAAACTATACATTGTCATTATTATACATGTGTGATTATTTTAATTAGAATTATGTGCTTTATATATATGTATTGTGTAATGACTTAACATATTAGTAAGACCTGCTTATTTGTTTTATTTGCAGTTAACCGCTTTCTACGCTTACAACGCTTGATACGCTTACTACATTAATGCTACTACAATAAAGCGAGTTGAAATCTCCTACGCCAGTGTCACTCATTTCGTCCACTTAAAAACAGTCATTATTCAGAAGTAAAAATATGCAGTCATTGTCTCTACAGAAAGTATAAAGTATATACCACTTCATCCAGACTGACAGGGTGTGATAAACCTGTAAGAGCTAACATTTCAATTAAAGGCCTGAGAAAATGTTTGCAATACCAGGTATGTTCGTTACATAATTCTGGTAAATAATTTTAGCAAATTTGGTCTCATCATCTCATTGTAACAGGCTTTGTTGAGTTTTTTGTGCATTTTATCACCGATTTTGCCACCATGAAACAGCATTTCATAACAAAGTAAAAGTATAGACAAAGTTGAGTAAATTATCAGACAATGCATGCATAGAATGTTTGTAAGTATCTGCTTCACTATAAAGTCGAATCCCCTGATATTACGTGAAAAGTCTTTGCAATCAGACAAAAAGACAAAAATGAGATTTTAAGCTATAAATAAACAGTGATATTCATGCTTAACGTATTTTGAGTACTTAAAATGGATGTTGGGTGTTTAATGTAGATGTAGGTTATCTGGCATCCAAAATCGACCAATCTTTAATTGTATAGAACAACAAAAATAGCATAAATTCAGTAAATTATGTGAGAATGTGGTAAGTCTGCAATGTCAAAGTATTTTACTCCATACTTAACTAAATGCTTCTAAACATTCTATCTATGCGTTTTCTGATGATTCAGTCAACATTGGCTACAGTTAACATGGTTGCAAAAGTACTTGCTTCACAGTGGTGAAATTTCTTAAAAAACACATAAAAACTTCAAGAATACACCATAGAGTTCAAAAGTGAGGTAGATTCTACTACAATTATTCACCAGAACGATGAAACTGAGGACAAGCTGGCAAATAAACATATTTCATAAATTTTCTGAGAAATGTTTACTTCTATAGGTTTATCCACGGAATTATATGCCGTGGGTTTATCACACTCTATCAAACTGAACTAGAATGGAGTGCATGAGATGCACAAAAGTATCTCTGCTAGGAAAATAAATAGATTCTAATCATTCTATTTGACTCATGTTGAACTAAATAATTTTTGGTAGGGATCTCTGAACGAGGTGTTGCATGATTTAGGAATGACTATTTGGTGTGAAATAAACTAGATGGGAGCATTACGAGCAGGGGGTCAGCAGTGATTGTCAGACAGATAGTGTTTGCTGTAAGTCATAAAAACTTTGACCCTAGGGTTAGCCCCAACCTACGGGTGTCCCCTGAGGTGCCCCCTCCCTTGGGGTTGTCCCACTGTCCCACCCTTAAGGAGTATCCCCACCCTACCCCTCAGGGTTACCCCAGCAGGGCACACGTACCCTTATCTATCTACTTTTCTATAGATCTATCTATCTGTAACTGGTCCTCTCATGCCAATTAAAAGCTGGGGTAGCCAAGAGCCTTGAAGACTAACAAAATCTCTATCTCCCAGCACTAACAATAAATTCCTCCTCTGCCATCACCTAGTGGACATAAAGGAAACTAAGCATCTATGCACCACCTAGCAGGAAAAGCAGGAACTAATCCAAAGTGTGATTGATCCAACCTACCACTCATGCAGTTTGTGATTGATCTTCAAAGTAAAATAAGCAAATAAGCATGAAATAAAGTGAGATTATATCAAGGAAAAGAGTCAAGTGCATGCAATTATGTATGATGGAGCACACAGGTACTCAGTTGAAGAAAAATGAATGAATGAATGAATGAATAAGTGGAGCAGAGTAAGTGTGACAGTGTGACAGTGTGACATGGGACAGGATTCTAGGAAGCCAGGACTAACAAGATCTCTGTCTCCTAGCAGAGATAATGAGATGGTATGTACTTGTTCTTGTGGCAATGACAGCATATTTTTACTTCTGAATCATGGCTTTGATCTTAGATATTGTCTAACAGGAAAAATGGGCAGTTTTAATCATTTTTAGATGGACATTCCATGCTAACAATAGGGTGTGATAAATAAAAAGTTTAAAACTCAAATATCTCAAAAAATTCCCAACAGATTTTTTTGTTTGATACAGCAAAATGTTCACCCGATCTTCCTCTACATCACTGCGCTAATCGTTTTCTTGGTCAATTTTTTTAACCCCAAAGTTTGTTCAAGCTTGCTGTGATCCCTCACATGGGGTAAATGTGTAACATGTTGAGGACTCCTGCTCTCTCTCCCATCTCATCAACCAACCCTTGTGAGCGCCCAGAACTGGGTTTAGAGGCATGAACACTTCAAAGGATTGGCCCTCGAACTGCGTTTAGTAATTTAAAGAGGTATAATTAATTTAGACACCTAAAATGCTAAATTTCAGAGGCCTAACTCCAAAATTGACAAAATAATGGAGCATTGAAAAAACATTTTTGCTGAATTCGCTCGTACTAATTAGACTAGCAGCAGCTAGTTAGACTAGCAGCAGCTAGTCTCTTGTATTACCAGGCGTCGTCCAGATCCGAGTCGTCCTTCTCCTTGGCAACCAAATCGAGGCATGCCATGACTCATGAGGCATCTCAAACAATCGTTCTTATAACTGAAAACCAGAGTAACATACCCCAAATTACTTGTCAAACTATACCGGGCATCTTTATTTCGTCAAATGAACGTAAAAATAGTGAAATCCAGGCATTTAACGGCTGTCTTTTAGCTGCAAAATTGCCAGTTCGTTGCCGTGCGCTCACACCTGTTGCGGCCAGTGCGCTTGCGTGCATAAATATATTGTGAAATAAGCCACAGCTTCTTCTTCTTCTTCTTCCGGTGTGCATGTTCCCGGGTCGCCGGGCTAGCTCTACCACTTAGTGGGAGCAGCACATATATTTGGGGGTTGGGCTTTACCCTTTCCTCCCTGTTTGGTCAATTATGACCGTTTCGTTTGGCGGTTTCCGTCTCTTTCAGTGGTCATTTATTATGTCATAGTCTTTATTTGATGATTTGTTTTTGGTGGTCTCTTTATTTCTCCAGTTTAATTGTGGTTAGTGTGTTGTTTATTCTTTTATCAATAGTTCTAGGATTTCTTCTATTTTCCGTATGATTTCTAGTTGGATGGTCTTATTGTTGGTGAATAAAAGATTCTTGCATATGGTCAGATTTTTTCTTCTGGTTTCTATGCATTCTTCTAGGATATGAGTTTGGGTCTCTGGGCAGGTTTTGCATAGTCGGCATGTTTGATTTACATATTTATTTTTGTAATTGCCTTTTATGTTCAGCATTCTTGTTCTAGCTTTAAATAGGGTGTTGGTTTGTTGTCTATTTAGGTTGTTGGTATAGGTAGCTTTTTGGTTTCCTATGTATCCGTCTATCAGGTACTGGATTTTGGATTTTTCAGTTGTTTTGAACATTTCTCTGCGGTTTACTTTCTGTATTTGTTTTCTGATATATCTTTTGGCTGCGTCGGGTGTCATTCGTAGTAGCATGTCGTCTTGTATATGATATTTCTTTAGTATTTTTTTGATGTCTTTTTTCCATTCTGTCTCTGGCTCATTTACTAGCCATCGGGTCATGAGATTTTGGTTTTTTGCGATCCTGTAGTACATGTTCAGTTTCTTCTTTTCTATTATTGCCGATACCGGTAGAAGGTTGGTCTCTATGTACAGTGCTTCTCTCGGGGTGCCTAGAGGTACTCTAAGGATTCTTTTTATGATAGCGTCCAGGATCTGGTTTAGTGTTTTTTCGTCTGTTTTGTTTATTGTCCAGGCTTCGCATCCGTATGTGATTATCGGGGTTATACAGGTTTCTACTAGTTTCCAGATTGTGCTCATTTCTATTTTTTGGAATTCCTCGTTACCCAGTAGGCTTATTATTGTTTGATATGCAGCTTCCGTTTTTGACTTTACTTTAGTTATGTGATCTTTTAAGTTGAATTTATTATTGTAGGTCATGCCTAAGTATTTATAGGTCTCAACATATTCTAGTTCAGTATCCCCTAGTTTTAGTGGTGTTTTTATACTTGCATCTTTTTTCCCTGCTATTTGTAGGATGTTAGACTTGCTTTTTCCAAAGGCTATGTGGTATTTGTTCGCAATGTCGTTGGTGGTATCTAGTAGTTTGGTCATTTTTTCCGGGTTGTCTGTAATGAGTGCTACGTCGTCCATCCATAGAAGGGTGTCTATAGTCGTTATGTTGCTTTCTGGTTCGGTTTTGTTGTTCTTTATTTCTTTGCTTATTTCGTCCATTAATAGAGCGTATTGGATCACTGATAGAACCCCTCCTTGTCTTATGCTGTCTTTAATCTTGATCTTTCTTGTCTCCCCATACTTAGTCATTATTGTTGCTGTTAGGTTTTCGTTTAGGTCATCTATTATTTTCCATTCCTTATCACCTACTCCTTGTTTGTGCATTACGTACATTATTGCCTTTATCCATGCCTTATCGTATGCTTTTTCTACGTCTAAAAATGCAATGTATGTGGGTTTCTTCTTCTTCTTGTTGTGGTGTATTATCGAGTTTAGTACTGCTAGGTGGTCCGTTGTTGATCTTCCTTTTCTTCCTCCTGCTTGGTTGTCGGACATGTTGATCTGGGTTTGGCATCTGTTGTTTATAATTCTTTCATACAGTTTTCCTATGTTGCTGCTTAGTGTTATCCCTCTTTCTGCTGAGCATTTACCTTTTGTGCCTTTGCCTTTGTATAATCTTATGATATTGCTGGTTCGCCAGATTTCAGGTATTTCTTCCTCACTGGTTATCGTGTTAAATATGTTATTAATCCTATCAATATTTTCATCGTTCAATTCTTTTATGGCTTCATTGGGTATTAGGTCCGGTCCTTCTGCTTTCCTGTTTTTCATATGTTTGGTGGCTTCTTTGATCTCTTTTCTTGTTATTACCAGGTGCGTCGTTGGTTTGGTTCCTCTTTGTTTGTTGTATTCTGTTTCAATCTTATCGGTCCATTCTTTGTAATCTTCTTTGCCTTCTCTGGCTTGGTATAGGTTTTCGAAGTATTTCGCAATGTATTCTTTGCATTCTTCTGGGTTTGTTGGTCTTTCATCCTCCTCAGTCACTAGGTCATATTCACTTTTTGTGTTCTTTATGAGATTCCTTCTTATTTTCCAGAACATATTTGATTTGACTCCTCCTTCTTTTAGTAGTTGTTCAATTGTTCTTGTAGTCCTTTTTTTTGTTTCATGTATTATGCTGTTGCGGAGCTTCTCTCTCTCTTTGATTAGTTCTTCGTAGTAGAGCTGTTTGTTTGTTCCATTTTTCCGGCACTCTTCTTCGAATCGTTTTCTTAGGTCTTTTACTTTAGATTTCTTTTCTCTTAGGTCCTTGGGGGGGCACCATTTTTTCCCTATTGTTATAGTTTTTCTGCCTATTGTTTCCATCATAGCGTCCTTTATCATTCTTTCCAAATCGGCATAGTCTTGTGGTTGCTCCTGCTTCATAATCATGTCGTTATATTGGTGCCAATCGGTGTTCTCATTTATGTTCCAAATGGTTTTCTTTATTGTTTTCTTTTCTATCATGATGTCTGTTTTGTATACTATTGTGTTGTGGTCTGTTTCGTTTTTTCCCTTGGGTCTCCTGTCTCCCTTTTCATCTATTGTGACTATGTGTTTTTGGGCTGCAAGTTCGGGTGTCACTAGTACATAGTCTATTATAGATCTTTCCTGTGTTTTATTTCTGTTTACTCTGGTCCATAGGCCTTCTTTTGGGTTGGTTGATATCGGGGTCATTCCAGTGTGTTTCAGCATGGTTAGAAGTATTTTTCCATTTGGGCTTTCTTTTTGTTTATGGGGGATTTCTAGTTTGGCGTTGAAGTCTCCTATTAATATCACATTCCCAGTTTCTTTCTTCCTCATTATGTCGGTGGTAAGGGTTGAGTACTCTTCTTTGACTATGTCCCTATTCTCGCCTTCTTGTTTTCCGTAATATACGCCTATGTGTAGGTTTTCTCTTCCCGTTTTGAGTACTGTCCATATAATTTCCATATTTTCTATTTCGATGCCATTTCCTTCTTGAAGATTGGTGGCTATGTCGTTTCTTGCTGCTAGGTGTCGCCACAAGTAGGGCGCCTCCTAGTGTGTTATTTTGCAGTTACTGGGGAATAAGAAATGTTTACAAATCTGCCAGCTCACATGACATTGTGTGTGGCAATCGAGGATGGCAATCAAAGATGGCAATCAAGGAAGGCAATCAAAGATGGCAATCAAGGGGGACTTGCTAAAAAGCGGGTTGAAAAAAAGCGGGTAGCGGGTAGCGGGTGTATGCCTAGTAAGCACAGATAACAATAGGAAGCAACCTGGGCAAACAAAGGGCTATTCAATTGACAGTAGTACAACATACCTATCAGCCCGCTATTTTACCCCTCTACCTCCGCTACTTGCAATCAGCTTGTAATCAAGCAATTTGCTTCAGGACTTATGATAAAAATAATCGACAGGCTTTTGAAAGCGAATTGCACTTATGCTGCTAATTGATGTGAGTCTATCTTCTTTTGTGGTTGACTTTCAAAAATGCCATCATCTTCGATACAAATTTGGGGCAGAAGAGGCCTTGTACAAATTAGTAGGCCCCAATGCATTATGTCCCACAAACAAAATGATATCATGAAAATATCTTTTACATGTATATCAGAAAAAAACACGTATATTATATTTTTCATAGAAATATAAAAATTATGTGCTCTAAAAACAGCTTTTGACCGATACTTTTATGATATTCTAAAAATATCAATTTCACATAATAATATTAAATTACATCTTCATAAAATTTATTTTAAATAGAAGAAAAATTATATCATTATCACATTTTGATAAAAAAAATTTCTATCCGACCAATCTGTGGTATTTTATAGAGATCAGGAAACGTTTTGTGTAAAATGTATGGGTTGAGGCAGATGATATTCAGACAAGATTTTAAGTTGTCATGTTTTTTCCACTTTTTAAAAATGATTTTAAAGTAATTTAGTGAATAAAGTCATATTTTCAAGGGGAAAAGACTGTGATTGGTATGATTTTAAACCTCCAGATTGATAGATTATTTTCTAAGATTTCCAAAATGGGGTCTGCCATTCCTGTACATGGAACGGTTGTTTATTAATGAGCAGAGAGAGCGGGGAAAGGTGTAGCAGAAGAAGCTACGGCCGAGGGGTAGCGGGTGGAGTTGTATCAAGGGACTTGTGTGTTGTACTAGAATCTACCCGCTACCCCGCTACCCGCTACTCCTAGCCCGCTTTTTAGCAAGTCCCCAATCAAGGATGGCAATCAAGGATGGCAATCACTCAGTTTTGAATGTATAGCCTATTCATTGCCTTTGGTATTGACAGCCTCCTTCAGCACATTTTAAAAGGCAGAACTGGTAGGTCAAACAGAATCTGAACAATTTTATCACTTAGGCTTTGGCTTATTGAGAGCCCTGTAGCATTGCTGGTATGTAAATGAATAAGACAGGAGAATGGTTATATTTTGTTCAGAAGTAGCCTATCACTTACTGCAAAAAACATAGCATTCAGTTAAATGGAAGTGTGTACATGCTGTACCCAAGATTTATAAATTGCCTAATACCTTGTATATCATTATGTTAATCGGGTTATGACTTCAACTTATGCCGGATGATGCCAGCCAGTGATCAGTGCCAGTGACGCCAGGCAGTGACGTCAGGCAGTGATGTCAGCCAGTGATGTCTGCCAAGTATTTCAGTTAGTGATGTCAGCCAAAGATGTCAGTCTGTGATGTTGGCCAGTGATGTCAGCCAGTGATTTCAGTCAGCGACATCAGTCAACAGGGGTGCTGGAACAAGGGGGCAGGGGGGACAACTGCACCCCCTGCCCTTGTCCAGGGTGGGTGCAGGGGCGTATCTAAAAATGGCCTAAGGGGGGGGGGCCATTCCCCCCCCCTAAATACCAGGGGCGTATCTAGAAATGGCCTAAGGGGGGGAACATGTTCGAGAAATCCAAGATGGTGACCATTTTGGCAGCCATCTTTCTTCATTCTTGAACTGCCCATTGTGACCTCAATGTTTCGCTTAGATTTATGAAATTTGGTACAGGTAGGGCCTATTGGCCTGTCGGTATCGATCGGGAACATGTTGAAAAATCCAAGATAGTGGCAATTTTGTGGCAGTCATTTTGGCAGCCATCTTTCTGCTTCTTGAACTGCTTTTGTGACCACAATATTTCGCTTAGAGTTATGCATTTGGTACAGGTATTTATTTGCCTGTGGGTATAAATCGGGAACATGTTGAGAAATCCAAGATGGCCACCAAAATGGCCACTTGAACATGGCTGACATCTTTGAACTGCCCAGTGTCAACTTACTGTTTTGCTTACAGTTATGAAAATTAGGCACACTTATTGACTTGTGGGCATGGATCAGAAAAATGTTGAGAAATCTAAAGATTTCTTTATTCTTGAACAGCGCATTGTAACCTTAATATAGCGCTTACAGTTAGAGTTATGAAAATAGCTACAGGTATTGGCCTGTGGGTGGTAATCAGGTGCACATTGATAGATTATACATTAACAGACGAGCGTTGAAACCGCTGGCGGTTCTGGTTATCATGAAAAAGGCCTGAAATCGACTGGCTTGGTCTTCTCTTTCGGCTCGGTATTTGTCAATATTTTAGAGCGCCTTACGATGAGAAAATATATGTGCGCTAGTGTTACGCTTTGTTGCATTATATAACTTGGGTGAGTCATCACCAAGTTAGTCTAGGAGTCACAGGGGTGCACTCACTGGGCATATTGTATACTCTATAGGGCTATAAGTATAAGTAGGTATATACTAGTCGCAGGTTTCTCAACCTCTATGACCAGATCGAAGATAACGGTTGAGCGTCCGGACGTGGTAATGATGATGGGATGAAATTGTGAAACAGCATGCTCCCTAGCCTATCGCATTCCGACTATCACAGCCGACCCGCTGCTAGTCTTGCATATGGAAATATGCTCCCATCTAGTTTCTGTAAGAGCATTAAGACCGCCCAAAGGCACATTTAGAGTATTTAACGAATAATATGGCAGATTTTCATGTTCATAGGTACAGCTGTTTCGGACTTCTGCTCCAGAAAGGAAAAAAAAATATTATTTATAATTTCCAATATTTTTCAAAAACTGTACCGATTGCTTATATATGAACACCAAAAGACACAAATATTCTACAAGACCCATTCAAGTGCCAAATGTCATATATACAAGTGCAATAGTTTAGGCACAGTGGCCAATACACAATGTGTGACGCTGCCTGAAGTGGATTCAAGCAAGATAAAAACTAAGTCACGTAATAACAACAAGCCGGCTATTCATTCTCATGCCAGATGCTTGCTCTATAATCAAGCTAAGGTGCATTCTTGACTCCAAACTTCTCCAAACAAAATGGCCAAGTCAGGGCCCAAAAGACATTCTGAAAATGCTCAAATTTCAAGCCAAAACTTTCCATTTTGTCAAAGTGACTGCATAAATGGAGATGTGTACACACCTCCATTAAAAATTGGA